>VDFB02075321.1:153160984-153195513 GCA_007258455.2 Sequoia sempervirens
AACACGATGCAGCTCCACGTTCTCTATTCTCTTTAAATAACTTAACATCCAGATAAAAGCCAACACATCCAAAGGAAAGGCATTGGCTTCAGCTAAAACATATGCATATCATAATCAATAACCAGATCCATCTCATTGTACTTATTAACTTGAGATTCTATATGTTTCCTCCACATCTATCATCTTCCATATTCATGGAAACTAGTTTTACTTCAATAAGCTTTAAGCATGATTGTAACTACAAAAAAATCGGATGCATGTTATCAATTCCAAAGATATAGAATATAATGTATGTGGGATACTCTCTTATTAACTTCAAGCATAGTTGCAACATTAAAGTAATATTCTCATATTACTAATGAGAAAATTCAATCCAACAAAGTTAATTAGTGCATAGAAATTATATACATTCTAGAATACACATAACAGGGCATGGACTCATTGTCTATGACATGAATTGATGACCAAAGCCTTTCTTTTTCAGATAGCATATTACAGTATTTGTTATTTCCAGTCCAATAAAGGTCTCTAATAAATTAAAGCCTTTATTTTTGGCCCCTTCAACAAAAACATTGAATTTTTGCAGTCAGTACTAGAACTTATATTTAAGTGTCTTTTCACTATTTCATGTTGTTACAAAATTGCAAGAATAGAGCCATCAGAACACCTACAGAGCAGATAAACTCATGTATACTAGCCAAACAGAGAACGAAAATCAATAGACTGTAGGATGAAGTTAGAAAATGACAAGTTATCAGTTTAGTAGAATAATTTACTAAATAATTCTAACGCTGAATCAATATATGTGGGAATAGAGGCAAGATTTGTTTTCTTTAAGCATACATATGTAGATATTGGTAAGCATACACCCTAAGAAGAAAAGACACTCGTCAGCAGATAACTCTTCATCTTGTGAATTGTTGACAGGACTCTTTCCAATAATAAATGATCATGTTTAAGTGCATTCTATTCTAACCTTCTCATACGTTTCAAATCACTGGGATCTGTGCTTTGTTCGCTGGGTCCAACTTCTAGGTCATCATCATCTGATTGCTCTCTTGAAGAACCACTGGTGTTTGTTCTTGCTTGAGCAACTCCACCTTTAGGCTTGGGAGGAAGTGCCGGAATACCTATTGGTCCTGAAGTTGAGCTTCCTGGAGCTCCATTATATATAATTCCCGAACCTATGAACATAAAACCAAAGACAAAAAAAATTCTGAACATCAGATAAAGATGGAAAAAAGGAATTGCAGTTCAAAGTCAAACCTCATCAAATTAAGAAGTGCTAAGTTTCCTGATGCACACTGTAGCGACTATTGTAAATTAATGCCAGTTGATTATATCACTTTAACAGTAGAACTTCAAGATGAATAATCTGAAAAGTCACTATCCTATTTGTGATCAGAAGTTGCTTATCATTTCAAATGATTTTAAATAAGAAAATGAGAAGACCTGATTTTTATTTTAAAAATTATTTCAGGTTTCAAGAAATGTACAAAGCTAATAAAACCAATCTATCATAACATAAGATCTTGGAAAGAATCGTATAAAATCCTCTCAGTAATGACTTGTAAATAAATCTTATAGATACCAAACACCATATACAGGTGAGTTAGGCAAGAATAGAAAACAAGAAACAGGCCTTGATATAAAATCGATCCATACCAGAAGCCTTCCATACATACAAGTAATGGACTACAGGCAACTTCAACTGACTTGTGAAGCCTTCCAGCTCCTATCAGTTGAACTATCTATTAACACCAATTAATACAAATAGGAAAGATGTAACAAAGAGTAACTATCCCATAAGAAGTGAAATTGCATTTTCTGCAAGATATTTTATAATGACAAGCACCAAATAGTAAAACCCAGAATTTTATAGCAGGAATCCAAGACTTCCTGGTTTTCAACAGAAGTTTCAGGTAGTAAACATTATGCTTGAGATCAACAAAAACATGACACTTTGCCACACATGATAATGGTTGAGATATGTCATTGTTTTCAATAAAACAAACTTTTCAAAGGTGATTGACACATTTTGGGAATAGAGCCAATCAGTTGAAGCAGATAACCTCACAGGTATACTCCAAACAGAGAAGATTACGAAATCAATAGAACATCGGATGTTGTTAGAATAACAAGTTATCAGTTTACTTTAATAGAAGTTTAGCTATAATTCTAACGCTAATGAGTATATGGCCATTGAGAGATGCTTTATCACAGCACAATCTACATATAACATATTGGTAAGCATGGTAAGAGAAAAGACATCGTCAGGTAGATTTACCAGTGTAGTGCACTGACTGCTAAGAGCATGATCAGATTTGCAGATTACACTTCTAGCCTGTAGCTAAATACAAATCAGGTTGTGCTCCCTGTTCCTACAACCAACTTCTAGGCATTACTGATTGCTTCCAACATGATGTGTATTGTTCGGCTTGCGCAATTCACAAACACTTGCAGATGCTCTACCTTGTGAACCAGCCAGCCAATAATATGATCTGTTTATGCAGAAGGAACTCACCAAAGACTGGGATCTTGCTTACTAAGCTGGATCCAACTCTGGGACCTCATTGCATCTCTGGAACACTGATATTTGTTCTTGCTTGAGCAACTCCACCTTTAGGCTTGGGAGGAAGTGCCGGAATACCTATTGGTCCTGAAGTTGAGCTTCCTGGAGCTCCATTATATATAATTCCCGAACCTATGAACATAAAACCAAAGACAAAAAAAATTCTGAACATCAGATAAAGATGGAAAAAAGGAATTGCAGTTCAAAGTCAAACCTCATCAAATTAAGAAGTGCTAAGTTTCCTGATGCACACTGTAGCGACTATTGTAAATTAATGCCAGTTGATTATATCACTTTAACAGTAGAACTTCAAGATGAATAATCTGAAAAGTCACTATCCTATTTGTGATCAGAAGTTGCTTATCATTTCAAATGATTTTAAATAAGAAAATGAGAAGACCTGATTTTTATTTTAAAAATTATTTCAGGTTTCAAGAAATGTACAAAGCTAATAAAACCAATCTATCATAACATAAGATCTTGGAAAGAATCGTATAAAATCCTCTCAGTAATGACTTGTAAATAAATCTTATAGATACCAAACACCATATACAGGTGAGTTAGGCAAGAATAGAAAACAAGAAACAGGCCTTGATATAAAATCGATCCATACCAGAAGCCTTCCATACATACAAGTAATGGACTACAGGCAACTTCAACTGACTTGTGAAGCCTTCCAGCTCCTATCAGTTGAACTATCTATTAACACCAATTAATACAAATAGGAAAGATGTAACAAAGAGTAACTATCCCATAAGAAGTGAAATTGCATTTTCTGCAAGATATTTTATAATGACAAGCACCAAATAGTAAAACCCAGAATTTTATAGCAGGAATCCAAGACTTCCTGGTTTTCAACAGAAGTTTCAGGTAGTAAACATTATGCTTGAGATCAACAAAAACATGACACTTTGCCACACATGATAATGGTTGAGATATGTCATTGTTTTCAATAAAACAAACTTGGGAGCAAAGGGGACAACTTTTGGGAAAAAGATGGAATTTATGTTGAAAAGCCACACAGGTTTCTTTGATTAAAGATATCATAATTAACATCGGGTTGTCTTCAATAACTTTATTATCCAGCTTTTTTAATTTTAAGTTGCATATATTATGAGTATATGGCCTTGTAATATGCAATATCACAGCACAATCTACTCAATAACAATGTTTCTCTGGTTTTTAAGAGTCATAAATATTTCTGATAACAACTTGGTATAGCTTTACCAGCTTTCAAAGTAGTGCACTGGATTGCCTAAGAGCAGCAGATTTGCAGATTACACTCATTGAAGCCTGTAGCTAAATACTTCAGTGTTTCATTTTTTTACAGTCCCTTATCCACAAGACTTGTTCAAGCATTACAACTCACAAGATTGCCAACACAACATTATTGCATGCAAGGACCTAATGCGTATGATCAAATTTAAGAAGACAATTATTGCACCGCAAAAGATGTCTGCTGAGAGGATCTAAACCAACAAACAACAGGGCATGCCATTACTAAATTAAGACTCATATAGGTTTTCTGCTCAAATCTTTTTGGGCAGAAGGAAGCAACTTTCTAGCTCCTAGAGAACCCTTTAAGTTCTAAGGCATAGCTCGCTAACTGGGACCAACCTTCTACATGAATATCTGGGAGACATCCACATATGCATAGTAAATAATTGATCCATTGAACATGACCTAATGAAAGGATTCTTTATAAATATAAGGGAGCTTCACACTACAGTAAAACAGGATTCTTACCAAGTATGCAAATGGTACATAAAGAATCCCAGAACTCGAGAATCATGTCCCAGCAAAACATCACTATAGATGAAACTCTGTATGTGACATTATCACAGAAATAATCTCAATATAAGAATCGGGCACACAGACATGATCAAAAACCCACAGCACAAAGACGTATTGTACTTTTATTGTATATTTACTCATGAAAGAATCATCCTCAAGAATGATTGTTACCCCTTGTCGAACATCGTGATCATACTACCAATCTCATTGATCTCTTTTGGTCAGTCAGGAGCCAATACAATTCCTTCTTATATTCTGTTATATGCCTACTATTATATCATCAAATAGCAAGCACTCAAAATATTAAATAATAATAAAACTAAATAAATTAGCACCCTATTAATTTGCATAATATAGGTTACCTGTGCCTGAAGACTGAGATGCCAACACTGCAGCTCTGGCATCTGATCCCAAACTGATATTCTGTGATTGATTTGCATCTACTACAGATGGAACAAGATCCGTGGAGCTAATTCCTGTAACCTAGATTGTCAAAGAAGGAAAAAATAGGTGTATATTTAACAAAATGTAAAAGCAAAAGATCACAAAAATTAGGATGTTGCTTGAGAAAAAAAGGGCAGTTAATAGATCTCCTTGCAGGTAACAAAACTGCAGTTAAATGGCTTGAATTGGGAAATATACAATAATAAAATTTGAAAAGAACATAAAACTACATTTTCATGATCATATAATGGAAGCTCAACATAAAAAACAAAAATTTCAGAATATTTATAATATTTTTAAAAAGATTAACACAACACAGAAACGCATACGATCTCATAGGCAAAAACTTTTTTTCAAAAGATTCTAATAGAAGTTGGCCCTGAACTGCAAATAAGAACAGATTTTGGAAAATAGCCAATACTAGAAATAGTAAACAGGATCCATCATAACCATTCCCAGGCACACACATATTAAATACACCCACAAGAGAAACCATCAAATATTAGGTGTCATCAAGAGTTGGCGCAAGAAACCCCCTTATTTCAGATACTTGGCTAATAAGAAGGCATACAATAGTATTTGGACTCAATTTTTTGGACTGCTTGGTTGATCCAACACTGAAAGGACTAATAACAAACATAATATTTTCAGTCCATGAGTTTGAGTTGTAAAGTATAATTCAAGAGGCTCTTGAAAGATGTAAATGGGCAATAAATAGGAAGAAGAAAACAAGCTGTTTTCTGACAAATGTTTGGTGTGATGAGGAATGCAAGGCTGCAAAGAAAGCTCTCAAAGAGCTAGGCAAAGGAGGAGAACAAAAATTTGTAAAAGCAAAAAAGGAAGAGCACATGAATACAAAGCGAGAGGAATTAATTTATTTCAGGAAGAATAATCCAAAACTCTTTTGGAGGGAACTTCCCACACCACAATCAACACAACAACAAAATTATTTACTTTGCAAGAGGTCAAGGTATTAAGAAGATGAGTTTAGGAAAGGCTTGTGGCATGGTTTAGTTACAGGCAAAATACTTAAAATGGGAAAAGAAAATTCTTACCCCTCATATTAAGACAATTTTCAACAGCATCATTCAAAATAGGTTTCCCAGTTATTGGGCAACTAGCCTAGCGATACATCTTTTTAAGAGTGGTGATGTAAACAATCCCTCCAATTATCTGACCATCATGCTCAATCTTGTATTTGCAAAGTTGTTCAAAAGTATGGTTGAGTACAGAATTAGCAAGTGGGTAAAAGAAAAAGATAAGAAAGCAAAAGGTCAAGCAAGTTTCAAACCAAAACACTCAACTATAGATAATGACATTACTTTGAAGCATATCACTGAAAAAGTTTGGAACAGAAAAGAGGAAGCTTACTGTTGTTTTGTTGACTTCCAGAAAGCTTTCAATACAGTTCCCAAGAGTAAACTATAGTGTAGAATGACAGATCTTGGTATCCCAAAGCAATATATAGCAGCTTATCATAGGCTTTATGAAGAGGTTCAAGTAAAAATCAGAACTTGGGCAGGCCTTTCAAAAAGTTTTTGGACTGGCACAGGTGTCAAACAAGGGTGTCCTCTATCCCAAACCCTTTTTTGGCGTATATATCAACAAACTAGAAAAGTGGCTAAATTTGCAAGGTGGGGTCAATGTTCTTTTGGGAGTGTACATTGTGAGGCTTCTCTTGTACGTCAACAATCTCATTTTGATCAGTAGAGAACTTATATGCCCTAGAGCGCACTTCTACATGGAGGTGGGTATCCAAGTCAACACCAACAAGACAATAGAAAGAAGAAAAATCAGCTCAACTTCAATTTTGAAGGGAATATTCTAGAGGAAATAATAGATTACACGTATCTTGGGATTTACTTTAACAACAAACTCAGTTGGGATACTTGCAGATGGAAGACAACTTTGGGAAGTTGGAGTGCACTTTAAGCATAGCAAAATAGAAGTAGGGAGGCAACTTATGAGACTAGAAAACTATACAGACCCTATTCGGGCTTTTACTTGTTCTGGTTGTGCTTAATGGATGTGCATCATGCGCTAGTAGCACTTCAGAGTTAAAATGTAAACAAATAGAGAGAATTCAAAAAATGCATGATCACAAGTAAATTCAAACTCAAAGTCCTCTATTAAATTCTTATAGCTAAAATAGGTACCTTCCCTATTGCAACCATTGCTATGGTGCATCTCCTAAGTAAAAAAAATTGAGCTCATGGAGACACATAGGTGGCCTAGGCATTTCTAATATTAGTTTGAAGCTTTGGAATCAATTGTGGTGCCACAGTAAGATCTAATGTCTAGAACTCTGATGTGCCGAAATGGTGACTAGAACAAATATGCCTCTGCAGTATGAATAGTTTTCTGTGGTGAAAATATGATGACTAGTACATTATTAGGAAACTTGCAAAACAAAACATACATAAAATATATTTGGTTGATGCAAGATTGCTCTTACACTCTAGATGCTCCTACATTACCTAACCAAATAATGTTAGATGAACTTGTATTGAATTTACTAGATATATAGAATCCTTTCAAAACTGAATCAAATGCTTCAAAATATGTTGTAGAATCTATATGTATATGTATATGTATATACAAATAACATATCATTCATAAAAAGGTTTCTACAATTGCTCTAATTATCCAAATTATGACAAAAGTCTATGCACCAAATAATTAAGCACAAGAGGTGTTATCTTTTAAGCAAAGAGATGCTTATACATATTGATCATAGGCCTTTCCGGTTTCTACATATTCAATCTATGTTGAAACCATAGTTTACAAACTCATCAAGTACTTATAAGATATTTGCTTGGGCAAGGATTTTCCATGTTTACTTGTGGGCATATGTAAACGATTTTTTAACGAGCTTTTGGTGCCAAACTCATGTGAGTACTAGGTGACTACAGCATCAAAACTTGACAAAAATATTCACAAGGGGCCACTGAAAAAACACAAAAGTTATGCTGAAAAAACTTCTTTTTAACCCCCACACCCACACAACATTTTTGCATCCTTTGAGCATCCTTGAGCAAATTAGAGCAGATTTGAGAAATTTCAGGTTTCCAGTTTAGTTCTCTTTTTTTTCCTTTTTTTTTCAAAACATGTACTAGAATGTTAAGTTTTGTAAACAATTATTTGCAATTTTACTTGCAATGAATTTGATTTACAAAAAATTTATTGCTAATTTTTTTGAATGAAATTGCTAGTTTTTCCCCTAAACAAAGGATTTTACACTTTAAAGTAAAAAAAAATGTTATTTTGGTCAAACTAATTAATGCCATTGGTATTCAATTACCATATTACATTTAAAATGCATCTTATTTATGAATTTTATTTTATTTTTGTATTCAAATTATTGTTTTTTAATCATTGTTTTTTTTTGTATTTAAACATGTTATAGGTTAGATATGATGGCACCCAACTTCTCATTAGGCTTAGCATGAATTAGTGGAAGTCATCTCATCACAAGTTGTGACCTTACTTAGAAATATGTTACAATAGGACTGATATTGAGGAGTGTGATTTGACTCTTATGCACAAAGAAGCTTAATGGAAGCATCAACCACCTCAAGTACCATATTGCATGCATTTCTTGCCACAATGCCAATCTATGTGAAGAGGCTACAGAAGAAGCAAAACAAGAGATGTTGGTAGTCCTTGCATTGTTAGATGAGAAGAAACTAGAGAGGATGAGGACACAAGCAGCCATAGTAGCATCCATTAATCCTAACATGCCAGCAAAAATGGAGGTATGACAAGCATTGTGTGCTCTAGTCATGGCCCACATGTACGAGGCTCATCCACCTCATTTAATTCAAGAAAAGCCCAATCACAAAGCTTTTGGGTACCCAGAAACATACCTAGAGCACAACCTTCATTACAAGGTACAGGGTGGAACAAGGAGATGCACTGGGAAGTAGATAAGGCATGTGTGAATTTCTGTTTTACAATAGAATTTCCTTCAACATGGCCAAGAGCCCTTACTGAGAGAATTTGGAGACAACATTTTAGTTGCAAGGAAAGGGTACAAAGCACCCTCTCTAAGAGACTTAAGTGGGAAGTTGCTCCATAATGTTGTTACAAATGCAAAGTGAATTATAGAAGAACAAATGTGGCAGTGGCAGAAGTTTGGATGCACCATTCTTTTAGATGGGTGGGCAGATCAAAGGAACCACACTCTCGTCAACTTTTGGGTAGCTTTAAATGGTGAGATGGTTTTCTTAAAGTCAATTGATGCAAATTGAACCTAGTGTTGAAGGACATTGTCTTATAGATAGGTATAGAGAATGTGATACAAGTTGCCATGGACAATGCAACAACATATATAGCAATTGGGAAATTGCTTCAAGAAAGGCATCTGTCACTCTTTTGGACATCTTGCAAGACACATTGCCTTGACCTTCTTTTACAAGACATAGGTAAAATTGATTGAATGGGACCAGGTTGAAGAAGATGCATGGAACATCGCCAAATATATTTATAATCATCCTTGGGTTCTTAGCTTGATGAGAGATCACATCAAGAAGAAAGAGCTCATGAAACTAGACATCACAAAGTTTACAACCAACGTGCTAACATTGCAAAGCATTACTAGTTTGTTGGCATTGTTCAAACAGATATTTGTGAGTCAAGCATGGCTAGACTCAACATATTCCAAAGAGGTTGACAAGGCGAGACATAACTTCAAACTTCAATTTAAATTTCAAATTGAATCCTTTAATTTCATTTCTTAATACTTACTTTCATTGTAAGTTTGTAACTTTTTTTTGTACTTTTTAGGTGTTGATGCCTTTGGTTAGGGTTTTGTGCATGGCAAATGGGGATAAAAACCCAATGGGATACATTTATGAGGCCATAAATAGGGCCAATCATATCATCCAAAACTACTAGGAGGCGGTAGAGATAAATTTACTCCCCTTTCAGAGATCATTGGTCAGATGGAACAATCAACTCCACCAACCTATTCATATGGCAAGGTACTACCTCAACCCAAGTTTTTCTTCTCTAATAGCTTCACAAACTCTAATGGGAAGGTTATTTATAGGTCATAGATGGGAAATTGGGATGGAAATACCCCAAATCTTCAAAAGCTAACCCTCCAAATTTTGTCTCAACCTTGTATTGCTTCTGGATGTGAGTGCAACTAGAGTTTGTTTCAATCCATTCATACAAAGAAACACAATAAGCTGACTCAACTGTTAATGATAAACAGCTTCGAGATTTTATATTCCAGCGTAATAAATTAAATGATAGCTTTAAGGCTATTTAATTTAAATGGCAACGATTTGTTAAAGAAATAAAGAGACTCTTCCAAGGCCGACTTCTCTCTATTGGCGCAATTAATTAAAAGAAAAATATATTCATTATATCTGGCCGACTTGTATCAAGAGAAAGCAGGTGACTCTTCAAAGACATATAAATAAGAGTTCGTATTTCCTCATTCATTATCAAGTTCGAATTATTTTCAGTCAAGTGTGAATTACCTTAAGAGCAGGTTGCGAATTTCTACAAGGGCAGAATTAGTTATCAAAGAAGCACAGATTATTATAAGTCATTG
This sequence comes from Sequoia sempervirens, assembly GCA_007258455.2. Taxonomy (NCBI): domain Eukaryota; kingdom Viridiplantae; phylum Streptophyta; class Pinopsida; order Cupressales; family Cupressaceae; genus Sequoia; species Sequoia sempervirens. The sequence goes on from VDFB02075321.1 coordinate 153,171,358, forward strand.
CATCTGTGTTAGGTGCTGAAGGATGGCCTTGTAATTGGCCTCATTGTAAAGAGATTTGTTGTTGACATTTATATATATAAGTGTGATCTTTGTTGCTGGGTTTTTCTCCCTCAAGAGAAGGGTTTTCCCAGGGTATCTGCTGTGTTATTGTCTGATTTTGGATTAATTTTCTGTGCATATAATCTGATTATAAAAATTTACATCAACAACACATCAATGTCCTTTTTTAGCAATACAAAGCTCTGCATCAGCCAACCGCCACTTCTCGCAACAGCCGCACAAGTCTAAAGTTCATCGATTAATGGTCAGATCTGCATACTTGTCTTTGTGAGTGGATTTGTCAATTATTGAAATTCTGAAAATGTTGTTTCCAGATTTTTAATCACTTCCAACAATTGCAAAATAAATAAAATCGGCTTTCTAAGGGTTTCCAAAATTGAAGGTTGATGTGAAAAGATGCTGTGATAATTCATCCAATTTAGATCTGAGTGTTTTGGGCAAATCTAAGGTTTATAACAGCAATTATAACTGATGTGATTTGATTAAGATCTGTCGTATGAAGTTATATATCAGCATTTGTGGGTTTGACATTTAGTTTCTAGCCAATTGTTTTCATTTTCATTTGCTGTTTCAGTTTGTATTTTGTTTCAAAAATCAGACAATTGCAAAAAGTCTAAATAGGGTACACTACAAGAGAAAACTATGGTGGTCCCAAAAGGAAAAAAATCAAGATTGCAAGTCTGCAAGATCAAGGATTAAGCATTCCAGAAAAAGGAGCAGTTCATGTTACAAAAGATGCAACTATTGGAATTTGGAACCAAAGATGAGAAAGAGAAAAAGAAAGCTCCAAGTGAGACCATGGAAATTTCGAAGTCTGATAAATTGAAGTCAGTGGCAAAAAAAGTGAAATCTCCTTCACTTATTCAGTGTTTCTCCAAGTTCTCATACACCAGCTTTTGTTCCTCGATCTGCAATCTAGTTCAGGGGCCTCTCATTTTTACCAATTCAACCTAGAGAAGAGATAATAGCAATGGAAATGGGAACCACAAGACCTAGTGAGGGTGCTCTAAATAGATTCAGCAATCTTTAATCAAAAAAAGAATAGTTGTTGTACCTCTCAATTTGAGTGTTGTATCCAGTTTGATCACAGAAGAGAATGAAAAAGTTTAAGAGGCAAATGAGGTTAAAGAAAAATGAGAGGCATATCATTGCTGAAACCGCCATTCCTCCTACAAATAAAGGTATTCAACATATACAAGTTGCTGATTTTCAGTTTTTAGAAACTAATTTGGGGTCTATAAACAGGCAGGGTAATATCATGTTGGTACAATTTGCTACTAAAAATGCCAGAAAGATATTAAAAAGGTTTGGAGAAGACAGAAACCTTGAAGGCTAAGGTCAAACAGCTTCACGAGTATATAATCTTGTGCAAGCTTCTTTAGAACCAGCACTATTTATGCCTCAAAATTTGGATTCACTAAAGATCAGAATTGGCTAAATCAGCCGGTTGTGTATGGTAAGAATTTAGTAAAATGGATGGAAAATATTTGTCAACAAGGTACGAATATATTGGAGAACTTGTACCATTTGATAACAAAGGCAAAGAAAGTTACCCAAGAAATTGAAGAGATGCGCTTCCTTCTTTTGAGAAAATTGCTGAGAAACTCAAGCAAGTGAATGCTCTGAAAATGAGTTGAAAAAAAGGTAAATAATTTCAAGTGAAAAATTTTGTTTCTAAGTTTGCAGTCAATATCTCATATAAATGTGTTGATGAGGAGGGTGTCATTTTTTCATCTGGCTTAAGTGCAAGGGTGTAATGACTGCCCTATAATTTTTTTTTTCAGAATTTTCTGTTTTGTGTTGCTTTGATGATGTTTTTTTGCATTGATTTTCATGTGCCAATCATTTTTGCGTTTGCATGAAGAGAATAATGCAAAGTACAGAAAATAGAAGTAAAACCACACTTGCAATAGAACTTTCAGAACTTTAAATTAACTGATTTTTATAGCAGAAAGCTACAGTCCTTCTCACATACAAATATCATACTCAGAAAATGTAATCAGACCTTTTAATGAAGCTCCAAACAGCAGATTAAAGAGCACATTTTTGCCACGTCCTTCTCCACAGAAAGTCTCATCAAACCCTATTCATTTCCAATGCCAAACTGTCCTCAAACAGTCCCTTCATTAACAGAAATCAGAACTTGACTGAGATACCTTGAAATCTGGAAAATGAGCCTCAAACTGGACGCTAGCAGTCAAGGGCAATTTGGCTCTATAAAATCGAAGTATGCTCCAAAAATTCACTCCAATATTTGCTTGGAATTGCCTATACTAGTAGCACAGTCATAACCAATACCCATAATGAAAAAGTACTCCAAACAAGAGATATATGCCAATAACCAGGTACAGGTCCACACCAAAAAGTGCCCAGAAATCATCAATATCATCACCAAAATGCAACTCGAACCTTCCCAAATTGATACCAAGTCTGCACAAGGCAAAACAAGCAAACCCACATCCAAAAACCAAACTGAAACACCTCAAAAGAATTGAAATATCTTCATTTTCTAAGCCTATAATCTGCAAACTGAAGCCCAAATGTGATTTCTGATTGAAACCACCCTTCTACCAGCTAGGGCAGGTCTTGCACTGCCGAAACCAATCTTAGATATCGAGGGTTCTCGTCCTCAACTCCGTTTATCTGACCTCCTAATGAAAAAACCAGCAGCATCTCCATAAGTTGTCAAAACATCCACAACCAAATGAGAGCCAAAACTCATATCTATAAAGTGAGGGAAGGATTAGGGCAACTTGCATTTGAGTTTGAATACACTTCCCTCTCATTTCACTTTATGAAATTACCCCAAGAGGGGCGTCCAACTTTTTGCCTCCAAAATTCCACTTATAATTTTTAGTTTAAAATTGACTTTTAACCCAAACTAGGCGTCCCACCTTATAAAGCATAACATTAGCCTTTAATAATGATAAATAAACCTCTTTTCTAGGCATCCATTTGAAATACATGGCCCCTCTTTTAAAACAACATTGTGCAACTAGGCCAAAGGTCTGCTCATAAGGAAACTATTTGCATTTTTGTAGCCTTCTAAAATGACTTAAAGTTATCACTTAGGCACCAAGGTACATTTAATGCCCCCTCCAACCCTCAACTTTAAATTATAAAATAACTTTATTTTAATTCATTTTTGAAGAGGAAGCCAATATTTAAATATTCCAACCTTAGCAACCAAGAGCCTCAACTAAAATAATGCTGCTGAGGAGTAGCCTAACCGGGTCCAACTTCTAAAGATAGAAGTACTAAAAATAGTAAAAACATCAAAGACACAAGCTGGAAAGATAACTGATGTGCCAATGAGCTCACTGTAGGCAATAAGCCATTGGATTGGTCCCCTGCTAAAAATAGAAAGCCACGCCTGAAACACCAAAAACCCCCACAGTAAGGATTGGGACAAGGCATTAAAGCTCATCGGGCAACTTCCACACATTGCCCAAACAGGAAACCCTACACTGCTCTACCTGCCAGACCAATTACTAAAGATAGCACTTACTAAAAATAGTGTGTCAAAACCAGACGAATCCAAAAAAGGACATTGAAAATGGGGACATTACAATCTGCCCTTCCCAAAGATTGCTTGTCCTCAAGCAATGCCAGTAAAACCTTGCAACCAACAATCTGATCCACACTGAAACCAAAAATGATCCCAGGGTCCCAAGTAAATCTAGGAGATCTGTAGCACCATTTGCTCAAATCTCTGTCCTGCGAGGTACTAACACATGAGACCTCCTGAAAAACCTTTTGTAATAAGAGTAATCAAATACCGAAAAGACTCGATCAACTCCTCAAAAGAATGCCCCTCAAAAAAACCAAACTGATGTGCCATAGGAGTAATCTCTAGAAAATTAACACTGGCTCTCTCATCCCAAATGGTAGTTGCACTACAACTCAGCATGATTCTCGGGTTCCAAGTGAGTCTCGAAAAGGAACCACCATGCTAAAAGTGTGCCACACTGATAATAACTGTCAAACCAAGATGCCCATACTGCACTCTCCTACCCTGGACCTCCAAAGAGTAAATATCATCAAAGCCCATACTGAAATACTTGAAAGGATCAAAGCCAATGCCAAAAAATATATTCTGCCAAGGCAACTCAAAGTAGACTACATCAACAAACTCACTGCCAATCACAATCCTGGTCAACATTAGAAACACCGTGCTCAACAATAAGAAATTAACCCCGGCATGACACCTCATGATGCCCCAAATAAACAAGTCAATCTCAGCTATATCACTAAAATCAGCCAACCAGGAAATGCCTCTATTGGTGCAAACCAAAATCATAACATCAACACTCAACCTCCAAGTGTCAAAAGAATGGTCTCAAATGTGCCAGCACACCCAAACCACTGCAATCAAAACGACATCATCTGAGATAATGATATCAACCATGAAGTAACTCAATGCATCCCAAAGCTAGGAAACAAAAATGAAGAACTATGCTTGGTAAATATTCAACCCTTCCAAAGCCTGCCCAAACTCAAAACAGTGGAGCATCAAAATATGTCATCATAACCAACGAAAAAATAAGGACTAATAAATCAAATCCCACTGAACCAAGGGATGGATGGACAGCAACAAACACTCCTAGTCCATTCATCACTGCCATCCAAGTAACAAATGAACTACTCCTGCTGCTGAATGAAACCAGCAACTACATCTTGCTTTGTTAAACTGAAGTCATATGAACTGATCAACATGGGTAGCAGTATAAACCCACTTCATCCCACTACGCAATCCTGGACATCCTCATGTCTATCAAACTTCCTAGGTTCAAGTTTGTACTCATCCTTTTCACCACTAAATTGTTTTCTTCAAAACAAAAGTGGATTGCCATGGGTTAATTCAGCACCCATTCAAATAAGGATTATCAAAACTAATGATTCCTCAACTCTCGTCCCAAATCTATAATCCAACTTCTATTTTCTAATTTTTTTCAAGAGATCATTTCCTCTTAAGAAATCAAGCTCTCCATTACTGTTTGATTCATTAGCTCTTTGTTCTTCTGTTTAGAAAAGTTGAGCCTCAAACTGGTCTTCAACCCCTTGAGATCCAACAAGCTTCTTTCAAAGCAAGCTTTAGATTTAAGCTCAAGGTGAGCTCATCAAACCTCTCCAATTAACTGCATGTACTCGGACTTCAAGGTCTCCAAGGAATCTCTGATAAGTTGCAAATTAGGAAGAGTAACTTCATCGGTCACTCCTCTACGTCTCTCTAGAAGCTGAGCCTTATGTAAAGCTCTTCAACCAAGCTAAGTGCGTAGTCAAACAAGGATAGAGCTTTGCACTTCCTTATCAACGAACACCTTGAATTGTCCTTCCCACTCATAAGAATGCGAAGATGGTGAATTGCTGGTTGGCTGCTTGTCAAAATCAGAACTTTGTTTTGTGACATCGCTGTCCTTGAGCTGCTCCAACCTTCTTGTCTTTCATCCTCAATTAACGGAGAATGTTCAGTGTCATGGAGAGGGACATACTCCACAGTTTCTTCGTCCTCAAGCTTGCAATCAGCTTCTTGCCTTGGTAGATCAGCCTTGTGATCTAAAACCACATTGAACCTTTCTTCTTCAAAATCCGTAAGGTCTTCAAGCTCTTCATCCACCTCACTGCCATCTTGATCAAAGGCTATGGCAGCCCCTGACTCAAACGAACAATCATTGACTGCTGGTTTGCAAGTTTCGGAAGTAACAACATCCTCCTTGGTGGCTGCAATCAACTTGAAGGGATCACCATGGAGCTCTTTAGAGTAAGCTTCTTCATCAAAAACAACTTCTCCTTCGGCCTCCTCATAGCTTGCAAAGCAGACAATATTTTGGTCTTCGTCAGGATCAAAGGGAAATTCATCCCACAAAGGTTCTTTGTTATACCTCAGTGCCAACACACCTGGATCCCAAATGCCAAGGTGTTGACTGAGATGATCAACAAGAGGAGGTTTTTCATGCTTCACTGGAAGTATTGACTCAATGAATAAGTCAGATCCTGAATCTCTTAAGCTGATATCTTCAAAAACATTTTCTTCCAATGGTTCGGTTTGCTGGTCAAACCCAAATCCAACAATGTCACCACCGAAATGAAGTGAAGATTCTTCGATGCTGCTTGTTTCGAAAACTTCACCTTCATTATCTTTTATGGAACTATCATGAGAAAGTATGTCGCTGATTTCCTCATGTGGAACTTCTTGGGGAGTTGAGACAGCAACAAGAGCAAAACTATCCACCTCCAATTCTTCAACACGAGGTGGTACAGTCATGTTGGAATCATTACCAACTTCATCACTTTGGCAATGCTCATAGGCTGATTCAACGAGACCATAAGTATTTCCTTCTACTTGCTCTTCATCAGCAAACTCATCCCATACAACAGTACTTCTAAAATCTTCAGTGAAGCCCTTAGCTTCAAGACCTTCATAGGTTGAATCCTTATTAGGATTCAAGACTGTCGTTTTGTTCTTTTTACCAAGCTGATCTTCAACACTTACTATTACATGCAAGTCAAGGGAAGTATTATGGGGTTCTACTCTTAACTCTTCACTTGCCACGGTATCTTCATCAAGCTCACGATCATTCTGATGTGGCATGTGCACCTTTCTATCCCGACTTTCAGACTTAGCATAAATCTTTCTGACTCCCCACCTTATGTCAGGATCCTTCATTAGCGTACACAGTTCATGCATTAACTCAAGTAGTGACTTCTCTGTAGTCATCTCTTTTTGTACGTAGTGTCTGGTATCTCTGTCACTCATCTGTCAAATGAATTTTGTTGGGCACAGGATGGCAGGATCTTGGCTCTGATACCACTGAAATTGTTGTACCCAAACCAAATTTTTTGCTTCATTAAGGCATTTTGCATTTAAAAGTCTAAACCTTGCTAAAATGTTGTAAAACGTCGTTTTGGGCAATGTCAAGTATGGAGTTTTTGTCAATAGTTTGTCAGTCAAAGTCAGTTATATTGATCAGAACCTGAAGCAGAGACTCAAAATGAAGGTTTTCACAATGGAGGAGAATCTCACGACGACATTTCATATTGCAAACGGTCATTTCAATGATCGATACAGAGTTTTCAGAGCTCAAATCATGGAGATTTCTCAGAAGAAAAGCTCAAAGTGCAAGTATAGCTCAGGGGCGCCCAGTTTTTTGGAGGTCAAGATCTTGTCTGAAATGCTCAAGCATGCAGTCAATCTCTTCAGAATCAGTCTGGCTATCCGTCGAGCTATTCAGCGAGGCATTCCGAGACTCACAGCTCCGGTTATTCGCGACAGAAGTAAAAATCCCTAAATTTTAGAGATGGAAATTTGCTCTTTTCAGTAAAGCGTTGCCTCTAGCTTGAGGGTCATTTCAAGGCAATCTCGACAGCTTTGTTGCCGGATGCAACAATTTGTTCACAGCCACCGCTTATCCCGAATGTAGATATCAAGATAGCCATCCCACTCGTAGGGTTCAAAGTATAGCCAACCAAGATCAGCTAAAATGGAGTTTCATGTTTTGAGCTTCTCCAGAGTATGCTCAGCGGTAAGTACAAGCTGGGCGCCGGGTTAGCGACCCTCCGTGATGTTGAATTTGCGTACAAAGTCTTCATCATTATCGCGAGTATACTAGCCTACGAACGACCATTCAGCTTATTTTATCCCGACACGTTCGGTGGTCGGCGATTCTACCGGGGCAATATAATTTTTGGTAATTTTGCCACCAACAAATGGTTTTCGCATTTTATGGTCTTGGCGCCTAGCCTTTAGGCTGATCAGATGAGCCCGTTCGCGTTCGAAGTCTTCACGACTATTGAGCGTAATCAATTTATCTTTCCAACGAGCATAGCCGTCAGCCTTCAGCATTTGGCAGTCGCTCGTGCGTGCGAGGTCTTTGGTGTCATATTTCAAGGTGAAAACGTCCGAAAAATGGCTAAGTCTGGGAGCGGTAAACATATTAAAAATACGCACTGGAGAATTTGAGGTCTTAGAAGCAGTTTTCTTGCCTCGATACCTCCAGTGACTTCTCTTAAGAGCCCTCCTGGCTGTCCGTTAAAACAGATAACGCTTGAATCGGGTCATCTCAGCTCCAGATATCAGCTGTCAAAGTAGGGTGTTTTAACGACGTTTGATTTTCGTTAAAATGTCCAAAGTGCAACCTTGAGCCAGGGGCGCTTTTCTTTTTGAGGCCCTTAACACAGCTTTTAGCTGTCGTGGATACAGCCGTTGGATGCAGAATATCTCCAGTCATGCAGTGAGCTTCGTCTCGTATCAGCAGGGTTCACCGTTTGCCGGCAGCAGCCGTTTGAAGTGTCAGACGGCAGTTTAGGAAAATGGCTAAGTCTGGAACTCGTAAAGCAATTTAATCAGGTGCGCCTAATTTTTCAAGGGGTTAAACGATGGATTTTACAGTTATGTCTCCCAGCAGACATTTCTTCCTTGTTTAATAGGCTTTCCGATGAATATCTTAGATCAGTCTCAGCATCACCCGGTCATCTGGAAATCAGTGTCGAAGTTGGCCAGTCGTAACAGTGCTGTCAGCTATTAAATAGGGAGTTAGTAAAAAATGAAGTATCTTGAGCAAATGGACGCCTATGTGCTCAAAAGATGACTTTTCGGAATCGGTGAAGTCCAACGGTGAAGCCTAAAGCTTCATTCAATTGTCAATTGGAGTTTCAAATATTTTGCATATTTTAGCATTGAGTGGCGATTTCTATTTTTGGCGCCTTTGCTATTTGCATGATAAATATTTTATTATTTATTTTAATCCAAACTTCCAGTCAGTGGCAGTTCAACTGAAATGGGCCAATCAGAGATCTTCTATTCTTGTCAGGGTTTTGAAGTATTGCAGTTGCTCAATTGGTGCGAATTTCATCTTCTTTAAGCATGGTGCCATCATTTGTAATTCACAGAGCTTTCAATAGAAATTCGTATTTCTCAAGAGAAAATCCAATCTTAAGAGAAGTTCGTATTTTTCAAAGAGAGATTCATATCTTCAAAGGGAAATCGAATTTTATATATTTTCAAAGCAAATTTAAAGCAAAATTCGTTTTTCTTCAATGCAAAGGCGTATTTTCAAGCAAAATACGTTTTTCTTCATTCAAAAGGCGTATTTTCAAGGGAGATTCATATTTCTCAAACAAAGGCAGATTTCTCATCCATTTCCAAAGGCGATCTTTCATCAACAACAATCATTAAGATATCAAAACATTTATTGTACAAGTCGTATCAGCGACTTCATTAAGATGACATTTTAGCGTATGAGCACTAAAACTTCTTTTCTATGTTCAAATTCTTCTATTTCTGCCTTTAAATTCTTCGTAGATGTTTGAAGAATCAAGGCTTTTTGGTAAACAAATCATCCGGGTTGATTCGTATTAGCTTCCCTGGAGAAACCCATATGCCAGAATTTTCGTAAAATTTACCCAGAGCATCAGCTTCGAAGTTTCTAATTTTCTCAACCCAGTACCCTTTGCATGGTCGGTAGTAGTCAAATTTTCAAATATGACTCGGGTTGTCTTAGAATCTCTTCGACAAAACCCATATCTCGATTTTTTCATGAAATCGGCCTCACAGTTATTTTAGTTTTCCGTAAAAGTTGTCGCATTACAGCCGTTCATGTCAACGTTTAGTTTTTCAGAGTACAAGCATACACGACCGGGATTCAAGACCAAATCGGTCTTAATTCATAATTTCGTTAGAAAAGCTGAGACCTATTTGTATTAAGCTGCAGATGAGATAATGGCCATCACTTCAGTCACGGAGCCGCCAAAGCTATAAGTTAGTGAAATGCTAGTTTGAGTGTGCGAAGATTGCCAAGATTGCTCAAGTTGCTGACATTCAGATGCTGATGCAGTTGACAGCCTCGTTGAGGGATTGGTTGCTCGAGATCACAACCAGTAGACTTCAGTTTCTCACCTCTCAGGATAGACATTATACACAGGAGTTAACTTGGCGTTACCCTTTCAAGTTAACTGGCTGTCTCACCTCATGCATGTCTATTCTGAGATTCATCTTGTTTACTTGGAGTTTTATTTAGGGTTTTACGTTAACTGATGATAGTCTTCCAGTTAATTTGTGTTCAATAAGGACGTGCATGCTCGCACAATTGTCCATTTTAGATTAGATGTTTCAGTCAAACTGAGGGTAGTTTCCCAGTTGACTGTATAGTTTACTTAATTAGTGTTTGGCGACCGCTGCATGCATTGCAGAACTATAGATGACACAAGGTGATTTTTAGGTTCCCTTACACCTTGATGTATATAAATAAGAGCTTTTGCTCATTTGTAAATAACTTTTGCTTGAGAGAGAAATATATGTCACCACCTTGCCCTCAATATTGCTCTTTGGTATTTGTTCATGTGTTCATGGCATTACGCATTAATTGTTATGCCACATAGGGTTTCAAGAGATTGTAATGGTGAATTCTTCGCTTTGTGCATATTTACCATTGAGGTCAATTGTTATGCCACATAGGGTTTCAAGAGATTGAGATGATAAATCTGTTTTATGTATATTTACCATTGTGATCAATCGTTATGCCACATAGGGTTTCGAGAAATTACGGTGATAAATCTGTTTCGTGAATCTTTATCATTATAATCAAGGGTTATGCCACATAGGGTTTCGTGAGATTGTAATGATAAAGGCTGTTTTGTGAAGTTTTACTATTTTGATCAAGTGTTATGCCACACAGGGTTTCATAAGATCATCTTGGTGAATTCTTAAATCTGTTTTGTGCCCAATAAGCTTGTTTAGATTGAGATGATAGTTGCGCCACCATGCCTTCAAGTAGAGAATCTAAACACGTTTATCGTCTATAATCATCCCTGCTCCATTTCCTCATGCTCTGTTTTCTTGAGGAAACCGGATAGATTTAAAGTAGTTAGCTTAGTTGTAGTTAATGATCTGCGAAACCAGAAAATCCTTAGCTGCAACGTTCTTGGTTTTCTTAACCTTGTGCCACTTCCAAATTCTGAGAACAAAAAGATAGGACTTAGATTTTCCTTTTCCATGCATTCCAGACAACGAGGGAGCTTCCCCTCCTAATTTGAAGAGCACTCATTGCGTAGTGTACATAGTTGTCCGTACAAACCTGCACTCCAGAGGTGTTAGATTTTACGCCAACAGAAATATTCCGAGCCAATTTTTTTTTCGTTCTTCAAATTACAGATTACAAACAAGGCAACCCGTTAAGGTTAGAAGATAAACCAAAACGTGTTGAAGCAACTCTAACCAAAATGTACACCAAGATCCCGATGTGGGCAAGGTGTGAGCATTGGTCAGAGGATCTTAATCAAAATGCTTATGCAAGAACTCTAACCAAGATGCGCCCGCGAACGACGAGCATGTGGTCAGAGGATCCCTAAAATCTAATATACTGAAAGCACACTCGACACCAAGTATGTGCTGCTCAATCCAATGCGGAAATGAGGTGACCATATGGCGGAGATAACAGAAATTACAATGCTGGAAAGAGAAGTAAGCTAAAATGCTGAAAGTACTCGACACCCAGAATGTGCTTTCTAACCCGGAATGGGAAAGGAGCTACCATAGGGCGGAGATAAAGAAATACGATTGCAATTACAGAATGTAAATATGAGCATTACAAAACATGATTAAGCAAGATGAAAGAACTGCTGTCAGTACTACTGTCAGCTTACAATATGATAGAAAATTTGCTTGCCAAGAGCATAGGAATTTGAAAGATTAGCATTACATCATATAAGAACTCTCCGTGGCTTGATTAGAGATGCCAGTTCAATAAATCTCTCAATGATCAAGTAATAATTCTGTTTTTCCACAAATCTGCACTTTTAAATTAAAAACTAGCAACCTAAGAATTCACTCATATGCTCATATCTCTCTCATTTCTCACCCAAATGATCTCAAATCTGATGCAATAGACCCTCAAAATGATGGCGCCTAACTTAGTAATAAGAAATGGCATCTAAAAATGGTTATTAATTAATGACACGGATCCCGAGGCACTCCAGAAAGTGCGCCCTACAAGGAATGACGGATTTGCTTTATAAAATCATACGCTTCATATTAAAATCTGCAAATATTCATGAAGGGGCGCCTCTAACAGGGAAACTCAATGAGACAATACCCAGAATGACTCTTTTTGTATTTTTGGACTTATGATTAAAAACAACAATCTGCTACAATGAATGTGCAACTCCAGAAAACCACTAATATGCATAAAACTGATTTACCAATCCTCACAAAGACTAAAATGCAGAAATCTCACAATAAAACATTCAAACTACACTATCTCACCACTAGTCGCTATCTTTCAAGCGAGAAGCAATGCCCAAGCTAGGAGGCCTTCATTCCTCGAAGCAATCCCAAAGCCAATCCGGCAGCATAACATTCCTGTAGATAAAAGATAACCAAATGAGAACCCAAGGCTTCCTTTTATAATCTTCCGTTGCCCTTTCTTGAAACCCTAAACTCCTTTTAAAAGTCAAACCCTAATCCTTCAGCAAATGGCGTCCTTTTCTTCAAGCTGCAATTTTGACTTTTAATTAATAATTTATAACCTTGGAAATGGCGTCACTTAAGGCTTTTAAATCATCCTTAATAAATTCAATATTAACTTAATGATGGCGCCACCCTTCAAGTCCACCTTTTAAAATAACATTAAGTTAATAGACTAGGCCAAGGTGATAAATAACATTAAAAATAATGCTATTAAATAGAATGAGCTTATCTCTCTGAAACTGCATTCCGAAGCTACAACTGAATAAGCCAATTGAATCAACTGAAGAGGAAGGTCAACTGTGTCAAGACCAACCGGTTCACTGCCCGAAATAGAATTTACTAAAAATAGTAAATTCCAGAAAATGCTCAGAATGCCGAGAAGAATATACCATTGCGAAGCTCTCTGAAAACCCAGAAAGAATTCGCCATTGAAACAACCAACTCTGAGCCAGAACATCCTTCAAAATAGGAAACCCTAATTTTACCTTCCGACTAGCCTACAGGTCTCCGGAATAGGCCAACGGTCACTGGAAAGATCATGCTCGAGAAGGGGACATTACACTATATTCTGGAGAACATGACCCCTAAAGAAGCTTTCACAGGTCACAGGTGTGAATCCAGAAGTAAGTCATTTGAGAATCTTTGGTTGTCCTATGTATGTTCATGGGCCTAAAGATAAAAGGACAAAGATGGAACCATCTGGCAAGAAGGGAATATTTGTGGGCTATAGTGAGTCTTCAAAATCCTAAAAAAGTTTAAATTCCAGGTCAAAAATTGATAGAGATCAGCAGGGATGTTACATTTGAAGAAGATGTTGCATTCAAGAGATCTAAGGGCACTCACATGGAGATAGACAATGAAGATCAAGAGTCTCCTCAAGACATGGAAGTTGACCATACTCCTAAGATTCAGAGGAAAGCTACTAAACCTAAAGAAGATGATGATCTAGTTGAGCCTTTGGAACCTACTGATGGACTGAGAGACATTATGATTGGTCAAAATAGACCTCTTTGGGTTAGGAAAACAATGCAGAAGGCAGAAAAGTTTGCAGCCCCGAGAGGAACATTCAAAGAAAGCAAAAGACCTCACAAGTTTTCAAGCTATGTTGCATTGATGAGTCAAATCATTGAATTTGAGCCTTCCAGCGTTGAGGAAGCTACAAGTCAGAAAGTATGGAGAGATGCTATGGCTAAAGAATATCAATCTATCCTCAAGAATGATGTTTGGGACATCGTACCTAGACCAGAAGGAAAATTTGTTGTATCTTTTAAGTGGCTCTTCAAGATCAAGCATGCAGCTGATGGGAGCATTGAGAAGTACAAGGCTAGGTTTGTGGCTAGAGAATTCTCTCAGAAAGAGGGAATAGACTATGAGGAAACATTTTCTCCAGTTGCTCGTTATACATCCATCAAGACTATCATTGCTATTGCAACAGCTAAAGGATGGAAGTTACATCAAATGGACATGAAGACAGCATTTCTAAATGGTGTAATTGAAGAAGAGGTATACATTGAGCAACCTGATGGCTTTGAGGTTCATGGGAAGGAGTCTCATGTTTGTAGATTGAAGAAGGCTTTGTATGGCCTTAAGTAGGCTCCTTGCGCATGGTATGAGAGAATTGATAGATACCTGGTGAGCTTGGGCTTCTCCAAGAATGAGTTGATTCAAACCTATACTTCAAGTTAATTGATGGTGAAGCATTGATCTTGGTTCTTTATGTTGATGATTTATTTCTTATTGGAGAAGATCACCTCATTATCAAATGCAAGGAGGAGTTAGCTTCTAAATTTGAAATGAAGGATCTTGGATACATGCATTCCTTCCTTGGTTTAGAAGTTTGGCAAAGGCCTAATGAGATCATTCTGAGTCAAGGGAAGTATACAATTGAGATCCTGAAGAGATTTGGCATGATGGATTGCAAATCCATGACTACAACAATGGAGACCAACTTGCAGAAGCTAAAAGAGGCTGTAGCTATTTCAAATCCAATGGATCCTACTATGTACAGGCAGTTGATTGGTTCGTTGATGTATCTAGTCAATACTAGACTAGATATTTGCTATGCAGTGAGTGCACTTAGTCAGTTCATGTGTGAACCAAGGCAAATACATCTAGTTACAGCAAAGCATATCTTGAGATACTTGTGTCGCATAGTTGGGTATGGCTTGAGATATTCTTCCGATGTGGACTTGAAGCTGCATGGATATTCTGATTCTAATTCGGCAGGGTGTGTTACTAATCGGAAGAGCACCTCTGGATGTTGCTTCAGTTTGGGGTCTACGATGATATCTTGGTGTAGCAAGAAGCAGTCTTCAATGGCACTAAGCACTACAGAGGCCGAGTATATTGCAGCTTGTGTGGCAGCTCGAGAAGCAGTGTGGCTTCAAAAGCTCCTTGCAGGATTGTTTGGACAATCATTGGAACCATCTATCATTCATTGTGATAATCAAAACTGTGTGAAGCTTTCTGTCAACCCAGTGTTTCATGATAGAACTAAACATGTTGAGATCAAATACCACTATATCAGAGATATTGTATTGAGGAAAGCTAGCAAGTTGAAGTACATCAGCATTGATGAGCAGACGGTCGATATTCTCACCAAGCCTCTCTCCAAAGTAAAGTTTGAATACTTTCGAGACAAGCTTGGTATTGTGGAGAATGAAGCCCTAGCTAAGAGGGAGACTCAGCTTCAGTGATCTTCTATGATTTGCTCTAATGCATTTTTCTCTATGAGAGAAATTTGAGGTGTAAGCCCTTGTTTAATGCATCTTTCTCTGTGAAAGAAATTTGAGGTGAAAGCCCTTGTCTCCACTCTCTGGGAGTAGCCATGGTGGATGTCATGTTGAGTGACTCCATGACAACATCACGTGAGAGAATCTGTGATGATTTTCTTGTACTTGTGTTTATTCACCCTCTAGGAGTAGCCATGGTGAATGCCATGATGAGATGACGACATCACGTTGAGTGATTCCGTGATGGGCACTTGTGCACATATGCTTTGCCATACATGGGAGTAGCCATGATGGTTGATATCACATTGAGTGACTCCGTGATATGTTCCTTTCCACATATGGGTGTAGCCATTGTGGGTGTCATGTTGAGAGATTCCATGACTATGTGCATCAGAAGTATTTCTCCCTAGCTAAGAGGGAGTGTTGATGTTGTAGCTTCAGACTACATACTTCCGCCTTGTTTGATGAACAATAAATTTCATATAGCCTAACGGCTATTCATTTATTGTATTTATTAAAGTGAAGAGGCACTTCACTTGAAAAAATATTATCTTTCACTTGGGTCGACTCTCCTTGTAATTCGCACCATTATTTGTAAATACATTTCATATTGTGGCCAACCTTTTTCATGGAGAGATGCGACCTCTTCCTCACTTTGTATATATATGAGTTCACTTCATTCCATCAAGGGATCGATTTACATTCATTTCATTCCTTCTATCACAAGTGCAAATTCATAGAAAAATGCAAATTCTTGGAGAAGTGCGAACTATTCAAGAGCAAATCGAAGCTTATAAGGAGGCTAATATAACATCATCAAAAGAGTTGTATCATATTCTAGAGATTGCATCACATTGGTGTTGTTGTTTGTCCTCATTATCAGCCTCATTGTAAAAAAGATTATTGTTTTATATTCAATATACAAGCAATATATTGTTGTTGGGTTTTTCTCCCTCAAGTGGAGGGTTTTCCCAGGGTATATGCTATGTCTATTTGTCCCAGTGTAACGATACTCGCCAGGACTCGGCAAGTCCAGAGTCGAGTCACCCTAGCCGAGTCTTGGGGGCTCGGACTCGGACTTGGCCGAGTCCTGCTGAGTCTTGGCTGGACTCGCTGAGTTTGGTGGACTCGCCAAACTCACCGAGTCTAGGAGAGTCTTGTCAGTAGGACTTGGCAACATGCAGGGTTTGAAAAGTGCAAAAAATTACTTGAAATTTAAAGTTAAAACTTGCTTTTTTTTTACTTATTGTGAATGCAAAATGATGTATGCCATGAAGGTTTGTATGGTTTTGGAGGTCCTAATTTGGCCTTTGTGGCAGGGGCTTCGCCCCTTGACCCCACCTTGTATCGCGACAGGGAGCGCACCCAAGGCACTGCCCTAGGACCCCACGAGGACACTACCCCTCAACCCCACTGGGGGTGCTGCCCCCAGACCCCCGCAATGACCCCGCTAGGGGTGCTGCCCCTCAACCCTGCTAGAGGCACTACCCCCAAACCCCCACAAGGGGCGCAACCCCTTGACCCCACTAGAGGCACTACGCCTAGACCCCCACAAAGGGCACTACCCCTCAACCACATTAGGGAAATTGCCCTAATACTTGATATTATGGTTGTTGCATCATCGATGACCTATCTTAGACACATTCGTAGGAAGGATGCAGGCTCCTTTGAGCCATAGACTTCTAGTTATTGTTTTCAATCTTTTGATATTTCATATTTGTTTGGAACATTTGATGTCATGGATTTCATATTCGACGATTTTTGTATACATTTAAGTCTTTGACTATATATCTAAATGTGCTATTTCCTTGAGCAGTCAACTACAATTTGTGTTTATATTTATATGATCGATGTATACTTGTGTCAGTGACGAGGGCCTTGATTGGGTTGACCGGACAAATAGAGAGGTTGAGGCTATAGCCATGGCAGAGGAGGAGGCTAAAGCATGAGCAAACACATCCACAACTAATGTTGGCGAGGGTGGCATGGGCCATGGAGTCACAAGCAAAGACTATGGATGTAGTTGCTACATCATCTAGGACCCACCTTAGATGTCTTCGTAGGAAGGATGCAAACTCCTTTGAGCCATAGACTTGTAGTTATTGTTTTGATATTTCATATTTGTTTGGAACATTTGATGTCATGGATTTCATATTCCATTAGTTTTGTATACATTTGACTATATTTATATATCTAAGTGTGCTATTTCCTTCAGTAGCTCAGCTACAATTTGTGTACTTTATGCTTATGTGATCGATGTATACTTTTGTATGTGATCAAATTTGCTTCTATTTAATGGTGTTATTGTGTCTTTAAGGTTTATTCAATAAAGGGTACTTCAAACAAGTTTTAAATCCTTAAAATTCTCTAAATTTCTAGGGTTTTTCCATTTTGCCAAGTTTGTGCCGAGTCCAGGCACCGAGTCCCAAGTCCCGAGTCAAGTCACCCTAGCCGAGTCCGAGCTGAGTCCGAGTCTCGTTAATTTGATTTGTCTGAATTTGAATTAAAATTCTGCTTTTCTTATCTGATCATAAAACTAACATCAACTGCTGGTTCAAGGTTGCTGGGACGTACAAATGCTCCAGCCCGTCTGTACAAACCCATCATTGTCAAGACGTACAATCTGTGAGGAGGGCGTCTTGTCTCTAGGCTGAAACGCCTAGCCTTTCAGCACTATTCGACTTTCAATAGGGGCATTTGATTATTTGCAATCAATCTAAGGCATTTTGGTGGTGGAGAAATGGTTCTTTAGTGCTTGGCGTCCATTTAATGAAGGGTTACAGCTGCTGATAATCAGTTTCAGAATTGCATTTCAGTTCGCCATGGCTGCTCCGGGTATGAAATAATGTGGTAGCTTTCATAAATACACCAGAAATTGAAGAGCCATTTGTATTTGCATTATTAGAGACAAATCTGATTATTGTAGTTTGTGCATTGCTATATTATTAGTTTCAGCTTTTCATTAGTTTTGCAAGATTTGCATTTCTTTTATATTTTCCTAGCATTTTATATCAAAAACACAAATAAAACAAAACATTCAGAAAAACCAAAAAAAATCAGTCAGGCAGAACAGATAGTAAATATCTCGGGAAGGGCCGGGATATTTCATGGAAGTAAAAAAGTAAATTTAAATTAGGTTTTGGAAGGTAAAAAGAAAACAATATTATTTTATTTCCCTCAAGAGTCTATAAAAAGGGAGTAATGGCTCATTAGGAGGCATCTACCATTTATTTATTAAACCCTTGTTTCTAAAATTGGGCCTTTGTGTTCATCTTTGCCCTAAGATGAAACTCTATTGGAAAATGGATTTGAGAATGAAAACCTCCAATCCAAAGAATAATTCTATCCAGAGATTACTTGTGAGCTGATATGCTTTGTATTTCCAATTCCCTTTGGTGTTTGGTGTGTATTTTTTATAGATTTTGGTCAAGTTTTTTGGTATAGTTTTCAATTTGGAGAAGAATATCTATTATTTTATTTGCTACTACAGTGATTTGTACCACTGCTACAGTGTTCCATACAATTGCTATAGTGATCCATACCACAACAATGTCATACTATATGAGTTGCATAATTTCATTTGTTTTTTGGTATCATATTTACCAATTTAGTGCAAAGATTTTCAATTTTTGGTGTGTTTCCAAAAAATTTGTTGTCTGAAATTCCAGACTTTTGGGTATTGTGTGTGTAGTTTCCAAAATTTGAAAGAATATCAATATATTTCATTTGCTCCAACAAATCATTGACTTGAAAGTACGTGTCTACTGTCATTTATTGTTGCTGATGATTTGTGTTATGCATGCATATAGTTTGAAGATATTTGGACTGTGTTAACGGCTGCAACCCAACTGTACCAGTCTTGAGGGTATTTGTTGAAGATCTATCAAGAAATCTGGTTATTATTAACTGCTCCAACATCCTAGACTCAAGCCGCCAAATTTAATAATTGTTGTGTTCATTCATGAGTTGGTTTAACAACATTGGCAGCTGTATAAATCCAAACCTGGCCATACTGGTCAGAAAGTGAGACACTAGCCTTTTGGAGAATCATGGGGGTTGTTAATATATGCAAACTCTATCTCAACTGCTCCTTTGAAATGTGAAATCAGGACATTAAAGATTGTTGTGCCTCATTTGTTGAGATAATTTATGAGTTCAGATCAACTACATTTTGATATTACTCATTGTAGCTAATTGCGATTTGGTTTCAGTTTTTAATGATTTCCAGAACTTCTAGATTATAAATATTTGTAATCTTCTATGTGTTTCACTGCCAAAAAGGATAGAGTTTAGAGTTGATGTTTGAAGGGCTATGCCACCAAAACAATGAATTATTATTGTATAAATTGGAGGTTCTCTACAAGTTAAAATAGATTTGTTTCAATATGGAAGGCATTGTTGAGTATTTTGTCATTGATGTCAAGTTGCTTGAGCTGGTTGCTTGCGTGCTTGAGCTACTTGCCTGTGTGGTTGAGCTTCTTGGTTGTCTGCTTGAGCTAGTTGCTTGTCTACTTCAGTTGCTTGCCTGTTTTCTTGACACATCACCAGCTTGCTTGTTTGCTTTGTCAGCTCCATATTAGAATGGTGTCAACTTGAAAAGATTAATCATCGCCAAGTCTGTCATGTGCCCAAATGGGAGGCAGAGTAATTTAATTAAATTAATTGATTAAGTTATCCAAATATTGATATTTCATAAGGATGACTAATTGATTATTTTAATTAAATTAAAGTGGAGTATTAAATTAATTATTTAATAAAGTTATCTTAATAAAATAATATCTCAAAGGTAACTTTACTATAATTAATTTAATAAAGTGATTATAATAAAATGATATATCATAAAGTCACTTAAATAATAAAATAATATTATATTCTAGAAGCTTCTTAGAGATGCTTGTGAATTCTTTATAAGTAGTTTTTGTCTTTGCATTTGGGCATCTTGGTTGTTGACATCTTTTCTACTACATTGGTGAGCTTGAATGCTTGGCAATTTGGCTAGAGTGCTGAAAACTCTAGGGTTCCAATTTCGTTTGTGAAACACCAAACCTAGCTGGTTAAGGAGGAGATACCTCAGTCTTCTCATTTGGGCAAATTTAGTGGCCAAGGGCTAAATTTGAGGAATTAGATTGGAAGGATATTTGCAGCATATTGTTGAAGACATTTGCAGATTGGAGTCATTGGGTTTTGCATTGGAAGTTCGAAGATTTTGATCAAGAGCAGAATTCGATTTTGAGAAAGACATTTCCAGATTTGTATTGAGTCATTTTCAGTTTGAAGGCCATCGTTCTACAGCTGGGAGAACAAATTTGCACATACACAGGTGATGTGATTCTATATTGTTACCTATAGAAGTCGTGGCCCACAAGTGGACATCTAGGCACTGTTCGAGAAGGGCGATTTGGATTAAAAATTAGTGGCAGACCTGGGTGCTTGTTGCTGGGTCAATTTCATCATTGGAGGCTTAGAAAATTTGTCACTAGCTGGAAGTATGATCACTGCAATCCATGTTATCTGAGTGTCACTTTTTCTACCTGCGAAACCAGGTTCTTATGTGTGTACATTTGCATTTAAATGTCATTATCTGCATTTCATATATAGCTGCATTGTAAAGTCTTTCAGTCATTTATATATAAAGCTGCTTTAGCAGCAGTGAGTATTGGAGTCTTTGTTGCATTGAAGTGTCAATCAGATTATTATCAGACTGAAATCAGTTTTATGCATATTGAATATTTGTAATCAATATATCAGCATTTTGTATTTGGTCAATATATTCAATAAAGGGAGATATAAGGTTGCATGACATATGTTTGTCAAAATGTCTTTGCTGTAGCTATCAAATTCCATTTCTAATATGCATGCCAAGAGTTTGTCTAAATGCATAATGGCTGAAAGTGATGATTTACATTCTAAGTTTGCATGACAAGTGTTTGGGAAAATGTCCGAAGCTGTAGATTGTTATTTCAGTCCTTAGGATGCATGGTAAATGTTTGTAGAAATGCCCATAGTGTTGTAGTTGCATATACATCATCGTTTTCAGTCATATGCTTGCATTTTCAAGTTCGTTTATTTGCTGCAATCTATTTCCAGTCAGTTATATCTTCAAGTTATAACAGCATATTAAATTGCACTCAAAACCATAAAAACACCAAAAACAAAACAATCAGCAGCAAGACCAGGTTTTTGGCAAAGTGTTTGACGATATTCCTTGAGTCTCAAGCAGCAATTTAAGACCAAATTCCTCAAAGGATATTTCAAAGTCAATATTTGAAAATTTTATGCCAAGTCGTCATTTTTAAAAAGGCACGATTTCTTTTAGTGTGGGTAGCTCTTCACATCAGTTTTGCATTGTATGAATAAATATTATTATGCTTTTAAATGCTGCAATTATTTTTACTTATTGTTATAGCAACGGCTTTTAGTGATGGCGGCTCTTTTTATGCTCAACATTGAATCATTTATTACCTCTGACTTCCTTTTATTGGTGAAGGCTTATATTAAACTCTTTTTTAAGGCGGCCAATGCTCATGGTCCAGGTTTGTTTTTAAGGCATTTTTTCAGTGGTGGTTTGTATTGAAGGCAGTTTGTTGTGGGATATGAACAAATTTTGGATAATGTCAGAAATATTTTAGAAAAAGACCAAAATTATTCATCCCTCTGTGGAGTGTATCTAAAGACGTGTGCATGCTTCATTGATGGTTGTAACATATCATTGAATAGAGATACTGTGGCGACTCCTGTCAAGGCGGCTGAATATGATGTTGTTTTCATTCAATCTGTAGAGGTCTTTTGATGTATTTTTTTTTTTCCTTGTGCCTTTCGATTAAGGCTGAAAATGTGAAGTTTCAACCATTGAGGATGTGCTCTGAATTATTGTGATAGATGCAAATTAATCGCTGCTCAGAAAAGTAGTCTATTTTTGTCCTTAAAGTCACGATGGGAGGTATGCTCGAGTTTTCTTAGCCGTGTGAGCTTGCATTTTTGCAAGGTGTGGATGTGTGCTGAGTTATGTGAATGCATTTGAACAGCGATGGTGTCATGAACTTTTGTGAAGAAAATCATTAGCTCCGTCTTTTCTTCTGAGTGATGTTGGGTTGTGTGACGGATGTGTAAAAAAAAAGGCTATCGGGTTTTCGTATGAGTATGCAAGTATGACGTGGAAATTATGTTCATTAAAATGCCTTAGCTATCTTCTTTCTTTGCTCGGGCTGTATGAGAGTGTGGCTGTAGTTGTTTTGCTGGTGGGGCGTGATGCAAAAAAAGGGACAGAGATACACAAGTTGCAACTTGTAGAGGTAGCGGTTATCATTTAGAGTTTTAAAGATGTATCATCTATGAGTCTTGTTGCTTTGGGGGGCTGTGCAAAGAGATGATATGAATATCAATTTCATGCCTTTTGAATAAAGTCATGTGATGAGTGTGGCAAGTGTTGTTATGAAAATCTGTTTCAGGCTTTTTATGGAAGCTATGATTTATCATCTACTATTGATATCATTCTCCTTAGCTTGACGCTAGGTCTGTGCTGTGTGAAGTGATGATGTATTGCTATGTAAGATATTCTATGAACAAAAAGAATAATGTCATGGAGTCTAAGGTGTGAGGAGTGTTCTGTGTGTATGAGTCGACTCTATATGCATGAGGTTATTGATATCATTAAATCTACCTTTTTCGGTGGTATTCTTCTTTATGGTCAACTAAAGACGTGAAGGAGGTTTTTTAAGTATGTCACAGTGGTCTGAGTGGGTTGTACTGACCAATCAGCTACAGCAGTCTTGGGGATATCAAAATATGGAGTTGAGAATTCGAGCAAAGGTTTCTAGTACTTGAACAATGGACTTGAAAGTATGTGTCTTGTTTCAAGGTTTTTATTAGTCTGAAGTTGGTGCTTCAATTGTTTTGGAGTTGGTGCTTCGAGAGAGTTGGTGCTCTCAGTGAATTGGTGCTCACTTGTGTAAACTGGGTTGGTACCCTTTGAAGATAATAAAAGAAATATTTTGCCGTGGTTTTTTACCCAAAAGGGTTTTCCACGTGAAATCTAGTGTTCTTCATATTTGATGGTTGTTGTTAATGTTTTGATTTTTTATTTACATGGCTTTAAGTTTTTAAGTTTGAAATACTAACCACCTCCCCGCTCGGGCCTCAACCCCCTGGCCGCCTCCACCCCTCAGGTACAACAGCCAAGACATCATTTTATCTAATTCATTTTCAGCATTGCACTCATTTACATTAGTGCAGCTTGCCACCAAAAATCTAGTTTCCCAAATCACCATATGTGAAATATCCCAAATAATATTTTTGCAAAATTCTGATTTTTTTGTAATGCAAAAATGATGCCCTAATTTCTGATTTTTAATATCTACTTAAACCCTAGAAAGCTGATGTAATTTTCTAAGTTTTATAATGCATGAACAGCAACACATAATGCAACCAAAAGATCGGAAAACTCATAGCAGATTATAGTAACATTAAATCACCAACATGGCATGATTAGATCATTCTATATGAGTCAACAAATGTCTGATATAAACCCTTAGTCTACTGCTACAAAATATGAGTGCAAATTACAAAGTAAAGTGGGCTTCAAACATACACCACAACATGAAGAAACCCCAACAATGCAGATGTAACTAACCCTAGCTAGGCGAAGCTGCTCCAACTACAAAAATGCAACTAAATATGAAGAAACAACTGAAATAACCCTACCATGGGTGCGCTGGCCTGCTGGACTGATGTTAGGGCTTTGCCACCCTAGAAATCTGAATTAGAACCTCCAACTTGCACAACTCGCCCTTCAAATCAAACAATCTAAATGCTGATGCAAAACTGACATGAACTAGCAATTATCTCCATTCAAGCACATAAGAACCTCTGTCATGAAGTTTTCCCTTGAAGAAGCTAGGGTTC
>VDFB02075321.1:154395613-154755475 GCA_007258455.2 Sequoia sempervirens
GCACTTTGCATTTTTTAGCAAGTGGCAATTGTAACTGCACTAGTTCTCATTTTGGGAACTTTCGGGGCTTTCTTCGAGATCCTTTTCAAGTGCAATTTTTTAAAAAGTCCATAATTTTTCATGTACTTCATAGTGGTGCTATCAGATTGTACTCATTGTAAATAAGAATTGTACTTTCAACATATAGTTTTATTTTGGTAATTGTAAAGCATTGAGAGAACACTACATTTTTTAGCAAGTTGCAATTGTAATCACACTAAGTATAAAATGTCAAATCATAATCTTGGCCATGGGTAAGTTCCCTCATTTAATGTGACATAACTATGCAACTTGGAAATCAAATGCATGGAATGCTTTAATAAGTGAAGAATTAACTCACCACATTGATGGATTCGTTCCAAAACCAACATATACTAAAGAAAAAATGCATTGGCTCATTACAAATACTATGGCATGGGATATCTATGTACATATGTTTCTCTAGATCTTCTTTTTCATATTGATAAGTGTAAAACACCTAAGGAGGCTTGGGATAAACTTGCTAAATTATATGGTCAAATTGATGAGGTCAGGGGATATCAAATTGATAGGGATCTCAATAATCTTGATCCAATTTTTTTGACAATATCCAGTACTATGCAACTAAAGCTAATGAATTAAGAGCGCAACTCAAAGAATGTGGTATTGACAAGAAGGATGCACAATTGATCTTCAATTTGTTAAGCAAGCTTCCTTTAGAATATGCAACATCTGTTTCTAGTTTCTAGAATCATTGATTGACTATGGGAAAGGCCTATACTATGTTATCATTTGATTTATTCACAGAGATGTTGATGGTTGGACAAATGAAGTTAATCTACCTGGGTATTCTTAAGCCATCCAAGTCACAAGCTTTGGTGGTAGGTCATCCAAATAATGAGAAAGGGTCCAATAAAAATAGAAGCAATCAAAGTTCAAGCCATGAAAAGATAGAAGAGCACAATTATCTTCTCCTTCACAAGGAGACTCTTCATCCTTTTCCAAGAAAGAAAATTCATAGGAGATATCAACTTGTTCATATTGCAAGAAAGTTGGTCATAAAAAGCATCATTGTTATGCTAAGCAAATTGATGAGCTAACAAACATCATTAAGAAGAATCACATGAATTTTCCATCGAGCATCCCCTTTCACTTCTTCCAAATCAAGGAAAGGGAAATGACAAGCACTTGTTAACAACAACGAATACTTGACTTAGATGCTACACATCACATGGGTTTTGATTGAGAACAATTTTCTTCATTGGAGCCTTGTACGGTGCCACACATTCTTACAGGTGATGATACTCAGGTGGAAGTTATAGGAAAAGACTCGGTTGACATGGATGATGGATCGTTTGAGAATTTTCTTTGTGTTCTTGACTTGTGTCCCGACCTTTTTTCGGTTGATTAAATCACTCATCCTGGGAATGGTAAGAGTTAATTTTCTCTTGTTTAGTGGTGATTAGAGATCTTGAGGATGATGCCTTGGTTGTAATGGGGAAGGCCGACCATGAGTCTTGGCTATATGCATTCTCCCATTTTTTTGCCACGGTCTCCTTCTACAAGTTTAGTCACTCATTTAGACTCGGTGAGTAAGCTATGGCATGAGCGATTTGGCCATCTTAACTACTGCCATCTTCAACAACTTAGTTTGTAGGATATGGTCACAAGATTCTCTCATATCAATTTTTTGGATGGTGTGTGCTCAAGTTGTGCTATGGGGTAAGCATCTAGAGGAGAAGTTTGACAAAGGGAAGTCTTGGAGGGCTTCAAAAGTCCTTTAGTTGGTTCTCAATTATCTTGCTGGTCCCTTTCCAACCTCGTCTTTTAGCAAGGCCCACTATGTATTCACCTTCGTTGATGACTATTCCAAATATACTTGGGTCTACTTTCTTTGCCAGAAGAATAAAGTCTTTGATAGGCTTCAAAATTTCAAGTTTCAGTTGAGAAGCAATCTTGAAAGCATGTCAAGATTCTTTGCATTGACAATGATAAGGAATATGTGAATCATCATATTGAACAATTTTGCATTCTTGAAGGGATTGATCTTTAGCATCTAGTTGCATACACACCACAACAAAATTGTGTTGAAAGGAAGAATAGGACCCTGAAGGAGATGGCTAGCTACATGATTCATGCTCGTCCTTTAACTCCTGTGCTAAAGACATTAGTTGTACTACACACATTTAGAATCGAGTCCCCCACAAAACTTTGAAAGGTACGACTCCTTTTGAAGCTTGGTGTGGAAGAAAACTAGTTGTGCAACATTTTTGAGTGTTTGGCTTTCTTGCTTGCGTTCTCATTCCTTCAAAAAAACGTAAGGATTTAGAACCTCAATCTAGGCTTTGCATATTTGTTGGATATCCAAATGATGTAAAAGGGTATCGACTCTTGGATCCAGGGATCATGAAATCTTAATTGAGAGGAGTGTTCACTTTGAGGAAAGCTCTCCTACCTTGGCCTCTCATCCTCCTTATTCTTCCTTCATAGTGGACTTAGATGATAGTGACTCAAATAACTCTACCTTTCCTCAAACTTGCAAGTTTACACCTCCACAGGGTTCACACTCTGAGGCTGAGGATTCATGTCCTTCATCCCCATCTTTTTCATTGCCTCGATGGGCTCAACAAATTCTATGTTACATCCCTTTTGTTTTGAACAAGATTATGGTAATAATAATATGGTCGCTATGTTATTTGTAATCAATTACCTTTCATGAGAATGTGAAAATTGGGAAAAGAATTCTTAATTTATTTGATATAATTGCAATTATGAATGATTTCTTTTTATATATATATATATATGTGAATGTGTTGGTGTGTTTTTATTTTAAAAAGGAAATAGAGAACGCTCGAACCCTATTTCTTTACCAAGTGGTTGCAGGATTGTCAACACCTCAAGGAAAAGGGAAATATCATCAAGGAGAGGCCGCGGTCTATAAAAGAACCAATTACCATCAAGTCACAAGTTGGTATAAGGTTGCTAACGTGGTAGTCGTAACCTTGGAATATTATCACACTTAATTAAATAAATATAAAAACAAGTAATTGACTTCAACATTGGAGTAAGAGGAAAACAAGTCAACTTTAAATGAGCCTCATCGTTCTCCTATTGAAGTCACGTATTAAACTCTTAGAGCACACCTTGAGAGTAAGTAATTGAATTAAAATATTAATGCCGATAATAATGTAAATCTTTAAGTCTCGATGATGAAAATATCAGGGGGTATTTCTTTTCTGTTTGAGTTGTTGATGGCAGTAACTTGTTGCCACCCTTGCTGCCGTGTCTTGGAGAAATGTCCAAGATGGACGCATGCAGGCGTTTTCTTTGGTCTTGGCTCACCTTGTGTTATAGGGTGTCTTTCTTCATACTTCTCTCTCTCTCTCTCTCTCTCTTTCGCGGGCATTCCATTGTTCTTTCTGTCAAGCGTTGCAATGGCCAAACGCCATTTTTTGATATTTGATTCTCTAGTCTCAAGGAGGAGGGTGATTATTCGTTGCTCTTGAGTAATTTCCGCCTCAGTGACACTCTTTCGGATTGTGAAGGATCTTGAATCATTGTTGCTTACAACTGGAACGTAGGGAGGAATCATCAAGAGGTCTATCGCATTTCAGCTTTGCGTTTCCAGGCATGTCTATTGTCTTTTATATTTGTTGAATCTTGAATAAGGAATGGAATTTATAGGTAATAGTGCATCAAGATGGAATCACGTTAAGCCTGATGATTTTTTTAATCGAAACCTTTGCAAATTCCAGTGCTTCAATTAGTTGAATTAATTCTTCATTACCATGTCGACCCGGTCGTGGTCTCCTAATCTTGCAATCGAGTTGAACTGAGTTTTTCTTCCAATATTGCTTAGCTATAAGCAAGGATCTTACCCTGTCCCTTAATCCTCAAATCTGGAACCGTTCATTAATCTCCTCTCTGTTGAAATTAGTCGGATATACTTAGAATTGAAGAGCTCTTTTCAGCGTCGTCTAAGACTATCAATACCTCTTTAGTGAATAAGATATGAACATAATATCCTTGATTGTAGAGGGACGAATTGTGAGCTGAGCCACCGATAACATAAACTCTTGAGTCAAAGATAATAATGCTGAGTAAGGGTGAGAGAGCAGATGGCACGAGAAACGTGCTCATAATCATTAAATCCTTGGTCAAGGTTATGATGCTTTGTATAAGCAACAGTCAGCCCTCAAGAATCAGATATACCCCTGGCCAGAACGGTCATTCTAGTTGGGAGAACCTATAGAGAAGGATTGACCAGGGTAGTATAGATTCTCGACACCAGACTCAGATGGCAAGATGGTAATTGGGAATCCTTTATAGACTGCACCTCGTGAAGTGTCGGGTTTCTTCAATTGAAGAAACACGGGAGACTAGTAGGTCTTTGGTTGGGCGAAAAAGCCCTTGATGATGTTTCTCTTTCCCTCAAAGACTGAAACTTGTTTTCAAGCATTCCAGCAGGAAGCCTTCAGACTGTACTATCTCTTAACTCTCTCTCTCTCTCTTTACTTCAAAATAGAATTATTTTATAATATTTAATTCACTGCTGTTAAAATATGTTCTATTCGTTTCTTAATGGAATAGTTAGTTCATAATCAACTGTAGTTTTCAGTTATTTAAACCGTTAATTGTTCCATTTCAGCCGAAATTGAAAAACTAGAAGTTAGTTATTGAATGTTAAAGTAGTTAATGCTTAGATGATTTATCTTTCCTGTTTGTTATATGCATTGAAACTCTCGTTAGGAAAATTAGTTAGTTACTCTTTAGCTGAATCTGGAAGTTAGTTGCACTGTAGATAGTTGGTATGTTACATATGGTATCAGAGCGAACTGGGTTCAACACATGGACCTATGAGCTCATTACGAGAAAACCCGTTAAGCATTCAGCAGTTTGGCTAATGTTTAAAACTGGTTTGATGCCAAAATGGCATAGAGAAAAGCCAAGGAAACTGTCAGGAAGACTATTTTCCTAGCACTTACCCAAGTCAATGGCTAAGAGAAAGCCAACTGAGGAGTTAAAACTTCAAGAGCAAAACAATTCTACTAAGGTTGCATAGTGGAAAGATTTTGAGACTTAGACTAGAAAGGTGAAACCTTGGTTAGGTACTAATTAGACTAAGAGCTTGGGTAGAGCAGTGTCTGTATGAGTTCAAGATCAAACTTATTTCTCAAAAACATAAGGATGGGAAGATCCAGAAGTAATCAATCAAGTGCAAGAGCAACTGAGTGTTGAAAATCCTTCAAATTATGTCAGACACATAGATAAGATGGGTTCTAGTCTAACTTCTAGATGGCTTGGAATGAGCCAAGTGGAATAAAAGGATCAATAAACGACAAGTGGTGATACATTGGCATGGAATGCTGAGAAAAATGGTACAAGGCTTGGAAATAATTTTGTTCATCGAGATTCGTGAGAAAACCAATTTCCATATACAAATAATTATGCATAAGTAAAGGCGAATACGAGATCCTTAATACCTCATGAAGCCTTTTGGAAAAGATGTTAATGTGTGGAAGAGGACATAATTAAAGAGGATCATCTCAGGCAATATTTTGATGAATAAAGATCGGGATTAGAATCATTCTTTGAACTTTTGTTAAGAATCTGCTTAGAGATTGCAAGATAAATCATAACAGTTGTAAGGTGAAGATATTAGTTATTCTCATGGCATTTTGGCCAAATGGTTGAGAACTATGAATTTTTCCTTTGGAGGAACTAGAAAGTACAATTACAATGGTGAATATAATCATCACCAAGGTATTTAGCTAAAGTTGTTTATGTTTTGAACAAGTAACCTATTCAGTGAAGTAAGGAATAGAGTTTTGGTTAAGCAGAACGAAGGAAAGAAGTTTATGTTCCAACTATAATCTTGTGTGTTGCTATAGCACAATCTTATAATATCATCTTAGCAATGAATGATAGATACTCCAGGAAATATGAATGGATGTGTTATAACCTTTTTATTTGCAAAATTTTTGAGCATGATGAAAGTCTTAAGGACCTTATTTGTTTGATGTGTTTGAAATGCAATCTCCAACCACTGCAAGTTTTTGGAAAATCCGAATACAGTGCAACAATCTACTCCCTTGTTAGTGACTTAGTTAAGTCACATAGTGCATAATAAGTGTTCCTCTGGATTTTGACACTTCTTTGGATTTTTGGTAAAATTCCTTTTAATACTGGCAAGGATTGTCATTGTTTTATTTCTTTATTTTGAAATGGTCTAGCCATCAAATTTTGAAGATTGTTTATCTTATGGCCAGTTGGTCAAAATTTGATTTATTGTCGGAAATGAGCTCATTCTTTTGATTTATTGTTAAAATTAAAACTGTTTATATTTTGATATTGAGTTAAGTTTTGTGGTGGCTATACAAGAACATTTTGGCTGTTCGCTATGTTTTATGTAATGTTCATCTCTATCATGTCCTGGATGGGCCTCTGATGGATTGTGTAAGGAAGTAAATTGTAGAAAATGAACCTAGTATGTCCTTAACTTTACTGAAGAAAGAAACCTTGTGTGGAAGGAAATTAGTTCCAAACCCTTTTAGGGCTACATAATTAATATGCAAGCTACCGAAAGGAGGTCTTATGCTGATATCACCTTTCAAACCTTGTGTTATGGTATGTGGGTGGACATGTAGTCCAGTAGCCCAGGTGAATAGTCTCTCCAAGTCGAGTAGGGTGGTGAACCATGACTACGTTCATTGCAAAACGTATATATATGAAAACTATGGCCATAGTGAGTGTTGTTGCCATTACGTGCACTCGTTAGTTCATTGTACTCCAGACACTTAGCTAACCAGAGTTATTGTACTTAGTAGGAGGGTATCCTTAGTAGTGCGACAGAGTTGGTTAAGTGGGGGTACACACCAGAGCTCAGATGGCAATTGAGAGGGTTTCCAACACAACCTTCCGTTGAAAGGTAGGACTGCTTCCAGGAAGGAAGTGTGCGGGGGGAAACCGCTTAAGTCCGTGGATGGAAGGAAAAACAACCGAGTGATGCTTTCCCTCTTATCAATGGCATGCCGAGTCTTGGAGGACAGTTGAACTAGAAAAGGAATTTTGATCCTTTCTCTTGTATTTACTTATCAACTTATTTTAATGATGCATGAAATAAATAAAATTGGTACTTGATGAATAACCTTTTCAGCTGGAAAAGTGAAAGTTGATGTTACTCTTTGTATCTTACATGATGAATAGTGGTACCTTACTCGCTTAATGTTGTTAACCTTTGGTGAAATTCTCTTGGTAAACCTGTGTTAAAAGTGGCTGATTGCTACACGTAGAAAGAGTATCCACCTTTTATGGAGTTTATTGTAACAACTATAATTCTGCTATCAAGATGACTCCATTTGAAACATTGGACAGAAGAAGATGCCGAACTCCTATGAGCTAGGTAAGCTAGAAGATAGGATTAGCATTAGTTCGGAAAAGTTGTCAGAAATGGATAAACAAATCAACCGATCAAAAAAGATTGGTGGAAGCTAATAATAAATAGAAAAGCTAAGTAAATGCCTACTGTACATTAACACAATTCTCAGCTAGAGAAGAAAAGTTTCATAAAGTAAGGAATGCATTCCAAACTAGCTTTCAGAACTAGGTACGGTCATTATGAATTCACAGTTTTGCCATTTGGTCTCACCAATGCCCCAACTGCGTTTATGAATCTAATGAGCAGTATTTTCAGTGATTGTTTGGACAAATTTGTGTTGGTTTTCCTTGATGACATTCTCATTTATCCCAAAAACGAGAATGAGTATCTTTAGCATCTACGGGTGGTTCTTCAACGATTGAGAGAACATAAACTTTATGGAAAATTATCAAAGTGCACCTTCTTCTAGAAAGAGGTACAATACTTGGGGCATATAATATCAACTAGAGGAATAGCAATGGATCCAAAAAAGATAAAAGCTATAGTGGAATGGCCAGTATCGAAAAATGTGCATGAGGTTAGAAGTTTCATGTGTTTGGTTGGGTATTACGAAAGGTTTGTAAGAAATTTCTCTAGGATCGCACACCCCATTACCTTCCTTCAAAGAAAAGGAAAAAGATTCGAATGGATAGAGAAATGTCAAGAAGCGTTTAATACATTGAAGGATAAATTAACGATTGCACCAATTTTGGTAGTACCAAACCCTAATGGTCATTTTGTAGTTATAACGATTGCATCTGGTGAAGGTTTGGGCGGAGTATTAATGCAAAATGGGAAGGTAGTGGCTTATGAATCTCAAAAGTTGAAGCAGTATGAACAAAACTATGCACCTCACGATTTGGAGTTAGCAGCTATTGTGCATGCCTTGCAAATGTGGTGACATTACTTGTTAGGGAAGACTTTTGAACTCAAATCAGACCATCGAGGTTTAAAATATATATTCACCTAGCCTAATTTAAATGCTCGCCAAAGGAGGTGGATGGAGTTAATTTCAGACTATGATTTTGAGGTCAGTTATATTAAGGGCAAGGAGAACAAAGTAGCCGATGCTCTGAGCCGACGAAAACATATAACTTCCATGGTGTTAGTCAATACAAATTTTAGAACTCAAGTACTACAAAAATTGAATGAAGATGAATTCTACCTGCAAGTCCGTGAAGCTTTACAGGCAAACTCACAAGAGCCTAAATATGAGGGTTTTTAGATTGAAACAGATGGACTTTTGAGATATAAAGGTAGGATGTATGTTCCAAACTCAACAAAATTAAGGAAGTTGGTATGGAAGGAGGTTCACACAACACCATACTCTGGTCATCCAGGGGTAACCAAAATGTTGGCCGATGTCAAACCTTTAAATTTTTTTGGAAGGGAATGAAAAAGGATGCGGCCAGATTCGTTGCAGGATGTTTTGAATGTCAGAAGGTTAAGGTGGAGCACCGACACCCGACAAGATTGTTACAACCTCACAGTGTACCAGATTAGTGTACCAGATTGGAAATGGCAAATCATTAGTATGGATTTTGTACAAGGTTTACCGATGACGACGAGTAGACATAATGCAATACTGGTAGTACTGGATAGACTTACCAAAGTAGCACATTTAATACTCGAAAATTTGACAGATGGGGCTTCTGTGATTGCTCGAAAGTTTGTACAAGAAATTTTCCGTCTCATGGAGTTCCGGAAAAGATTATTTCAGACAGGGATGCTAGGATGACATCCAGGTTTTGACAAACTCTATTTTCTGCCTTGGGAACTCAGCTAAATATTAGTACAACTCATCATCCTGAAATAGATGGACAAACGGAAAGAGTAAATCAGATCTTGGAAGATCTGCTAAGAATGTACTGCATGGACCAGCAATATAAGTGGGAAGAATATTTACCATTGGTAGAATTTTCTTATAACAATTCATATCAATCAGCTTTCAAAATGGCACCCTTTGAAGCACTTTACGGAAGAAAGTGCAGAACACCTATCAGTTGGAATATGATGGAGGATAGGATCACTCTAGGACCCGAGATGCTTCAGGAAATGGAGGAACAAGTTAAGTTAATCAGATAGAGGTTGAAGGAAGTTAATGATCGGCAGAAAAGCTACGCTGATGCAAAACGAACCCCCAGACAGTTTGTGGTTGGAGAGAAAGTTCTCTTGCGAGTTAAACCTCAAAAGAGCTCTATCAAATTTGGAAAAACCTCTAAACTAGCCCCGAGATATGTAGGACCTTTTGAAGTCTTGGAAGTTATCAAGCCGGTAGCATACAAAATTGCTCTACCTCCGGCTCTCGCCAGATTGCACGATGTATTTCATGTCTCCTATCTTAAGAAGTACTATGTAGAATTTGACCATAAGATTGACTGGAATTCCTTGTAGGTATGGGATCCTGGGGTGATCACAATCGAGCCACTCAGAGTGCTCGAGGTACATAAGTTACGCTTACGTAACCATGAGGTGATACAATGCAAGGTCCAGTGGGACTAGTATTATGAGGAAAATGCTATAGGGGAGGATTATGATGAAATCCTTCAGAAGTTTCCTTATCTCTTTTTGAACAATTAAGAACTCTATATATATTTATGATTTTAAGACCTGAAACTTTGAATAAATAATCATCGGGGACGATGATTCTTAAGGGGAGAAGTATGTTACATCCCTTTTGTTTTGAACAAGATTATGGTACTAATAATATGGTCGTTATGTTAGTTGTAATCAATTATCTTTCATGAGAATGTGAAAAATGGGAAAATAATTCTTAATTTATTTGATATAACTGCAATTATGAATGATTTCTTTATATATATATATATGCGAATGTGTTGACGTGTTTTTATTTTAAAAAAGAAACAGAGAACGGTCTAACCCTATTTCTTTACCAAGTGGTTGCAGGATTGTCAACACCTCGAGGAAAAGGGAAATATCATCAAGGAGAGGCTACGGTCTATAAAAGAACCAATTACCATCAAGTCACAAGTTGGTGTAAGGTTGCTAACGTGGTAGTCGTAACCTTGGAATATTATCATACTTAATTAAATAAATATAAAAACAAGTAATTGACTTCAACTTTGGAGTAAGAGGAAAACAAATCAACTTTAAATGAGCCTCATCGTTCTTCTATTGAAGTCACGTATTAAACTCTTAGAGAACACCTTGAGAGTAAGTAATTGAATTAAAATATTAATGTCAATAATAATGTAAATCTTTAAGTCGCGATGATGAAAATGTCGGGGGGTATGTCTTTTCCGTTTGAGTTGCTGATGGCGGTAACTCGTCGCCACCCTTGCTACCGTGTCTTGGAGAAACGTCCAAGATGGACGCATGCAGGTGTTTTATTTGGTCTTTGTTCGCCTTGTGTTATAGGGTGTCTTTCTTCATACCTCTCTCTCTCTCTCTCTCTCTCTCTCTCTCTCTCTCTCTCTCTTCCGCGGGCATTCCATTGTTCTTTCTGTCAAGCGTTGCAATGGCCAAACGCCATTTTCTGATATTCATTTCTCTAGTCTCAAGGAGGAGGGTTAGTATTCGTTGCTCTCGAGTAATTTCCGCCTCAGTGACACTCTTCCGGACTGTACAGGATCTCAAATCATTGTTGCTTACAACTGGAATGTAGGGAGGAATCATCAAGAGGTCTATCGCATTTCAGCTCTGCATTTCTAGGCATGTCTATTAAGTGTCTTTTATATTTGTTGAATCTTGAATAAGGAGTAGACCAGTACATCTTTTATGGAATTTATAGGTAATGATAGTGCATCAAGATGGAATCACATTAAGCTTGATGATTTTTCTAATCGAAACCTTGCAAATTCTAGTGCTTCGATTAGTTGAATTAATTCTTCATTACCATGTCGACCCAGTCGTGGTCTCCTAGTCTTGCAATCGAGTTGAACTGAGTTTTTCTTCCAATATTGCTTAGCTATAAGTAAGGATCTTACCCTGTCCCTTAATCCTCAAATCTGGAACCGTTCTTTAATCTCCTCTCTATTGAAATTAGTCGGATATAGTTAGAATTGAAGAGCTCTTTTCAGCGTGGTCTAAGACTATCGATACCTCTTTAGTGAATAAGATATGAACATAATATCCTTGATTGTAGAGGGACGAATTGTGAGCTGAGCCACTGATAACATAAACTCTTGAGTCAAAGATAATAATGACGAGTAAGGGTGAGAGAGCTGATGGCACAAGAAACGTGCTCATAATCATTAAATCCTTGGTCAAAGTTATGATGCTTTGTATAAGCAACAGTTAGCCCTCAAGAATCAGATATACCCCTGGTTAGGACGGTCATTTTAGTTAGGAGAACCTATAGAGAAGGATCGACTAGGGTAGTATAGATTCTTGACACCAGACTCAGATGGCAAGATGGTAATTTAGAATCCTTTATAGACTACAGCTCGTGAAGGGTCGGGTTTCTTCAGTTGAAGAAACACGGGACACTAGTAGGTCTTTGGTTGGGCGGAAAAGCCCTTGATGATGTTTCTCTTTCCCTCTAAGACTGAGACTTGTTTTCAAGCATTCCAGCAGGAAGCCTTCAGACTGTACTATCTCTTAAATCTCTCTCTCTTTACTTCAAAATAGAATTATTTTATAATGTTTAATTCACTGATGTTAAAATATGTTTTATTCGTTTCTTAATGGAATAGTTAGTTCATAATCAGCTGTAGTTTTCAGTTATTTAAACCATTAATTGTTCCATTTTAGCTGAAATTGAAAAACTAGAAGTTAGTTATTGAATGTTAAAGTAGTTAATGCTCAAATGATTTATCTTTCCTGTTTGTTATATGTGTTGAAACTGTTGTTAGGAAAATTAGTTAGTTACTCTTCAATTGAATCTGAAAGTTAGTTGCACTGTAGATAGTTGGTATGTTACATTCTACAGTCATAAAGCACATGGGATCCTTCTGATACTTGAAGGATTTAGTCACAATAACAACATCTTCCACATGTATACATTGCCTTTGCTTTTGATCCACAATCATTTAAGGAAGCATCAAGAATTGGTGAGTGGGATTCAACTATGGAAGAAGAGTATAGTTCCTTGATGAGGAACCACACATGGAACCTTGTCCTTCTTCCTAAGGGAAGAAAAATGGTTTGGTGTAAGTGGATCTAGTGGACCAAAAGTGCAGTGAATGGAAGTATGGACAAGTTAAAAGCGTGGCTTTTGCCAAAGGTTTCTCACAGGTTCTTGGTGTTGACTACACATAGACCTTTGCCCTTATTGCTAAGATGAACTCCATTTGCTTGACACTTTCTATTGTTGCAATCCATGGATGAGCTATATATTAGATGGATGTGAAGAGTGCATTTCTTCATGGGGATCTTCAAGAGGAGATTTACGTGGAGTAGCCATAGGGATTTGTTTAGGATTCTTTATTGGTTTGGAGGTTGAGGAAGTTTATCTATGGCCTAAAATGGGCCCCTCAGGTTTGGTATACCAAGATGGACTTCTTTCTTCTCTTAGTTGGATTCTCTAGATGCCACTCAATTCCAAATGTATACATTTTGTAGTAGGATGACTCTCATTTGCCACTTGTTCTTTATGTTGATGACTTGATCATTATAGGGAGTTCATCATCCATCATTGGCAAAGTCAAATCTTTTTTTGCACGATAGATTTTCTATGACTGACCCTTTGCACTACTTTTTTGGTATGAAGATCATTCGGTCCTCTTTCGGGATCACTCTTGCTCAACCCAAGTATGCTCTTGGTCTACTAGCGCGGTTCCACATGGCGATTGTAAGCCTGCATTGACTCTCTTTTTGTCTAGAGTCAAATTTGAGGTGAAGAGTTCTACTTCACTAGTTGATGTCACTTTGTATCGTCAACTTGTTGGGAGCTTCATCTATTTGATTCACACTCGCCTTGGCATTTCATTTGTAGTTGGCATGGTTTCATGCTTTGTGTAAGAACCACATGAGCTTCATTGGAAAGTAGCCAACATCTTGCATTACATACAAGGCACTTATTGACATGGGATTCATTATGCAGTAGCTATAGGACTAGACTTGGTTGGATATACAAATTTTGATTGGGTGGGCGATCTTGATGGTCTTAAGTTTACATCCGATTGCAATTTTCATCTTGGTTCAAGCTCCATTTGTTGGTAGAATAAGAAGCAACATGCTATTGCTCTTTCTTCGATTGAGGCTGAGTATTGGGGAGCTCTTAATGTTGTCATTGAGGCTATTTGGCTTCAAAATATTCTGATTGAGTTTGGCTTTCGCATTCCTTAGCCATCTGTCATCTTTTGTTATAACTAGAGTGCCATCCATATCTCAAAGGACCCAGTTCAACATTAGTGAAACAAACACATGGAAATCTTTATGCACTACATTAGCTTGCAGTATTGTCCTACTATAGAGTAGGTTGCAAATATCTTCACCAAACCCTTCACTGGGAGTATCATCATTTGTGGAGCTCTTTTCGGGGTGCCAGACATTTCTTTGCAAGGGTCACCTAACCCTCTTTGTACATTCTCTCTTTTGAGGGGGACTTTTTCCTCACATGGGGTTTTGTCCTTCTCATCTTCTAGGAAGCATTTGTCATTTTTTTCCCTCTTTTGGGGAGGAGTTTTGTTCCATTGAGTTTTCTCATTTTCTTCGTTTGTGAGAGATTCATTTGTACATGGGTACCTCATCGAGCCTTGTAGCTGGGACCCATCTTTGCATGTTTTTGTTGGAGGTGTTGGTGTGAATAGGGTTATTTCCCTAACTAGTTCCACTATTGGGTCTTTTTCACACCTTATCACTTTAGTTTATTTTGGGCACTTTTAAGACATTTTCACTTTGTGTCTCATATCATAAGATTAAGACAATTTTCATAATCTTTTGTTGTCCTATGTCTCACCTTGGCCTTTATAACCAATGGCCTCTCATACATTGCACATACATTTTGTTTGCATTCTTTGATAGGAATATAGTTTAATCTTGTCATATTGATCTTTTGAGTACTTTTTGGTTTCTGTTAGGGCTTTAGATCTTGGGTGGCTATCTCCATTCTCCATAGCCAAATCTTACACCCAAGGATGCCCCCTTTGCAATGGTAACGCTCACCATTTAGATATGTGCAGGGAGCACCAAGCCATCTTGGGGATGTATTGGTGCCCCTTGCGCAATTGCCATTTAAAACGGTTTTCTTTTCAAATGTCAACAAATTTTGTTTCATTTGTTTTTTTCACTTGTAGATAGGGTTAATGTTCAAAATGCAAAGAACAATTGATAGGCAGAAGAATTTGCAGAACATATTGTTGAGAATGATGACTATTAATCCTTATTTTGCTTTCTTGCGTGATTTTACCTCTATTTAATATATATATATATATATTCCTCTCTCTCCACAAATTTGTGCAATTGCCATTTAAAATGGTTTTCTTTTCAAATGTCAACAAATTTTGTTTCACTTGTTTTTTTCACTTGCAGATAGGGTTAATGTTCAAAATGCAAAGAACAATTGATAGGCAGAAGAATTTGCAGAACATATTGCTGAGAATGATGACTCTTAATCCTCATTTTGCTTTCTTGCGTGATTTTACCTCCTATATATATATATATATTATTTCTCTCTCCACGTACCATTTTGGTTTCACTGCATATACAACCATGTGTAAACAGGTGTTTGTCTTCTCCCACTTGCCCTGAATGATGGGCTGAATATTCTCTTGGAAGATATAGGGTGGGGTCTCTCTCATGAATTATGGCCTTCATTTGGCCAAGCTTGTAATCTATCCACTCATAGATCTCCCCGTGATTGAAATTGTCAGAATTCCAATATCTAATGACTATGCAAACATGGGATATAGTAGATGGAAGAGTACCTCACATCTCACCAAAGTTTGTCACTGACCGCTACCTCCTTCACCTTTTTCTCCAGTTTCGTCTTGAACTCACCCCACCTAGTCTATTCTTATGTCATGATCATTAGTTGTAAGGGCATCTACAACTCAAGCATCCTTTCCAATAAAATGAAAATAATATACTATCTACACTGTGGTCAGGTTAATAATTTAAAGAAAAAATAAATAATATAGTCTATAGAGATTTCAAAAATATGTAAAGCCAAAAGTGTGCCATCAAGTGGGTCACTATACCTAGAAAACAAAATTGCTAGACAGAAGTACAATGCCTCCAGCCAATTCAAGCATGGACTGATGGGAGTTTTGGACAATTTGTTTTCTTGGGATGGTGGTAGTGTAGAGGGAAATGAAGTACTCATTCAATTTCCTATCTAGAGTGAAGAATACTAAATATTGAAATTATAATTGTTTTGAAGTCGTGACCACAGGGTTTGAGCCATGCAACCTTTTGTAGAGCTGTCTTGATTGTATATATTGACATGCCTATTTTTCAATAAAGCCGCTCTGTTGTTTCTATGGCTGGTCATGATGAATGCTTTTGTGGATTAGTCTGTTTTCTATATTGTTTCTGTTTGAATATTTCAACACAAAGCAATTTTACAACCCAATTATCAGGATATACTTTAATCTAAAATCTTTGCTATTTGGATGATTTACTTTTTGTGAAGTCCTTGGTACTGTTGTCTTCTTAGCATTTTTTAAAACATGAATAATCCTTGTTTCTTTTATTCTTGAATCCTTTAGAGTCTTCTCATGTTATTCATTTGGCTGTCATACATGTGCTTTACAACATGCTAAAAATAATCTTTATCGATTACAAGTTTAATCTGATGATGATAGGTTTTAGATAGTCCATATTTGTGAATCTAATAACCCAAGTTACATGCAACTGTAACAAATGATACATGTGATCGGAACCTCGATAACTGTCACTATTTTTCTTGATTGTGCTATTTGAGAGCAAACTGTTACTCTAGTTTTGAAAAATTATATACATTGTTCATATCTCTTATTTCCAAAGTGCCTTGAATTATATATTCTAAAGAGTTTTAGATTTACAAAAAATTAATAGGGAAATTTTTCTTGTTGACTAGCATGCTGCACATCTACAATCTTTGTTGGTCGAGACCAATTCACAAATAAGTAGCCACAACCATAATAGTCAAGTGAAAACAGTGTGTGTGGTGGAGCAAGGATCAGTTGCACACAATCAGGTATATATCTATCAATCGCAGCTGCATTTAAATTGATTTCTAGTGTTACTCCAGCCATAGCTTTAGTGTTTTATTTTCATCCCATTTGCATGACCTATGGGTGTTTTATTATTTAGTATATTTTTTTCATCAGTTTATTTCAAAGTTCCTCTTGGTACCTGAATAAATATATTGCTACTTTCTCTCTGAAAAGTTTCAATTACATTATGTTGCTCAAAGACTACTGAAAATGAAGGCGCGTTGCTAAAATATTAACACGTATTCATTCATTTACGACCTATAAATTGAAGTTTGAAGGAAGTATTTTCATAGCATTTCATAATGATTATGTTTGGTACAAGTATGAGACATGTTCCTTATATGCTTTGTTATGTTATGTAGTTGGTCTCACTTTTGCATTCTCTTGATGGAATTGCGATTATTTATTTGGTAATTCCAATGTTCCATGGAGTTTCTTGATAGGGGGACGGGGGGACCAAGGGCCTAAGTTTGGGGACTGCAGTGGGGAGCGGGCACTAATATACATATAGTACTTGAAAAACTAGTTATAAAAAGATGTATAAGAATAATATTTCAAATGAAATTTTGGAAAATTAGTAAAATAACAAAATTGCAAATACTAAATAGTAAAATTTTAAATACTAAATGAAGTTTGACAAATGAAAATGTCCAATTGGAAATTTCTATTATATCGAAAACATCATAAAGATGATTACAATGAGTGGCATGATATCATAATAAGTACAAAATGTCAAAATGTGAAGGGAGGCCTCTAATTATGCCCAAAATCCTCATCAACAGAACTATTGGACTCCTCATGGTCAAGCTCCTCCAAACTAATACCAACTAGCTTGCATTTGAAGTTTGTTGGCGTTTCAATTCGCACCTCTGGAATGCGAATCAGGAATGGACAGCTATGCACAGATAAACTGCTCTTCGAATTAGGAGGGGAAGCTCCCTCTTTGCTGATGTTGCTTAAAAGAAAGTAAACAAAAACTAATTTGCCTATCTTTTTGTTCAACTAAGAGCACAAAGTTATAAAACTCAAGCGCCGTAGCTGAGATTTTCTCTTTTGGAAGTTCAACTACGACTAAGCCTACTCTAATGACGTTTCTAACTACTCAAGTAAATGCAGAGCATGAGAGTTAGAAATGAACAAGGAATGATTCTTTGACATAAATACTTAAATAAACTTTAATCCAACACACATCTACTTACTTTCAATGCAAGCTGAAATAGAGATCATATAAGCATAACACATAAAATAGAAATCTGAGACACTATATCAGGGAAAAGTAGGCACAAGACTTTATTTTTTCAAATCTCAAGTAACAAAGATTACACTTCTAGGACAGCAGGATTGTAGCAAAATAGGTTTACAGTTTAGCCATCACACCAGAATGCATTGACACAAGATACATGCACTGAATAATAACTTGCAGCTAAAAGAGGCATACAAGCTTGCTCTTACACTAAGTGAATTGAAATTGAACAACAACAACTAGCAGGCAAAATAGGCTCAGCAATTTGCTATTACAATAACCGTTAAGAAAATAATGGGCAAGGCTGCCCTTATTTATACACAAGCAGGGGAGTAGGGAACCCTAAAATCTCCTCGCTTTTACAACTAAGACTTGTCATCATGCAAGCTTTATTTCTAAAACTAAAACAAGATAAGCATCTAATAACCTATGAAAGCATAAAAAACAGGGAAATGCCAACTATTACATCTTGATTTCTTTTTCTCCTTCAAAGAGTGGATAAAAATGAGACAAGAATAGAAAGAAAGCATGAGATAAGAATGAGAAGAAAGTTGGGAGAAAGCTGGTGCTTTAAATCTCAACCACATCCGCCAAAAAGCAGGAAACTGTATCTCTATCAGGAGCATCAATACTATCTATAGCAAAGTTTCGCTTTTCCAGGATCTCTTCACCTTTTGCAATTGAACTTAGGGAATCTTTCACATCTTCAGCTGCTTTATCAAATTTTGCTGACATCACTGCAATCTGACTCATCCTTCCAGCAATAGTCACCGCTAATATTGCCATGAACATTCTGGAACTCAGCTTGTACTTCATCAAGTTCAACGTAAGAACCATCATCATGACAATACCGACAAGGGATCTCTGAAACAAATTCACTTATGAATTGGAGAGCATCAACAACCCTTTGTTTGTATGCAACTAACTCTTCAGATATCCTTTCATAAGTTCTCACTTTGAAGAGGTGACGTTCTTTCCATGCAAGGATTTGTCTCTTGTGTTATCTTGAGACCATTGAGCCATATGCTATATTCAAATCTGCAATGATGATCTCGTGCATAGGTTTCACCTCTGCTATCAACTGCTCAAATCCTTGAATCCCTTGGCATAGGTCATGGGCATTATACCTTAGCTGATATATCTGTGCAAGAACTTTGCCTCTGGCGATGAACTCCTCAATCCAATCTTGCGTCTGCTTCCCATATATCACCAACTGCCTTAATTGTTGTTGATCAGCTGGTGTCTCTAGAATCTGGGGCAACAACTGAGTAGCTTGTGAAGTGCTGTGAACAAGATTGGAAATATATTGCTTGAGTTGCCGAATTTCAGCTTTGAGGGCTGCCTTATCTTCTCCATCTTTAAGCACTCTATCCTTCAGGTTTTCTACTGCAACATTGAAGAGATTCACATTTGAGTGCCTAGTGCTTTTGCCAAGATTGGCCTTATCCATTTTGAAATCATCAATCTCCAGTTCATCAATATTTTTACCCTTAGGAAGGCATAGCAGTCTCCATGATTATCTCACCCTCAGGATTCTTTTCAAAGTGAACTTGTTTCTTTGGTTTCTTTGCAAGTGCATCCTAGTAAATGTTGTCAAGTTCATCAAAGTTTAGCTGATACAAAGGCCTCCTCCTCTTCCTTCCCAGGGAGCTCTCAAGCTAAGACGTGGTGTCTCTTCTAACTTCTTTGGGAGGTTTGATTGCAACTTCATCAACTTCTTCATCTTCTAAATCGATATGAATCGGAGAAGACCTCGGAGATGGTGGAAAATCTAGAGATGTGGGTTCAACCTCTGCTTCTTTTTGCGGCACGGGCTCTTCTGGAGGAACTTCGGCTACAATTGTTGGTTGCTCCTGTAGAATTATATTTGAAAAGTCCAACCTTCTCTTTACATTCTTTGTTGTTCTGCTACCCTTTACACCTTCTTGAGGATGAATTACAACCTTCATCTTTGGTTGTGGTCTGGAAGAAGGAAGAGATGACTGTACTATTGGCGGCTCTGCTTCTGGAATAGCTTTCTTCCTCTTGAGGCCTAAGAAAATCTTGCTGTTCTTAATGACTCGACTCATTCTTTCTTCAACTGAGATGCACTCTTTGTTGGACCAATTGACTTGTGGAAGAGGTTGCTGCTCAATTTGATTTCGGGTGTACGTTGGAAGAAGTACATCTCCATCATCATCGGATAATCCCTCAATATCTTGTAACAAGCAATCTTTCATCTGATGGAGTGTAAGCCTGCTGTTACTGCGCCTCTGTACCTCAAACTCATCTCTGCAATTAGCCCAAAAATCTTTAAGTGCAGTCACATGAGCATAATTCTGACCAAGACGGGATGCGTAGACAC
Source organism: Sequoia sempervirens (assembly GCA_007258455.2). NCBI lineage: Eukaryota > Viridiplantae > Streptophyta > Pinopsida > Cupressales > Cupressaceae > Sequoia > Sequoia sempervirens. Next base: position 154,415,737 of record VDFB02075321.1, read on the forward strand.
CATGAGGGTTGTATGATCGTCTCTCGCTTAATGGCTTGAGACCTAATTTAGACAACTCATCACCCATTAACTTAGCATTTGCCGACGATTTACATCTGTAGATTCCCAACTCAAATGGAAAACTGAAGGCGGGCTTCTTTCGATTCTGCAAGAAAGTATGAACTTCATATACTTGCCTTAGGAACTCCATGAAAACCACTTCATCTGAAGGATATCTTGGCAACATGAGTGGAGCACTTGAGAAGCCGTACACTCTGATGTAAGTGAAGGTAGGAAATTGGATGAACCAATCTGCCCACTCCGCCATTGCTGCCTTGGCAGTTGATGAAATCCGTACGTGCAACTCGTTGTCCAAGTCTCTCACCGTATGCATCAGAGAAGCCTCATTTACCTTTTTGTAGTGATGTGTTGACTCTGAGAACTCTAGCTGAGGGTAATGATTATATACATGCTACACATCTAGAGTTCCCATAGTGTTCAATCCTCTGAATTTGCCTTGAAAGGCCACCAGATAGACTAGATATGAAATCATATGGAATTCGTGGATTTTGAAGTATTTAGTTATCTGGTGATGAAAACTATTGCTGATCAAGGTTGGCCAATCATAGAATTTTGTTTTCTTCATGATATGAGATATGACATAGAATATCCAAGGCTGGAATTTTGTAGTGTTTGCTTGACCAGTGATTTGGTTAAGCAGGGTGATCATTATTGCAATCTCATCCTTGAATTCTCCACGCCCGACGTTCCTTGGAAAAGGTTTATGTTTTTCTTTCATCCATTTTTGTGCAACTTTCTTGTGATATTTCTCCTTGTGCATGTCCCATACCCTTTCACATTCTTCAAAGGAGATGGTTAAACTTTCAGCCCAAGGTGGTATTGAAAAGCATTTTTCAATCATATCTGGCTTGAGGCTGCAAACCACTCATCCATCTATTGTTTGAATCTCCCGTGTAGCTGGATTGTAATGCTTGATACAAGCAATTACGAATTCTAGACTTTCAACTGAGACGGGAATTGATGCTGCTGCAAGCAACCTAGAATGACCAAGGTGTCTGATTGCAACATTGCCTGCATCTTCCAAAGCACGCACATTGAACACTGGTTTGACATGATGCAAATCAGTCTCACAAGTTTTGATGAAATCATGATATAGCACTGTCTTGGTCTTGAATTCGATGGGAGAGTACTCCATATTGAAAATCTTGAAGATTGACTGTAAACTTGACTATGTTTGGACAAGTTTTGCACAAACCCTAAATTTAGGTTGCTGATTTTTCTTCTTCAAACAAGTAGATTTTTCAAAAAAATCTGAGATATGGGTTTTGTAGAGAATTTCGTTGTAAGAAGACCCAGATCGTTCTTTTTTGAAAATTTTGATGGCTGGTTGAAAAAGCAGCAAACCCTAATTTCTGTAATTTTTGACAAAAAAAGTTGAGAACTTGGTTTTGTGCAGAATCATGTTGCAAGAGGACCTAGTTGATCAGATGTTGAAAATTTTGAAGTTTTCTTGGACATGCATGCAAAAATCAGGTTCTTGAAAATTGAATTTTTTTCTAATGTTGTTCAAAATCAAGAACCAAACTGGCCCAGATTGCTGAAATTTGAAAATATTGACCCCTTCCTTCTGAAAATTGATGCCTTGGAAAGAAAAAGCATGAAAAAAAGAGCTTCTATGTGGGCTGATTCTGAAAATATAAAGAACTCTGAAAAATCTTCAAGTTTTAGCCTTCAAATTCTTGAAATAGGAAATTTTTTTGGTTTCTCCTCTCTTGCCTTGAAATCACCTGTAAAAAATTATGAAGAATGAATGCACAAGGCTGCCTTAAATAAGTTTTTAGGTTGAAAGCTGCGTTGTTTCCTAAATTTAGAGTCATGAAACCCTAACTTAGGTGCATTGAACTTGGGCACTTTTTTCCTTTTCTTGATTTTTCATTTTTATGATGAAAACTTGAAAATTTGACTAAGGCAAAGCTTCTTGGGCGCCCTTATTGGCTAGAGGCGTTTTTCTTCTTCAAAATTAGCCAATTTTCTGGCAATTTCAAGTTTTCCTTGATTTTGGACCCCAGTTTGCTCAGTGAATCTTGTAGGCTGATTGAATGATCCATCGCGGAGCCTGAGTGAATCTGACAAAGTTATCATGGAGGCTGCTTCTGATAAAAACATCATATTGACCCTCAAAATCATGGGCGCCCAGGCTTACCAGTGTTAGCCATTTTTTCTCATTCAATTTCTTGCTTGTTTTTTGATCTTCTGATGAATTCGTGATTCTAGGAGCTAGACTGATCCGATGAGTTGATTGTCAGATTCATTGGATAGCTTGGCGAATTCTGAGGGGGGTCTTTTGGGAGCTGCATCTCCTGAAAGCTGAATCTTGGGGGTCAAAACTTGGGCGCCCCTGGCTAGCTGGGGTGCCCAACTCCTCTAGTGTTAGTTTATTTTATGAGTTTTTCAACTTTGCTGACTCCGATGTGCATGTTGATGATTGCATTGGTGAACTTGATCAAAATTGAAGAAGACATGCTGGAGGCTGTGACTGCAAATTCTTTCATTTGATGTCCCAAAAGCTTGGGCGCCTATCTCCTACTAGGGCACCCATGATCTCCATCCTAAGCCATTTTTGGCTCTTTTTCATCCTTCATACTTGAAATCTCATGTTATGTCCATTTGATTTGAATTTTCCGGTAGTTGACAAGTCTGATGAATCTGCTGAGATATCCGTTGCGAAGCTGGCAGGATTCTGAAGAGATTGACTAATCCGACAAACCCTAATTGTTGGATCTGAGCCTCCAAAACACTAGGCGCCTATCTCCTACTAGGGCGCCCATGATCTCCAAACTTAGAATATTTTCTAATGATTTCATGATTTGCATTCAGCTTCTCTGTTGAGACCTCTCCGTTTGACCTCGATTTCCGGCTGACTAGTTGATCTGATGGCTATGCCGATGGATTCACTGCGAAGCTGAGAAGATTCTGAGCAACATTGTCTGGGATGAGCAAACCCTAATTCCATCATTTGACCCCTTGAAAGACGGGGCGCCTATCTCCTCTTGGGGCGCCCATGCTTGGCAGTGTTAGTTTTATTTTGCAAATTTCAACCTTTTCTCTCGTTCCACATGCTTTCCATTGCTTCAACTGCTGGAGATGAAAATTTTTCTAAGGCATGAGCATCTAGGCGCCTAGACTGGGTAGGGGCGCCTGAACTTTCTAGAGTTAGCCAAAATTTTGCAATTTTCATGATTCTTCAACTTCCATTCTCTATTCTTTGTCCCTTAATCATTTGTTGCAGTTTCTTGATCTGAGCAGTGCATAAGACTCTCAATTTGACACCTGGTAGTTGATTGACCACCATTAATGGCCTTGGAGCTCCTGAAAAGCTTCTGAAAAAGCAGAGTAGACCCACTAGAGAAAAATTGATCTTTTGATGATTTTGACTGGACCAACATGATGAGGAAGTATTTTTGACCAATCAAAATCAGTTTGAACCCTAGAAGCCAAATTTTCTATTTTTAGAAAATTTTGCCATAATCTATTTCAAAAGAAACCCAGAAAAACCCAAAAAAGTTCTATTTTTAGAAAGTTTCTAAAAATAGAAAATTTCCTAAAATTTAGGGCCGAAAAACTGAGATCTGGGTTTTGTAGACTTGGTCGCTCTGAGCATACCCAGATCGTCAGATTTTGAAAATTTTGAGTTTTTGACCCTCATGCAAGACATGCAAATTCCCAATTTTGACATTTTTTGACAATTTTGACTAGACTTTTACTTATTTCTTCAAAATGCCTAAGTGTGGCAAAATTTTTAATTTGGGGTACAACAAAGTCGTAGCATCCTCATCAATCTGTGCTGGCTCCTCTGGCTCTACATCCCATTGTGTTGCTAAACTCTTTTTGTACATAAGTGTGGTCAATGAGACGCAAAGCACCATGTACAACCACAAACTTGTCTGCTCTCCTAGAGGTAAGTCTGTTCCTCTTAAGAGAATGGATGAAGTTATAGGTAGACTAGTTCCTCTCAACAACTAAAGAACTAGAAAGTTGAGATAGCAATCAAATGGCTAGAGTGGTAGTCAAAGATTCCGATCCATGGCAAATCCACCACAATATTGGGTTCTCTCTTCACCTTAGCATCTTGTATCAGTGTAACTCTACTAGGCCTAGTCTTGTATCACTTAAGATTCAATGCATAAGCAGCCATGTGCAAGGGAGTGTTGAGATTTTCCCATCTCCGATGAATGATTGGTTGAATGTGCTCATTGTAGAATGCTAATGTGGGGTCCTCTCACATGATAACCTTCATTTGGTCAAGCATAGAATCAATGCACTCATACACCTCTCCAAGCTTAGGTGCATCCACATCCCCATATCTGATGACCTAAAAAATTGGAGCAATGATGGAGACTATATATTTTGCATCACTCCAAAACACATCACTCTTCACTATATCCTTCACCCTCCACCCCTGCTCTGTCTTGGACTCGACCCACCAATTCCAATCTTGTGTCATAACCATAAGTTGCAATGACTCTTGCAACTCAATCATTCTCTCCAAGAGAATGAAATAGGATGCATATCTGGTATCGGTAGGTTTCAAGAACTCGTTCTTAGAGAAGCTCCTGAAGAGTGCATGCGAAGTGTGGTGGTTGCAGATAAACATCTGCACATTTGTAGCATCACTAACCACTACTCTAATCCACTTAATCTTCCCCATGTCCTTGAGTGCATTGTTCATGGCATGCACACATGGAGTCCACCAAATATGTTTGTAAGTTGCCTCAACAAGTTTCCCCGCAACTTTGCACACATGTGCTACATCTATCACTACTTGGACCACATTTTGTGGCCCAACCTCCTCATTAGCGTCCTTGAGGACCTGAAACTGAAAATCAACATATTTGTGATGCCCTGTACAATCAACTGCCTTAAGAAAGTATGGGCCCTCTGTACATGTAACCATGATATTGACGAGTGGATGATGGCTAATGTCTGTCCACGCATCCATGACTATATTGCATCCAATCTTCACCCAACATTCCTTCATTTTCTCCATCAACACATTGATCTTGGAATAGTTCTTTTCCAAGATCGTGGTCCTCAATTTTGTCTCACCTGGTGGCACATATGATGGTCCTCCCCTTGCTACCATCAACATCATCTCCCTATATTAAGGAGATCGAGCTACATGAAATGGGATACCATTGGCAAAGAACTTGCCAATGGCATCATCTATCTCATCCTTCAACTGCACATTGAACAAATCAGCTATGGGGTTACATTGAGTTTGCAATTTGCGTTTCCTAGTTCCCTTACCCTCTCCTGCATGGGCACTGGAAGAACCTAGCATCACTCCTACTCTTGTTTGCAAAGTATGACTAGAACTCTGTGGCTGTCTTTGCTGAACATGTGTCCTATGAGACAAAGCAGTAGGCATAGCTGTAGTTGCACTATCATTAGGAACACCCCATAGGTTATTTATCTTAGCTTTGTATTTGAGGTTTGCTGGTTGCGCCAAAAAAGAACATGTCTCCACACCTTTTCCTTGAATAAAAAGGTCTGCATTAACTCTAGTAATGCTGCCATACCATTCTAGATCACAAAAGTGGCACTTATACCTCCTTGTGCCACTAGATGTCCTTGGCTTGCCTAGTAATTTTGTTGCAAATTGTTTGAGAGGAGACTTACGATCAAAAAGACCCCTAGTATATTCTGCTAGTAATGCGTAGGAGCACTCTATAGTACTTGCTGCACTTGCCATGGAACTAGTTTGGGCTTTAGGCTTAGCCCCATGGTTATTAGCCCCCTCAGCCTCAGGTTCATATTCAGATTTAGGTTCACTATGAACCTCTACCTCATCCTCACTCATGCCATGAAAGCTCATTGTGACACTTCAATAAACAATATAAATTCTATAAGTGCCTAGTTTTAGCCTAGTTTAACAAATTTGAAAATAAAATTTAAAATTTGATGTTGAATCTTGATGACAAAATGAAAAATGAACAATGAACAATGAACATTGAAATGAATAAAATTAATCATAATTCCATAAACATGGCTGCAAATGCATATTCATATATTCATTTTAATGTTCATTCATTTTTCATTTTGTCAACAAGATTCAACATCAAATTAGGTTTTGAAAATGAAACTTAGAAAAAAAAAAAAGAAAATTGAAAAAAATTCAAAAAACAACCATTGAAACCTACCTTGTGCTTGAAAAATCCTTCTAAGTTGATGTAGAATCCTCCTCTTCTTGTTGCTCCTCATCCCTCTTGCACTTGCAACACTTGAATCTCACTCCTTTAGAAAACCAAATGTGAGAAAAATAGAGGATTTGGGAGTGTTTTGTAGAGGTTAGAGGCAATGAGGGGTCCCACTTGCCTTTAGGGCTCGTCCCAAGGCACAAAATTCATGAAATAAAAAAGAAGATTAAAAAACATGTTTTTGCATGCCTCAAGCCGGGAAATTCCTCGACGTCCTTGAGATGCTCGAGAGATGCTTGCTCAAGAGACACCTAGGCGTCCTTGGGACGTCCCAGTGTCTTTGGTGTTTCCTCGCAGTCCCTTGCGTTTCTATGGTGGTGGAGGTGCGGCAGGGGGACATCCTTGACCTGTCCTAGGGACGTCCTCATCCAAGAAACATGGGAATTTGGGGGGGTGGGGCATGCGTCCCTATGGAACCTTGAGATGCTCGAGAGATGCTTGCTCAAGAGACGCCTAGGCGTCCTTGGGACGTCCCAGTGTCTTTGGTGTTTCCTCGCAGTCCCTTGCGTTTCTATGGTGGTGGAGGTGCGGCAGGGGGACATCCTTGACCTGTCCTAGGGACGTCCTCATCCAAGAAACATGGGAATTTGGGGGGGTGGGGCATGCGTCCCTATGGAACATTGGGTAATTCCTCTTTTTTGTTGGTAACCTTTAGCTTAGTGTCCATGACCAAGGAATATCTCTATTGCTAATTTCGCTTAGATTTTGCACTCTACCTTGTCTTTTGGGGCATGCTGCACTCAAGTGTATTTTCCCAAGTTCAATATTATCATGTTTCCTATGATTTGAACCTAGGGCTCCATCATGCAAAGCCTTATAGCTTTACCACTTAAGATCATGAGAGAGTGGAAAATATGAAGGTAGGCTTGGGTCTGTAATATGGTTAAATTTGACCTTTACCTCTAGGTGCCTTATGGCATCACATACAGGTGGGTTTGCATCCATGCATTACCATCAATCTCTAGACATCATTACAGGTGCTACAAGGCTCGCAAGGTCTGTAAGGTATCTTTTAGACGTAACTAATATGATGTTAAACACCATTAACATACATCACTTAACAGTCCAGTAGGTGCCACTCAATAGTAAACTGTGAGTGCTACCACTATGAAGACAATGGGTACGAATTCCCCCAGGAACTGCTGGGCTAGTGGTGCAGGGCACCATGTCAATCTTATGCCTCCATGAGGCAATCTTGTAAAATCTGAATCTTCATCATGTTATAACTGTAATTGGGTCATATTTGGACCATTTTGATGCATTTCAATCAGTTGATTAGGTCTCTAGGAGGTTTTATGGTCAAATTGTTAAATGGTGCAAAATCTTGCAATTGTTGTCAAAGATGCAAAATGCAAAAATGTAAGAAGCTGAAGAGTCATTTTATTAGGGAAGGTTGTTGGCCGGCTAAAATTGAAGGGGCAGTTATGTTAACTGATGTAACATCTTATAAGAGCCTTGTGAAGGCGAGCAAAGCATGAATCATTGTATTTTTGAAGAGGTTTTGTGAATAAAAGTACCCTGTTCTGCAAAAACAGCGTTTCCTCTGTTGTTTACAAGCTTTGTACGGCCTGTACAGCACCATCAGGCCTTAGTCTTTATTGTTTTTGGTAGAAAAGTGAGTTGGCTTTCAATTAAACTTGATTTGGAGGGATTTCATTAAGTATAAAGCCTGCTTGAGTCCTCTTCTTGTAAACTGTTTTGGAAACCCTCATTTAAAGGGGTTTGAGAGTCTAAAGAGAGATTAAGCAACCATTCCACCGATGGAGGCTTTGTAAATCGGTGGAATGGGTTAATTTAGAGTGTTTTTCAATTTGTTTATGTTGGCAGATACAGGGGAAGGCAGTTTGCATTAGTTTTGCTGCTGCCTGTTGGTGTACGTTTTATCATTGACCGAACACACAGAATAAAATGTCCAGAGACACTCTATCCTCTCTTGAAAAACCACCGCGTATGCTAAGATTGCGAGAAGATCATATGGCGATTCCAAGGTTTCTTTTGTCAGGTCTTGACGTGTGGATAAGCTCAATGGGCGTTGTGATTTGCTGGTAATAAACAAGGGGACTTACGTTAAAGAACTTTTCACAAGTTTGGGACTTAGGCGGATTTATCATTAAAGACTCTCTTCAATCGGGACTTTCAATTTGGATCTCAAAAAATAGCAAAAAGGATAAGGGTTTAGGAGGTCTATTCTATGCCTAAGAATTCAAGAGACAATAAAGATCCGGTGAAGGGGATAAACCACACTTTTTTCGCCTCCTGCTGGACAACATACGCAAAGTGGGTGCAATCTTCAAGGGGTGTGATAATAATTTTCAAACCTCGAATGAGGCTGAAGTTAAGCTTCCACAATTATAGGCTCAGGCTAACTTTACGCATCGAATGCAAATCATCCATTCGAAGAAAGTATGAGCAACACTTCACCATTGAATCAATACGATCAATCTCTCATTCACTTAACCAACTTTCAAAGCAAATTCTATTTAATCTAATTCTAACTTTAATCTATGGCGGAAGAAGATATGCAACCTCGCTTACTATTTGACAATAAAAGTTATTCAAAGCAAATCATGCATAAGAGCTTTTATTATTCAAAATAGTCTCAATGCAACAATCTCATACTTTGTCTCCACACAAATGAAAGTGAGAGATCACCAGTTTATATAGAGTTACAAAAATCAAATGAAGGGCCGAGATTAAAACAATATCGACGGCCAAGATTATTACAATTCAACCCTAATTAGGGTTTCCCAAAATAACATGAGTTATCAATCAGTGAACTATCAGTAAAGAGGCAGTGGAAGCTATTATCAAGGAGAGGCGTCCTTATCCTTCTGAGCAGCATTGCGTTCGATGAACCTGGACACTACTGCGATGACCTCCTCCATCGTGACAGGTGGCAGCATGCTAATCCGGAATTTATTTGACAATAAAAGTTATTCAAAGCAAATCATGCATAAGAGCTTTTATTATTCGAAATAGTCTCAATGCAACAATCTCATACTTTGTCTCCACACAAATGAAAGTGAGAGATCACCAGTTTATATAGAGTTACAAAAATCAAATGAAGGGCCGAGATTAAAACAATATCGACGGCCAAGATTATTACAATTCAACCCTAATTAGGGTTTCCCAAAATAACATGAGTTATCAATCAGTGAACTATCAGTAAAGAGGCAGTGGAAGCTATTATCAAGGAGAGGCGTCCTTATCCTTCTGAGCAGCATTGCGTTCGATGAACCTGGACACTACTGCGATGACCTCCTCCATCGTGACAGGTGGCAGCATGCTAATCCGGAATTCTAGTCCGTCCAACTTCTCAGAGCATTTGGCAAAAGTACTTTCCCAATCCGCCTCCTGCTTCCCAAAATCATTTCGGATGGCTGAGAGTCTTGCCACTCTCACAAAATCTTGTCTCAGAAATGGTCTAGTGGCCGAGAAGAAAATCTCTTGAACCTTACGTTTCAACCTCTCCAGCTGCATGTCGTTCTCCTGGACAATCTCACGGTCGAACACTTCTGCAGCTGTCAAATAAATCCTCTCCTGGATTTCTTTGACCTGCTCTTCAATTCTGAGCCCATCCTCTTTCGCCCTTTCCAGAACTTCTCTACGTATAGTCACTGCCCAAAACCAGTGATGGAAATCATATGCTGCTCCTGCAGCAATCACCCTTCTATTAACCAACTCCTCCCTTGGAGTGTCTTTCAAGACCCTAAGGCTTGGAATAAGCCTCTCCTGCATGTCTGGAATACATTCCCATATCTCTACCATATCAATCAGTCGGGAAAGAAAATAAGAGGTTTTCCCATAGGCAAGTGCCAGTTTCTCCATGAAAGAGGCTGCTTCCGTTCCTTCGCTCACCATCCAGTCCTGAGCCTCCCTGGCTGTAACCATTCCGTGCTCTACATCCTTAGTCACCTCCTGCGATGAATTGAGGAGAAGAGGAGCTACCGCATTACCCTGATCAAGTGGCTGGGTCAAATGCTGTATGTACTCCTTAAGGCGTTCAACCTCCTTTTTATACTCTTTCTTCTTAGCCACCTCTTTTTCCAATCTCGCTTTGATGGTCAAGACAAAATTATCTAATTCCTCCACTTCTTGGCCTTTTGAGGTTGGGCCAAGATCTACAGTGGTTATGGCATACTCTCGAGGAGTAATCTCGTCTTGTGGCTTGTCCACTGTGGGTACTGCAATGTGTACGGAACGGCTGCCTGTCTCGTCCCTTCGAATAGTAGAGAATTTTCTTGGCAGGCTTCTTGATTGCAACTTGCTCCAACCTTGCCAAGAAATCTGCAATATCATCCTCCTCTTGGGCTTCTGTAGGTGGTTGAATCTTCATTCTTTCTATCATCCAATCTGGAATGGTCGGTTGCTCGATTCCATCTTCTACCTGGACCTCTTCCTGATTCGGAACATCAACAACTTCCCTGAGAGCGGAAATCATTCCCTCCTCGAAGTCATTATTTCGGACTTCTATCTCATTGTCTGAACCAAGTATTTCCGTCCCTGTAGGTGACGAGGGCTCCTCATCATCCAGCTGAACAGGTTCATCGTTCTCTTCCTGGATTGTAGGAGGTACGAGTATTTCCACCAAGGACTCATCTATGGTAGCCACCAGCTCGTCAATATTCCGGGATGTTGCCGAACGAGATGGTTCTCCCTTCTGCCTTTTGGAAGCGGGCTCTGCACTCGGAACTATTTCCTTCCTTTTCTCTCCAATCTCAACCAAGTCCTGATGGGAAGCACCGGCATTGGAGGAATACGACTCTGTCTCGCTCAGTAGATCATACGTGAGCGTTATTCTTTTATGTCTCATTTCCTGGACCTGACGGTCAACCCACCATTGAGAGTATTTGACCACTGGTCTCATTAATGTGGCTAAGTCTGAATGCTCAGGTTCCGACCATCTCACAGGAGGAAGAGGTCGACTCTCCTCGAAGCGCGGCTGGATGTAGTCCCCATCGTCATGCAATTGATCAGGTACTCGGCAAAATTCAATTGTCCTCATGAAGTCTACTGGCATCCTGGACCATAGTCTCCTCCTGACTTCGTATTCATCGGCAGCATCAGCCCAGAAGTCTTCCAGTTCCACTCTGTGCTTGTACCTTCTCCCCTCTACTGTCTGAATATTATGATGTGGGTCAAAGTTGACCCTGGACTTGTAGGCTGTAAATGGGTACCACTGGATTTCCAACCTAGCACTCTCAGCTGCCTGTGAGGACGGACAAGATTCCAACATATTCCCGATGAAAAATGGGAATGTAATAGATGCCTTCTTGGTTGGCCTCTGGATGTTTTGATATTCTTCTAGTTGCCTCAAGACTTCGAGCAAAACCATCCGATTTGTCGGATAAATGGGAAACTTATAGGGATTTCCAATAAATCCTTGGATCCTGATATATGTAAATTTTGGGAATTGGATGAACCAGGACCCATATTTACTAATTAGACTCTTCGCCTCATGACTCAACCTTTGATGTACTCCCCCTTGAAGTGTTCTGGTGATATGCATTAAGAACGCATCATGTGCCCTTCTGAAATGAGACTTCTCCTTCAACTGGAGTTGCGGGTAACAATCGTAAGGTTTGAGTTCGTTTTCTCCGCTGCCAACTTTTCCCTTGCAAGTTAGTCCTGGATACTTATATGATCTGGCCAACAAGTAGACAACATACGAGCTCATGTGAAAAGACTTAGTCTCTTCCAGATTGATCAATTGCTCGTGGAGATTGTCACTTATCATCCGTGACCAATTGAACATTTTTACGCCAGAAGTGATCTCATCTATGAAGTAGTACATCCAACTCTCAAAAAATGCACCTTGCGGGTTGCCAGCTATTCTGTTCAGCATCAAGATGATGTCCCCAAAATCTTCTTTGAAGTCTGTCCGGTGAGGTCTTTTGGGCATCTTCTTTATTGATGGCTTAGGTTTGTCCAGCCATGCCTTGTTAACAGTTGTGATGCATAAGTCCGGTTGGCTGTCATATAACTTCTTGGCCTCCTCTTTGGTCTTATAGACAGTCCGTGAATGTGCTGGGATGCCGAAGGTTTCTTGGATTGCTACCTTGCCTAAGTGTGCCAGAATTCTACCATCTGGTGCAATGATCTGCCTCTTTTGAGCATCATAGTGGATAGCACATTCCACCATCAATTCTGCACAATCTATTGCAGGCGGGAACCCAGCTGCCTGAAAAATCCCGTTTCTGATCATCCGCCTGGCTATTGGTGTTGGAAGTCCATTCTGTCCATATACTCTTCTTTTGAACTCATCGAAGTCGACATGTCCGAGATCGGTGTCTACGACATTCTTCCATTTTGAATTGATTTTAGTCTCTCGCTGGGCACCTTTGTTGGCGAACTTCATTTTTGCTGGTTTCTTTGATGATTCGCCCACAGTGGTCATCAACCTGTAGTCAGAAAATTAACATTAATATGGAGACTTTTTAAATTAATTTATTCTCATGCCTTGGGTTTGGATGATTTACTTTCAGCTTATTAAATAATTAAATTGCTGCGAAAAAGCAAGCTGAAAGTAAATGGATGAAGTTGAAAATTTCGCCAGAATTGAATCAACATGAAAGAGACAGATGAAGAATAGCAAATCAACTTGACTGAACATCAAACCTCAGTGAAGAACTGCTGGCTACAAATCAGATTTAAATTCTGATAATTTAAAAGAAGAAGTGCGCCCCTTTTGCACAGAAGAATTTCAACTTTCAATAGATAAATCTTTTCTTTTCCTGCGAAAATTCTTCCTTAGCATAACATTACTTCTCTCTCTGGAAAATTCGATCTTGCCTACTAAACAATCAACTGCCTGATAATTTTGAGAGAGATCAAATTTCTTTTCAGCTGTGTCTGTGAAAAATGAGTTGCTGAAACTCATTATAATGCTGAAGAGCTTAATTTATTTTAGCAACTGCCTTTTCTTCTCTTGATCTCGATTTGTTTTTACTTGTTCAAACAGGCAAGTTTCCTTTATTTTTCGAAAAGAATCCGTCTCGAGTTTATCTAGGCAAATCTCATTGATCTTCAAAAATTTGATTTTTTGCTTAAATGTTTATCTTTGATTTTTCGAATTTTTGAAAGAAAACATTAAGTATTTAATTAAATTCGACCCTTCCAAGTTTTAAATTCATGGTGAATTTAATTTTGCCCATAGGATTTTATCTCTGGCCGGCACAAATTATTTTCTTCCAAAACATCTTTGGCGAATTCGATTTTGTCCAAGGCATTTAAATTTCCGAGTAGTTGAAAATAAATTATTAAAATATTAAAATATTTTAATTTATTCCAACCCGTTTGTTTTGGACCCATGGCTATTTCGATTTTCTCTTCATTTTTCTTGGCTAAAAGTGCATTTTCCAATTTTATTCCCAATTTCGTCTAGCCAAGTCAAAACTTAAGCCATTCCGTCGACAATTGTTATGCCAGATCCCTATTTTTCTTTGCCATGGCGAATTTTTAATTGCACTGAGCTTATTTTCTTCTGCCAAAGTCAAATTTTCTCTTGCTCGGTCGAATTTTCTCTAGGCAAAATCCTTGTCTGGATGTCTTTATCAGGTGAATTTCCTTGACGCTTGACAAATTATTATTCCTTCTGGCCAAGGGCGATCTTTCCTTTCTCCTTGCCTTGCGCATTTTTCTTTGGCCAAAGTTGTCAATTTTTATAACATTTTCTCCAGACATCCATACTTAGGCAATTTAATTTCTCTTCCATTTTCATGCTAGGCACACTTCATTTTTTTCTTTGCCATAGCCTAGGCGGACTTCCCAAAGTCTTTTCCTCTTTCCACATGCCATAGCGAATTTTCTTTAGCACTCTCCTTTCAAACTCTAACACCTTCCTCTTGAAAATGTCATAACACTTAGCCAAAAATCTCAATTTTTCATCCTTTAGGCCTCTATACTTAGGCAAATTTTCGAATTTCTCTTGACTAGGCACCAAACATTTAGCAAAAATCGTAATTTTCTCCCTTCATAGACCATGGCGGACTTTCCAAGCACTTGGACAAGGTGAAGGCGGACTTTCTATAGTCTTGGACATCATCTCTTTGAACATGGCGGACTTCCAAACCTTTTAGCACTTGCCTTAACACTTCATCTCTTGAAAATGTCACAACATTTAGCCAAAAATCGATTTTCCACCTTTTTAGGCTCTTACACTTAGGCAAATTTTCGAAATTTTCCTTACTAGGCACCAATACTTAGTGAAATTTTTTATTTTTTTCTCTCCCATGTGCCTAGGCGGACTTTCCAACCTATTGGCAAGTGTGTGGCGGACTTTCTAACCTCTTGGCACTTCCTTTCAAGTGTATGGCGGACTTTCTAAGCTCTTTGGACAAGCATGGCGGACTTTGAAGAACCTTTGACACTCCCTTCTTGAGGCTGGCAGACTTTGAGCATGCCTTGCCAAAGTCAGGGCGGACTTTGGATAGTCTTTGCCATCCTCTCCTTAGTGCTGGGCGGACTTTGAAGACTTCCAGACATTCCTTCCTTCCTTCTGTCCCACATTTCAAGGACCATCCTCCTTATGGCGAATTCTTTAGACTTAACCAGATTTTCATGAATTTTGCTCTTTTTGAGTTGATTTTCAGTGATTTTTGCTCAGATCTGATTGATTTTGGACTGATTTTCTCATGCTTTTTACTGATTTTTTATGCTTTTTGCTTGCTTTTCCAGATTTTTCAATGATTTTTCAATTTTCTCTTTGATTATCTGAGAGTTCTATCGAGTTTTTCGAACTTTTGAATGGATTTTTGAAATTCAAGACCTTTCTAAATATAGAAACTTTCTAAAAATAGAAAAAGCAAAACCCTAAAAAAATAGGGAAACCTATTTGGTCCAAAAATGCCAAAAATGAAAAAGCGAAAAAGCAAAATTTCCTAAAAAGTAGGAAGTCTTAGAATTGGCCGAATTCACAGGCGATCTTCGTTTCCTGGGCCTTCTGAACGCTTCCATGACGTCTACGCACTGATTCAAGCATGGATTACTGACTTGGCTCGGGTAACTCTTGGCAAACTGACTTGAAACTCTCAACAAGGTGACCTCACGAAACCGTTGCAAGGAGACAAAACCCTAAAAACTAGCAGACAACTGGGGGTCCCCATTGGCGATGGGGCGATGTGTGAAAAGGTCACAACACTGCCCTAATTGATTTTCATTGATTTTTGATTTAAAGTTGATGGTTAAATAATGGAGTTTGCACAAAACGCAGGGTTAATGTTTTGGAGATGGTTTATTTACCATGGGCATACATATTCTAGGGTGTTTGAAGCATTTGCAAAGTGATTGGAGGTTTGGAATACATATTTTCAATAAAACCTCATTGATTGAGCATAGTGAAGCCTAGAATAAGGGTTTGTGTTTTGTTACATTAGTAAGGGTTTAAGTGGCCAAACATTTGCTGATTCTGAAGTTTTATAACCTGGTAAAGGTCTTTCCATAGTTATTTGGGGTTGGGAAGTGAATTAGTTGATACATGCTTTGTTAAATAGGCCTATTTGAGCCTTATTGCTGCGGGACAGTCATTTTTCGAGTCAAACTTTCCAAAACAACCTTACTCTGTTTCTTGATATGTTCAAGTAGGCCAAAATGGGTTTTTGGAAATGTATTTTGTCTTTGAAGATTCAATCTGGTTTAAGAGATCCCGATTTTGTCAATGTGGACTACTACAAGCTATTAGGTCTTTGGGGTGTAAGCAATGGAGGAACTGTTGAATCAGTGTTATAAGAGAATGTTATTGGTTTGATCCTGTCAAAATCATGATGTTTAAGGTGTATTATGAGTCCAGTATGTGTTTTGAGTCTTAATACCATTTTTGGTGTCATTTTAGCCTTGTGGAATCATGTTTCAATGAAGTGAATTTTGGTGAATATTTAAGTGATCTTTTCAAATCTGTGTTTTGGGTTGTAAGAACCCTTGAAGCCATTGATGCTCTGCATCAGCTAGCTTCAGATTGTTCATGCCAAACATGATGGTGCTGGGTCGTTCTGCCCTATGTGACCACTAGAGTTGGATGTCTAGAAAGTGCATGCTGTGCCCAGGGACTAAACCCCCATTTGTGTTCTTAAGGCCATGGATCTAATTAAACCCACAACTTACTAGTCTAGGAAAACATACATAAGGAACAAATAACTATATACAAAGTATAGTCTAGCAATTTTTTAACAATAAATAATATCTAATATCTCAAAGGATACAAAGTATAATATATTTAATTGCATTCTGCACATTGAACATATCACCTCAAATCTCTTCCTCAAGTGAATCTGTAGGGCACAGTAAATCATGCAGGGTTGTAAATATTAGCATTAGTGAACTTCCATGAAAGAATTAATGCATTGTTTAGAAGTAGGAAGAAAGTCGTAGGCAGGGGCAACAATCTCTTTGTATTAGATTATCAACTTGGCAAGCCAATGTCCTAGAAGAAACAAAGAAATCCTCCACATCCCTTCAATTCAGCCCATCCAAATCATTAATCCACCAGATTATGCATATCTAGAAACAGTAACATCAAGATGAATAATTTTATCTTGTATTGCTTAGTTCAGAAGAAATTTTTGCTCACATGCTAATCCAACCACAAACAATTCTTTCCAACTTGCTAGATCCATGAATCAACAACAGAGTACTAAGGAAGGCACTGTTAAAATGCATAACAAGAGGTAAGCATCAATTGCAGTGGAGGAAGCTGAAGAAATTGCAGGCCCTATTCATGCTACAAATATAAAGGAACTAAAGTACTCTACTAACGAAACATTTTGGAACTCTTTCTGTGTCTCCAAATCCAGCTTTCAAGAGTGCATTAACCTCAAATATTAGGAGACTTTCACCCCTGCTGAACTCAAAGGGTTTAGGGTTTTGGCAAAAGACAGCAAAAATACCCTAAAGACCTCCCTAGGAAATTGAACATTCCAATTGTTCCAACACCGCCTTCACAAACAAATGAGTGCTTGTGGTGTGGCTGCCCCAACCTACTCTCCGTGGTTTCACCTGTGAGCAAAATGACATTAATTGACATCTATGGCCAGTGGATATTCAATGACTAGGTTATATAGTTCAGTCTAGGGGGCATAAGCAAACAAATGCACATTCATTCACAATATTGGACTAGGGGGCACTCTTTGAGGTGAGTGACAAAGGAACATAAAATATTGAAATGCACTCAAAATTTTTCCCTATAGATTAACAAATCATGACCAATCACCTTCTAGTATAGAGAGCCAAAAGTTGATTCTATATTAAAAAGCCAAAAGCTATTTACAAGAGGGTAAGGCCCTTATTTATACAACCATGGGAATTCTCATGCAATGGGAACCAAAGGAGCTTGGGACCACTTCAAAGGAATTAAGAATGAGGAGAGAGAGAGAGAGAGATGGGATAGATGTTGGGGAGGCAACAACATTTGTAGGATGATGTTTGACTGATGCTAGATTAATGGAGAAAAGATGGCATGTGTGAGCAATTGAGAATTTTGTCTATAGGAAAACAAAAATATGATGTTTTCCCTTCCACTCAAATGCAATTTGTTGCTTTTGAGAGTTGAAGGTGCATGTGATTTGGTAGAGAACAAATTCTAACTGACCACCATGATTGATGAGAGGCAGCTCATGATCAATGGTTGTTAAGGCTAGTGGGGACAAAATGGGTCATGTAAGGTTGATACTTGTTTGACTAGATTGTCAAACATATTTGGGTAGAGGCAAGAATGATGCTGTAGAGAAAAAATGGCTTTTGCATGAAGATCATCAGTGAAGGGATTCAACTTTGTTTAACAATTAGGGGGTCGAGAAGCCCAAGACTATTGAATGCCTCTTCGAATCGACAACCATGTAATCCAAAAGGTGCTAGTGAGAGGGAACTCTAAATATCCCTGGAAAGGGACCTACCATGGGTTGGACTCGATGTCATATGGAGGAGTGATTCAAAAATGTTGTTAGATGTCCTTGGAAGATCAATATCTAGTGCATCCTAGAGGATGTTGGTGTGGAACTGCTAGTAAAAACCTTTGAAAAGGAGTGGAGAGAAGTGGAGAGGGTAGGGCACATTGTGACATTGATTCCACAAGAGAAAAATTGCCCATGTCATTGAATGAGTGATGAATGACCTATGAGAGTGTTGGTTTGCTGAGGCATCCCAAAGATGAAAGTAGTTGCAAAATCAATCAAAAAAGGGGAGCAAAGTCCATGTGAACAAGAGGTTTGGGTAGTAAGTTTTTGAAGCCAATAAATGCAACACTGAAGACTTCTTAAGAGAGGCCAAAAACCTAGTTGATTTGTAGAATGAGGGGGTTGCGAGTGGCACCAAGGCACCTATAATGTCCCTGACAAAATATTAATGCAAATATTTGGATAGACTCAAATATATTTAATTGGGCCCTTATAAACCCTAAATATTAAGGCAAATATTTTGGCTATTTCTATTTTGGGGTTTAAATATTTAAAACTTAGAACCTTAGAAACCCTAGATGGTGGTAATGTTTACATAGCATCATTACCCACCTTGTATCATGCTTTAGACTTCATTAGTTTACCTCGAAATGACAAACCCTAATCTATTTTGCCCAAGTCTAGCAAATTGAGAAAATTCTCCTATTGCGTTTACACGGTCACATTACAAACCTAGTATTATATGGTTGGGTTCACAAACAAAAGATAGATAAATAACACATTTAAATGGGATTTTTTATTCACAAAATACTCGGATTTACAAATTGGGTTCACAAGCAAGATAAATGTGTAGAACCCTTCATTTAAATCATGTAGGATTGGAACCCATTACAAAATGTGGCTAGGGCAGCAAACACAACAAGAAATACAATAGTATGCCCTAATAATTGAAATATCATTGCACAATCGCAATACAAATTGGAAATACAATGACGTATTCCCAAGACAACTTGCAAATCAAACCAGCTTGATATTGTTGAATATTCGCCACCAATAAAGCTTTAATGTAACCTTTGTGTGAGATTGCTCCTTTAATTGAAGAGGTTTCGTCCTTTGACAAAAGATCTATAGAGTTTTTGTCCTTTAATGTGAGATCTATGGGGCTTTTGTCCCTCAACCTCCTTAGCTCCATGGGTTTTCGTCCTCAGATTTGGATGCTTGAAGGAGTACTCATGGAAATTTTTGGTTAGTGTTTTTGTAGTTTTCATCATAATAATCTTGTATCTAGTCTTTCAGCTCATTATACACCTGAATTGATGTTGAAATCTACAACAATGGCCTCCACCTTGAAATTGGTATGCAGTAGGGACTACTTGTACGTATTGAGCACCATTTCCCCTTGAATCATTCTTGGAATCGTGCTTATGTGTGTGGAAATGTGCTTGCAAGGCATGGAGGAATTTCCCTTTCGAATTGCAACTACCTTGGAAATAATGGTGAAGGTTCCCTTAGGGTTTAAAACCCTAACTATGCCATTAACGGAAACCAAAGTTGTCTTCTTTGTTTGCACAACTGGGTGTACATGTGGAACCACATCTTGATTATTAAATGATACTTACGTGGTCGTGGGAGCTCTTTTAGAAGATGCATCATCAATTTGCACATTAATGGTTCGGTCGTGCAGGGACGTAGGAGGAGATGAATAGTGAAAAGAGGTGAGAATGTTGGAGTTTGGGTGTTGTTGGTGTACGTTTTATCATCCACCAAACACTTTAGAATAAAAGTCCAAAGACACTTTATCCTCTCTTGAAAAACCACCGCGTATGCTAAGATTGCGAGAAGATCATATGGCGATTCCAAAGTTTCTTTTGTTAGGTCTTGACGTGTGGATAAGCTTAATGGGCGTTTTGATATGCTGGTAATACACAAAGGGACTTACGTTAACAAATCTCTTACAAGCTAGGACTTAGACTAATTTGACAATAATGCTCTCTTTTGATGCTTTGGATTTTCGAAAAAAAAGTGCAAAAGGATGAGGGTTCAGAGGTTTTATACTACTCCTATGAATTCAAGAGACGGTAGAGATTAGGTGAAACTAATAACCACGCTTTGCTTCGCCTCACTAGGACAACTACACAAAGTGGGTGCAATCTTTAAAGGGCGTGCTTATGATTTTCACGTCATGAACAATTACTATCAAGTTGATCAATACTCATCCAGATAGAAGTTTTCCACAACTATGAGCTCAGGCTAACTTTACGCATTGAATAAAAATCATCTATTCAAAGAAAGTATGAGCTAAGTTTCACCACAAATCAATACTATCAAATTTTGCATTCACTTAACATACATTTAAATCAAATTCTATTCTAATTCTAATCTATTGTTGAAGGAGATATGTAAACTTGCTACCACTTAACAATAAAAGTGATTCAAAGAAAATCATGCATAAGAGCTTTTATTATTTGAAGTAGCTATATGCAACAATTTCATAAAATCTCTTCACACAAATGAAAATGAGAGCAAGAGTTTATATAGAGTTTTTGAGAATAAATGAAAGGCTGAGATTAAAACAAATTAACGACTGAGATTATGACATATCAACCCTAATTAGGGTTTCCAAAAATAACATTAACATTAATTGCATGCAAGACAAGTGGCGCCTGGAGCTACTTTCAAGGAAGTGCATCTCTATCCTCTCGGGCGGTAGTATGTTCAATGAACGTGGACATGATCGAGATGACCTCCTCCATTGTGACCGATGGCAGCATGTTTACCCTGAATTCTAGCTCGTCCAAATCTTCAACATATCCGGCAAAGGCACTTTCCCATTCCCATTCTTGTTTCATGAAGGGATCCCGAATGGATAGGAGGTTAATCACCCTAATGAAGTTCTGTCTTAGAATCGATCCTGTGTTGGCGAAGAAGACTTCCTGAACTCTGCGCTTTAGGTTCTCTAGCTGCATGTCATTCTCTCGAATGATCTCTTTCTCAAACATATTCGCAGCTATGAGGTAAATCTTATTTTGAATTTCTCTGATCTGTTCCTCAACTCTGAGTCCATCGGCTTTTTCTCTCTCCAAGACCTCGCTCCGTGTTGTCAATGCCCAATACCAAGTGTGGAAGTCATAGGTTGCGCCTACTGCAATTATCTTCTCATTGACTAACTCTTGTTTTGGAACTCCCTTTAGCACTCTAAGGCAAGGAATGATCCTCTCCTGAATGTCTGGGATGTTGTCCCAAACTTCTGCCATAGCAACAATTCTGGAAAGAAATGAGGAAGTTTGTCCATAGGTTAGTGTCAATCTCTCTATGAATGCAACCGCTTCTATGCTTTGACTAGCCATCCATTCCTTAGCTTCCTTAGCCGTGACCATATCTTCTTCAATTTCCTTGGCTGTTTCCTGTGAGGAGTTTAGAAGAAGAGGAGGAGCTACTGCGTTACTTTGATCGAGCGGTTTGGTCAGGTGCTGAATGTACTCCTTCAGGCGCTCAACCTCCTTATATTCCTTCTTCTTCGCCACTTCTTTCTCCAATCTTGCTTTGATAGTAGAAACTGAGTTATCCAATTCTTCGATCTCCTGACCCCTTGTCGTTGGGCCCAATTCAATAGTGGTAATGGCGTACTCATGGGGAGCAATATCATCTTGTGTCTTATCAACTGTTGGCACGACAATCTATACGGAGCGGCAGCCGGCTTCGTCTCTTTGGATCATGGAGAATTTCTTTGCTGGCTTCTTTACGACAACTTGCTCCAATCTAGCCAAGAAGTCTGCAGTGTCATCTTCCTCTTGAGTCTCAACTGGTGCTTGTATTTTTAATCTTTCCTTCAACCAGCTAGGAATTGTGGGCTATTCAATGCCGTCCTCTTCCTGAACATTTTCTCCACCTGGAACGTCCAAAATTCCTTTAAGAGCATAAATCATTCCCTTTGGAATTTCATCATTTTGGATATCCATTTCGTTTTCTGAACCAAGTATTTTTGTGCCCGTAGGAGATAGGGGCTCGTCATCATCTAGTTGGATTGGCTCAATATTACCTTAGGGAATTGTTACCCAATTTTCACCTACGGGCTCAATTAGGTAGGATAACCTATGTTTTCGAGTGTTCATGAAGGCCAACTGGAGGAACATTTCTATCCGGGTTAAATATGTTCTAACTTGTTTGCTTCTTGTGTAGCTGCAGGGGAGATTATGTTTTAAGATTCGGCACGTGGATTAAATGTGGCTCCCACAAGGGTTGAGCCCAGCGTGCAAGTATTCAGTTTTGGGTGGGTCTTCATCTTGTTTTCGCTTTGTTTTTCCCCTTTCCGTTCTGTTTTCCTTGGCCCCTTTTCCTTTTTGTTCTGTTGGAGGCGGAGTCAGACCGAAACCAAACATTGGAACTTTTCAAAAAGTTCCAGTTTCCGTTTTTGTTCCGGTTCCACACTTATGTGCGTTTCGTTTCTTTTTTGACCTTGCGTTTGACTGTGGGGTGGTTTTTCCCTTTGTTTCTTTCTTGCCTTTTTCCTCGTTTTTGTTGTTGTGTTTTGGCGGACCCGAGATTGGGACTGAAAACGAGCTTGGAACTTTTCCAAAAGTTCCAGTTCCTGTTTCTGTTCTGGTTCCGCCTCCGCTGTGTTCCGCCCGGGATCGGTTTTCGTTCCGATCCCGTTTATGTTTTGACGTCCTTTGGTCTTTGTTTTTGTGTGCCTCGGGTTTTCTTTTCTTTAGGCACTTTCTTCGTTTCGCCGGACTCGGGAGCGGAACTGAAACCGAACTTGGAACTTTTCCAAAAGTTCCAGTTCCTGTTTCTGTTCCGGTTCCGATCTCGATTCCGCCCTCCTTTTCTTTGCTTTTTCGCTGCCGGTGGTTGGGGGATGTCTCCTCCTCTTTGATCTTCCTTGTGTTTTTCTTTCTGCCTTCTTGCTTTGAGTTGCCGGGGGCGGCATCGGAACGGAATCTGAACTTGAAACTTCGGAAAAGTTTCAGGTCCGGATTTGGTTCCGATTCCGGTTCCGGCCCCTGTTTGGTTTTCCCCGTTCCGACTCAGGTCCCGTTTTGGTTTTCATCCCGGCTCCGACTTCGTTGGAGGGTTCAAGCTCGGGAAACATTGAAGGGCTCGCCAAGAAGTCTCGCGAAGGGTTTTGCTTTCGGCGTGAGGTCTTGCCGACCCAGGTGAGGTCTCGCCGAAACGGGATGTCTTCGGTATAACAGGGGGCTTTGGTATAATGTCTTGCCGAAAGGTTGAAGTCTCGGTGACAAGGGCTAGCAAAGGGGTAAAGCCTCACCGACAGGGTGATCTCTTACTGACATGAAAGGCGGTCTCGGTGAAGGAAGCGAACACGGCGAAAATTCTCGCCGAAAAGTGGTGGTCTCCCCGACAAGAAAGGAAGCGGCATCGGTATAATATTAAGTGCTCGCTGTGATGTCTTGCTGACCCGATAGGGTCTTGCTGAGAGGAAATGATGGGCTCGATGAAAGCTCTTGCCGACAAAAGAGGGTCTTTCCGATAGCGATAAACTTGCCATGGAAAAGGATATCGGTAGGACTCTTAGCATTCGCTATGATCTCCTGCCGACTGAAGATCTCTTGCCGACCCGATGTCTCTGATGATAGTCTGGGAGATGACGAGGGCGAGATCGGTATGACTTTTGCATTCGATATAGGGTTTCGTCGACTGTCGCGTGTCATGCCAATAGCTGCTATGAGGTCTACTTGCATTGGGGAGACACGATTAGTGTCTCACCGACATGCGATTCTGATGAATCAACCTTTGACCGTCGGGAATTTGCGTGGCATGAGCTCGACCAATCTGAGGGAACTAAAGGCGAACCATCAGCCGTTTGACTGTTTGACTACCCCTGTGAACGAGACCAACAGAGCACACCGACATGGACCTTTCCTGAAATCAAAGGCAATGGGGCAGGAAAGGATCAATGGTGTTGATATCTAAATGGAAAGTTTGAAGCTGTTTGCAAGGGAAGTTAATCTACAGAAAGATTTTGAGCAGGTAGAAGGCCAAATAGAAGAGGCCGCGAGTCACAATAACAGCTAGGATGTCGGCTAGTAAAGGTGGGTCGACATTAATGACCATGCCGCAGAGCATTCAAAGCGGCTCTGATGAAACTCTCGAGGTTGGACACGAAGGCTTGGAGTTAATGCGGTCATTATAAAAATCTGGAGGCCGTGCCTAGGAGCGAGCTTTCACCAACACGAGCAGGCTATGCGCATTGAAAGCCTCATTAACTTCTTTCCAAAACGCTTCTAGGGCCGACGTGTCCAGGCATTGACTCATTTTGTAAACCCTAGGGCAGGGGCCGACATCTTTTTGTATATAGGGCATTTTTGCCTCTTTGTAAAGGAGTTCGGATTATGCATTCTGGAGAGTTAGTGATTTTTCCTAAAATCCTTTCTCAATTGATGTAGATTTTGTAACTCATTTAGAGTTCTCGTTATGCTTTTCGAAAGTCTGTGACTTTTGTAGTCCTTTCTCAGATTAGCAAACTTCTGTAACTCATTTTGGAGCATGATATATAAAATTTACCTTGGTCACCATTGATGGTTCAATTTTCCTTCTAGTTCTTGCAAAATATTGTGCATTTTCAGGTGATTGATCAAGCTACTTCGTGAAATCTTTCTTTTCCTTATAGCTTTGTCTCATGTTAGCATGCCTTTGTTTGCAAAAGTAGTATTATGTAGGTTACAAACTGTGTTTACTTAATTGCACATAAGCTTTTAATTTGTGAAAATCTGCTTTTCCTTCTTGAAAGTGTGTGCATGTCAAACCTGTTTGTGAAATACTTATGCATAATCTACATAAACTTGTTGTGCAGTCCCATATCCATAATCAGTATTCAAGTGTAAATTGAGTGTCTCATTGTTCTCATCAATTTGGTGTATCACCATAGGAGTAGTTTCCAATTTATGTATTCCTTCTCCCTTTATCTCACAAAGATTAGTAGTTTAGGTGATAACACAAAGGAAGCCGGCCTTCTCCGGAGGTTGACCTCTGTTTATAAGTGACCCACAGCTTTGGAGGTCTTCCCATGTTACATTGAAGCGTTGAACATTAGGCTCAACAAGGGTGCAACTTCAGGTGATAACAGTTTTTGGCACGCCCGGTGGGACTCAGTCAGAAGTAAAACTCCTAAGTCTTGCTGTTTTGATGTGCTGACAGTGAGCTAATAGCCTTTTAGAGGTCGTTTCTAAGCATATTTGGCGACTCTGAGTTTGGGAAGTAGCAGAAAATCCAGTGCATTAATAAGAAGTTCAACATACTAAGAGATTTGGTGTTTACCTCAGTATCATTCAGCCTTTGGAGGCAGTTCGAACAACACCTGGCAACTCCGAGCTCAAATCTTCTGGTTTTACAGGCACAAGTGTTGGTATATCTCAAAAGAATCTGTTAGTTCTGAGTTTCCAGCTCTTTCAATGAAAAGATGTCAAATATTCATGAAAATGCTTACTATTACCCTCCACATCATGAGTTTGTTGCTCCTACACCTTATCAGTCACATTCATCCAACCCTAATGTTGGTTTTAGCCCATTTTCTCTTGGAGCAACAACTAATCAGCATTTTCATCATGTTTTCCACCCTCCCACTCCGGTTCAGCCTTTGTTTCAATCCATATTTGATCAAAATCAACCCCAAGAGGAGGTTTCTGATGTTAACCAGTATGATTATTTACATAATCAGCCTCAAAAACATCCATACTAGAACATATTGGACTTGTTCCAACAGATTGACCATATGTTGTGGGATCTAAGTCAAGGTCTTCACAGTATGGAGATTAATGATATTAGTAGGGTGCTTGCCTGCCTATCTAGGATGTTGGTTGATATCAAGGTGCAGAAAGGTACCATTATGCAACAGCAGGAAATGGCTGAACAAGTCTACTTTTATGATCAAGAAAGAGTGGCAGAAAGAATCCAGTTTGAGGGAGACCTTAAACAGGAAATAGCTACTAAAGAAGGACAAATGAAGTTGTTGTCTGCTCAGGTGCAGAATACTCAAGCTTACTCAGATTATCAACACCAACTAATGGATGAGTTTCAAAAGAGACAGCTTGAGGGGAGTTTCAAAGAGTAGAGTGTTGCAGCTAAGGATGAGCAGATGAAACACTTGCTTGCACAAGCTCATAGGATAGAACCCCAACTACCTGTGAAGGAGGGGGCCTCAAAGTACAAAATTCCAAGTTTCAGACAGGGTGAATCTAGCATGGATAGCTACGATGAAATTGCTAAGCTAGAGGAGCATGTGTTTTCAGTTCCAAACTTCAAGCAGATTGCCTCTTCTCAAAGCTCGAAGCTGACTGAGGATCTTCCTCAAGTGGAAAGCACTTGCGAGGTTGCAGTTTCAGAACAGCTAGAAGACATCAAGCCATTTGGGCAGTTGTTGATTGATGACAGTCAGCAAGCCAATGGAGCATTAGACTTGGAAGAAAAGCCTAAGACTGAACCGAATACTTTTCTTCAGAAGAGCATGCAGGTTCTTAATTTACTGGTTGATTCGGGACAGCCAGAGAATATTGCTGACTTGTTCGATGAACTTCCTCAATTTGTTGATGAAGATGAAGATATCACATGCATGATAGCATCTATGCCTGGTATGGAGCAACTAAATGATAAAACTCATCTAGATTCAATGCAAAATTACGAGTTAGATGATATCATAGAGGCTTTTTGTTCTAACATAGATGATGAGCTAGTATCATATGAAAGGGAAGCATGTGATCAACCCATTCAAGTCAGTGAGACTATTGAAAAGGTTGTAGAAGATAATGCCTTGCGGCCTATGAACTTATTTGATGAGCTGCCCCACTTTGTTGAGGAGGAGGTGTATTTTGTCATGGACAAAGAGCATAAGGAACAACAGTTTGAAGATTTGTTTTCAGTTATCCAATAGGGATATCAGCTCCTTAGTCAAGAAGATCCAACCATCGAAAACATTAATGGTTTCTTTTCAGAGACTATTAAACATGATGAAAAGAAGCAGGACTCCTTTTTCATTGCAGAGCTGAAAGAAAGAACAGCTGATCCTCCTATTGACAATAATGGTCGAATCTTTCAAGAAGATCAAACTGTAGTAGCCAATGAACAACCTGCATATTACCTCCAATCAGGTCTTTAGAGATCAACAAGAGGCCAGCAAGGAAAGTTCAAGCTTTTCCCTTACCAGAGGCTGTCCAATCAGGTACTTAGCCCAGATGGAGTCCAATGAGGCACCCATATATGAAGGTACAGCGAAAGAAGATATCCAAGATGCATTGACAGCCAAACAAGAGTATGTTCAGTTTACTTATCCTCCTCTAATTGACAATCCATATGAATTATTTAGTGAGGTAAGTGAACTTTTTCACCTCTTTCAAGAAGCAATGCATCATCTTGTTAAGTATCTTCATGTGTCCCATTTTTACTCAGCTATCCTTAAACATGCCAGTCACTGCATATTCAGAAGAATGGGCAGCTATTTCAGTCATCCTGTAAATGGTTTTGTTTGACCAATTTCATACTGGTTAGTGTAGGGTAAGTTTAGGTGCAGTTTTCATTCCCTAAGTGCTGTCCCAGCACGGTAAATAGTTTCACCTCAGTTTTTTCCTGTTTTCATTAAGTTTTCGGCAACCTGTTATGTTCTATGAGTCTCAAGTGAGTTACAGCCATGCACAAGGCTGCTCCAATTTTGTTTCTGAGTTTTCCCAATGACTCCATGCCCAATGGATTGGCCTAGGCTACTGGTCTGCATGTTTAGCAGGCAAACATCCAGCTGAGGTCGCCAAAAATGTTACCCAATTTTCACCTATGGGCTCAATCAGGCAGGGTAACCTATGTTTTCGAGTGTTCATGAAGGCCAACTGGAGGAACATTTCTATCCGGGTTACATATTTTCTAACTTGTTTGCTTTTTGTGCAGCTGCAGGGGAGATTATGTTTTAAGATTAGGCACGTGGATTAAATGTGGCTCCCACAAGGGTTGAGCCCAGCGTGCAGGTATTCAGTTTTGGGTGGGTCTTCATCTTGTTTTCGCCTTGTTTTTCCCCTTTCCGTTTTGTTTTCCTTGACCCCTTTTCCTTTTTGTTCTGTCGGAGGCGGAGTCGGACCGAAACCAGTTTCCGTTTTTGTTCCGGTTCCGGTTCCGCACTTATGTGCGTTTTGTTTCTTTTTTGACCTTGCGTTTGACCGTGGGGTGGTTTTTCCCTTTGTTTCTTTCTTCTTGCCTTTTTTCCTCGTTTTTGTTGTGTTTTGGCGGACCCGGGATCGGGACTGAAACCGAGCTTGGAATTTTTCCAAAAGTTCCAGTTCCTGTTTCTGTTCCGGTTCCGCCTCCGTTGTGTTCCGCCCGGGATCGGTTTTCGTTCTGATCCCGTTTATGTTTTGAAGTCCTTTGGTCTTTGTTTTTGTGTGCCTTGGGTTTTCTTTTCCTTAGGCACTTTCTTCGTTTTGCCGGAGTCGGGAGCGGAACTGAAACCGAACTTGGAACTTCTCCAAAAGTTCCAGTTCTTGTTTCTGTTCCGGTTCCGATCCCGGTTCCGCCCTTCTTTTCTTTGCTTTTTCGCTGCCGGTGGTCGGGGGATGTCTCCTCTTTGATCTTCCTTGTGTTTTTCTTTCTGCCTTCTTGCTTTGAGTTGCTGGGGGCGGGATTGGAACGAAATCCGAACTTGAAACTTCGGAAAAGTTTCAGGTCCGGATTTGGTTCCGGCCCCTGTTTGGTTTTCCCCGTTTCGACTCCGGTCCCATTTTGGTTTTCATCCTGGCTCCGACTCCGCCGGAGGGTTCAAGCTCGGGAAACATTGAAGGGCTCGCCAAGAAGTCTCGCCGAAGGGTTTTGCTTTCAGCGTGAGGTCTTGCCAACCCAGGTGAGGTCTCGCCGAAGCGGGATGTCTTTGGTATAACAGGGGGCTTCGGTATAATGTCTTGCCGAAAGGCTGAAGTCTCGGCGACAAGGGCTAGCAAAGGGGTAAAGCCTCACCGACAGGGTGATCTCTTACCGACATGAAAGGTGGTCTCGGCGAAGGAAGCGAACTCGGCGAAAGGTCTCGCCGAAAAGTGGTGGTCTCCCCGACAAGAAAGGAAGCAGCATCGGTATAATATTAAGTGCTCGCTGTGATGTCTTGCCGACCCGATAGGGTCTTGCTAAGAGGAAATGATGGGCTCGATGAAAGCTTTTGCCGACAAAAGAGGTTCTTGCCGATAGCGATCAACTTGCCATGGAAAAGGATATCGGTAGGACTCTTAGCATTCGCTATGATCTCCTGCCGACTGAAGATCTCTTGCCGACCCGATGTGTCTCTGATGATAGTCTGGGCGATGACGAGGGTGAGATCAGTATGACTTTTGCATTTGATATAGGGTCTCGCCGACTGTCGCGTGTCATGCCGATAGCTGCTATGAGGTCTACTCGCATTGGGGAGACACGATTAGTGTCTCACCGACATGCGATTCTGATGAAGCAACCTTTGACCGTCAGGAATCTGCGTGGCATGAACTCGACCAATCTGAGGGAACTAAAGGCGAACCATCAGCCGTTTGACTGTTTGACTCCGCCTGTGAACGAGACCAACAGAGCACACTGACATGGACCTTTCCTGAAATCAAAGGCGATGGGGTAGGAAAGGATCAATGGTGTCGATATCTAAATGGAAAGTTTGAAGCTGTTTGCAAGGGAAGTTAATCTACAAAAAGATTTTGAGCAGGTAGAAGGCCAAATAGAAGAGGCCGCGAGTCACAATAACAGCTGGGACGTCAGCTAGTAAAGGTGGGTCGACATTAATGACCATGCCGCAGAGCATTCAAAGCGGCTCTGATGAAACTCTCGAGGTTGGACACGAAGGCTTGGAGTTAATGCGGTCATTATAAAAATCTGGAGGCCGTGCCTAGGAGCGAGCTTTCACCAACACGAGCAGGCTATGCGCATTGAATGCCTCATTAACTTCTTTCCAAAATGCTTCTAGGGCCGACGTGTCCAGGCACCGACTCATTTTGTAAACCCTAGGGCAGGGGCCGACATCTTTTTGTATATAGGGCATTTTTGCCTCTTTGTAAAGGAGTTCGGATTATGCATTCTGGAGAGTTAGTGATTTTTCCTAAAATCCTTTCTCAATTGATGTAGATTTTGTAACTCATTTAGAGTTCTCGTTATGCTTTTCGAAAGTCTGTGACTTTTGTAGTCCTTTCTCAGATTAGCAAACTTCTGTAACTCATTTTGGAGCATGATATATAAAATTTACCTTGGTTAACATTGATGGTTCAATTTGCCTTCTGGTTCTTGCAAAATATTGTGCATTTTCAGGTGATTGATCAAGCTACTTCGTGAAATCTTTCTTTTTCTTATAGCTTTGTCTCATGTTAGCATGCCTTTGTTTGCAAAAGTAGTATTATGTAGGTTACAAATTGTGTTTACTTAATTGCACATAAGCTTTTAATTTGTGAAAATCTGCTTTTCCTTCTTGAAAGTGTGTGCATGTCAAACCTGTTTGTGAAATACTTATGCATAATCTACATAAACTTGTTGTGCAGTTCCATATCCATCATCAGTATTCAAGTGTAAATTGAGTGTCTCATTGTTCTCATCAATTTGGTGTATCACCATAGGAGTAGTTTCCAATTTATGTATTCCTTCTCCCTTTATCTCACAAAGATTAGTAGTTTAGGTGATAACACAAAGGAAGTCGGCTTTCTCCGGAGGTTGACCTCTATTTATAAGTGACCCACAGCTTTGGAGGTCTTCCCATGTTACACTGAAGCATTGAACATCAGGCTCAACAAGGGTGCAACTTCAGGTGATAACAGGAACTAGAGAAGGAATTCTCATGTCGGCCAATGAATCATCCACTGTAGCCACTATCTCATCAATGTTTTTGGATGCAGCGGAATGAGATGGCTCCACCCTCTGTCTCTTTTGAACAGGCTCTGCGTTTGTAGCTACTTCTTTCCTTTTCTTGGAGTTGGTAATTTCAATCAACTCGACACTGTGGGATGCTCTTGCATTCGAGGAGTATGATTCTGTCTCATCCTGCAAGTCATAAGTGAGCGTTATTCTTTTCCATCTTAATTCCTGGATCTGCTGGTCAACCCACCACTGAGTATACTTAATCATTGGCCTCATTAATGTGGTTAAATCTGCAAGCTTAGGCTCTGACCACTTCACTGCAGGAAGAGGCCATCTCTCATCAAAGCATGGTTGGACATACTCTCCATCATCTTCCAACTGATCAGGCACTTGGCAAAGTTCGGTTGCTCTGATCAAGTCTACCGACAATCTGGACCATAATCTTTTTTTGATTTCATATTCGTCCGCAGCATTTGCCCAAAAATCCTCCAGGTGGACCTTATGTCTATATCTTTTTCCATCCACGGTCCGAATGTGGCGATGAGGGTCAAAGTTGGCCCTGGATCGGTAAGTTGTGAATAGATACCATTGTATCTCTAGCCTGGCACTTTCGGCTGCTTGTGCTAATAGACATGAATCTAGCATGTTTCCAATGAAAAATGGAAATGTAATGGTTGCCTTCTGTTTCGTTCTTTGGAAGCCTTGGAATGTCTCTAGTTGCCTGAGGACTTCTAGCAAAATCATCCTATTGGTAGGATAAATTGGAAGTCGGTAAGGACTTCCAGTGAATCCTTGAATCCTTATGTATGTGAATCTTGGAAACTGGACAAAGCAGGATCCATATTTGCTAATCAGGCTTTTAGCTTCATGAGTTAGCCTCTGGTGAGTTCCTCCTTGAAGTATTCTGGTAATGTACATGAGAAAAGCATCATGTGCCCGTCTAAAGTGAGATTTCGCATTGAGCTGCAGTTGCGGGTAACAATCATATGCCTTAAATTCGTTCTCACCATTTCCCACTACGCCTTTGCATATTAGTCCTGAATATCTGTATGTCCTGGCCAACAGATAAATGATATAAGAGCTCATGTGGAATGATTTTGTCTTTTCTAGATTAATTAGCTGCTCATGGAGATTATCACTAATCATTCGCGACTAGTTAAACATCCTAACGCCTGAGGTAATTTCATCAATGAAATAGTACATCCACGTCTCAAAAGGCGCACCTTGAGGATTGCCGGCTATTCTGTTTAATAACAAAATAATGTCCCCATAATCTTCCTTGAAGTCTTTACGACGCAGCTTCTTGGGCATTTTCTTGGCAGAGCCCCTCGGTTTTTCCAGCCATGTCTTGTTAATGTTTGTGGCACAGAGTTTAGACTGGTCTTCATATAATTTTCTGGCGTCCTCCTTAGTCTTGTACAAAGTCCGGTTGTATGTCGGGATGCCAAACGCTTCCTGGATCGCCAATTCTTTGAGATGAGCTAATATCCTCCCATCAAGTGCAATAATCTGCCTCTTCTGTGCATCATAATGGAGAGCGCACTCCACCATTAATTTGACACATTGTATGGCTAGTGAAAATCCGGCTGCCTGGACGATGCCATTCCTCATCATCTGGTGAGCAATTGGTGTCGGCAGGAATCCATTGTGTCCGTACATCCTCGTCCTGAATTCTTCGAAGTCTACATGCCCGAGATCGGTGTCTGTAATATTTTTCCACTTAGAATTAATTTTGGACTCTGGCTGCAATCCTTTGTTGGCAAATTTCATCTGCGCCTTTTTTGATGATTCTCCCCGGGTGGTCATTAACCTGCAAAAAAAAGGATCATCATTAGTGCAAAGACTTTTAAATCTGGTATTCTTGGACTTTGGCTTGAAAATTTTAGTTTCAGCCTGTGGGAAAATTAATTTCTGCGAAAAAGCAGACTGAAATTGTAATAATTCGACTAAGTACTGAATAAATTCTTGCCAAAATGAGTGAATAGAAAAGAATTTGTCAAATTTAGATTTCAACTTTCGAAACTATATACTTTGACTTGAATTCAGCTTTAAATTTCGACGATTCTGTCTTTATCTCCAAAAAGGCAAGCTATTCTGTGTAAATTCAGTCCTCCAATTCAGAAATTCACTTCGTTCTTTGTCCTCTCTTTCGAAAAAATCACTTAATCTCCAAGAATTTTCTTTCAATCTCTCCAGAATCCTACTTCAAGAAATTATCTGTCACAGTCTTCGAGAGAGTTAGAATCTCTCACCATCGAACTTGGAGAAGAATGATTTGATAATGACAATTTGAACTCTTTATAAAGTTGAAAGGTTCGATTATTTTAGCAAATTCATGATTTTTGCTTTAATCCATTGAACCTGGACTTGTTTTATTTCGTCCAAAATGGCAAATTCAATCTTCATCAAAAATCTTTAAACAAGTTTCTAATTTTACTCATTCACCATCCTTAGCCAAAATCTTCTTGAGTTGGCGTGCAATCTTGCAGATCTTTCTTCTGAGTTCGAAAATTTGGAAAATATTAAAAATATTCTAAGTATTAAAGTTTATTTTTCCAACTCCTTTGAATCATGGCGAATTTTTTTTTATCCATGGCCATCTTTATTATTCTTCGCGTCGTTTCTTGGAGTTTTTCATGCCTTCTTTCTTTTCTATGGCGGATTTTATTGTCTTCATGCCAAGGTTGGACTTGCTAATGGTTTGGACATTCTTCTTTCTATCCAAGTCGGACTTTCTTGCCTTCATTCCAAGGTCGGACTTAAAGATAATCTTGACATTTTGCCCATGGCGGACTTTGGAGTTAGCTTGATATTTCTTCTCTAGACAGTTCATGCCTTAGAATTTTTCATCATGCTTGAGGGCGGACTTTGGAACTTCTTTTCCATATGTATTTTTTTTTTCACACTTAGCCAAAATTCAAATTTCATTTTCCGAGGCATCAAATACTTAGTCAATTTCATGAAATTTTCTTCCCAAGGGTGTCAATACTTAGCCAAAGTGCTGATACTTAGCCAAATTTCTCAAGTTTTTCTCCCTCGGCATCCATACCTAGCCAATTTCATGAAATTTTTCTCCCCAAGGTAACATTACATAATAGGCAAGGCATCTATACTTAGCCAAATTTTGAATTTTCTTCCTTGCTCTAGGCTGGGCGGACTTTACTAGCTTCTTGCCAAGCCTTCCTTGAGGTGGGCGGACTTCAAGACACTTCTTCCTTTATGCTTGGGTGGACTTTCCACTCTTCATGCCATCCATTCTATCTTCCAAGCGGACTTCATCTGTGTTTGGACAAGTGCAAGGCAGACTTTCCATGATGCTTGCCATTTCCTTTTTCATGGCAAGGGCGGACTTCCTAATGCCTTTGCCATATCCATGGCAGACTTGAAGGTTCTCTAGACATCATCTTTGGGCGAATTTCTTCAGACTTGCACCATTTTCCATCCTTGATCGCCATGAATTTCATACCAACCATATGATTTTCTTTTGATTTTTCACGATTTTTCATTGCTTTTTGGTTGATTTTCTTGATTTTCTCATGATTTTCACTTGATTTTTGCATGATTTTTGCATGCTTTTGCTGCTTTTTGTTTGATTTTTCGCATGCTTTTTGAGTTTTTTCCTTACTTTTTACCTTAAGATGTGCGAAACTGTGATTCTGAAGATGAAAACATTGACTCCATGACTAGTGGGACCCAGGCACTTTCTAAAAATAGAAATTGCTAAAAATAGAAAAAAGCAAAAAGCAAAAAGCACAATTTCTAAAAATAGTAAATCTTAGATTGGTCCAAAAGTGCCAAAAATGAAAAAGCAAAAAGCAAAAAAGCATAATCCCTAAAAAGTAGGAAGTGTCAGAATTGAGTGAAAGCAATGGCGTTCCTCGTCTACCGGGCCTTCTGAGCACTCTAACGATGTTTAGGTACCGTTCCGGGCTTGGATTCTTTACTGGACTCAGATGACTTCTCAAAACTCTAATTCTAAGCTCTCAAAGCAATGGCCTATGAAACTGTGATGCAAAGGAAAAACCCTAAAAAACAAACTACTGGGGGTCCCCATTTGCAATGGGGCGATGTGTGAATTAGGTCACAATAGGTGTCAGGGATACCTTGCGATTTGTGCCATAAGTTGGGGTTTGGGGTATAGAAGGGAGGCATGTTGGTGAGGGGAAGTTTGACTCTTTGACGAGGGTTTGTGAAGGAGTGGGGTTTGGTAGAGGTATGATGGTTTGAATGGAAAAGGGAATGAAGGTGGGGAACATGCGGAGGACATGATTGGATGGGTAGGTCTGATACCTTGACAAAGATGAAGAGAAAACAGATTCGAGAGGAAAGTCATGTTGGGGAGACTCCACAACTTCAACGGATTAAATAGACTTAGAAGACTAGCCATGCCTTCATACTCAAAATTTTGGGGGTCTTAGGCAGATGCATGGGGGATGAAAGGGAAGAACATATGTCCAAGATTGGATCAAGTGAGATGTTGGAGTTAGGAAATGGGCATTTTGGCACACCGTATAAATTGTAGAAAAAGGGGACATGACAGCACCAAGAAGTAAAAGGAGGTTGACATAGATGCCATGACACCTGGAGCTCATTCCTTGTGTTGCATGGACCACAAAGGTGATCCAGAACTCAAAGCAGGTATATCTCAAGAACCTAGGGTGTCAAGAGTCCAAAGCAAACAACTTAAAGAGACCTCGAGGAATCCATTTGTGTTAGCTTGTATTACTTGATGGGAGTGTGTGCAGAAACATAATATAGATAAACTATCAAAGTCTTCTCAATAGGCAAGAGACAATTGGAGAAACTCTCACCAAGGAAAGGAGAAAAAGAAACTTGTGGAAAATATGGAGCAAAAGGCATAGGAAGGAGCAACAAAAAAGCAGCAACAAATGATTTTCTCCAACCAGCAATACTATAGAAGTCTACGGTTAAGCATAGAGAAAACATCCCAGTGGGCACCCCGATTGGTACCCCACACAATGAAGCCAGCTGCAACAAACCACTGATGAAGCCATTGGGAACATGCTATTCTTCCATGCAAAAAGTCATCATCAGCTTTAATGTGATTGAATCAAAGTCCATCACTAAAACATCAAGTATTAAACTATATTAGTTATATGTGGATTATAATTCTTTTCCCCTTGTTATGTTCTATTACAACTTTCCTAAGATTGCTCTCCCTATTATGAGCTAATACAATATAGGTATTTGTCAATAATAGTATTGTATTGCTGCCTAGTTTAAGCATTTTTTGTCCAATTGCCATTGTTGCTCAGTCTCTTTTTTGCTATTAGAGGATAATGGGTTTTTGCTAAATTACCAGGTTCTTCACTTTTGACCCCCTTACTAGTGTGGGTCCCTTACAAGACTTGGTTCCTTACTGGTTCATCTTAGGGTTCTCATAGGGTCCTTCTCGGGCCCGGGACCCTGGGCTGAACCCAAGCGAACCCATGTGAACCCAGGGGGACCCAAGGTCTGCCCAAAAAAAAAGGCAAGAAAAAAGTTATATTTTAAAACATTTTTATAAACAAAAAAATTATTGCGTACATAATTTCACCCTTTAAGTGACAAAATTATGAATATCATTGACTTAGACATATATTTTTTTTATTGGCAATTATGAATAGCATTGTTTTATATTATATAACTTTAAATTTTGTAATATATATATATATATTCCCGTACCTTTAAAAAATTGTCATACCACCGTACTCGTACCCGTATTTGCACCTGTACCCGGACCAGTAACTTAGGTTTTTTGTAATATCCTCCGTTAATAGACTTACCTTTTATATAAGGAAACATCTCATATTGCACAAACATGAATTATTAGCTGAGTTTTTCTCAGGTGAAAGCATGGCTCGAGGAGATTCTTTGGGAAAGCGAGGACAACATAGAGGTTTACCGCTGCAAAGGCATCCTTAATATTGTCGACTCTGAAGAAGTTCACATTGTACAGGTACTTGATGACTGGCCTTTTGTATCTACATTTTTAAAGAGCAACGAATGGATTCTTCCTCTAATAGATTAGAAGTGTGATAGCATAGCATTTTTAAAGCTCGCAAAGGTTGTGATACAACTTACAGGACCATTGCACTTATTAATTTGTAATACTAAGAAAATGAACCATGTGAATAATATTTTTGGCAGGCAGTACGAGAATTATATGAGATTATTCCAATTCGAAAGTGGAAAGAAGGGGAGAATCGTCTGAATAAGATTGTATTTATAGGCAAGATTTACATAAGGCACCCTATTCTATAACTTGTTTCCATCAAGCTCTTATTTATGTTTTACTTTTAAGGTTGAAGATTTGACTCTGAGTTATTTGACTGTACAGGTAGAAAACTGGATCTTAACATCCTTTCTGCATCTTTTAAATCATGCCTTACAAGCTAAAACAAGTGGTGGAACGATGGTGTTTGCATTGCATCCATGAAAAAAATGATTTACGTGTGATCTGTGGTCCAATCTGAAGTTAAAATATGATTGCATCTTCTCAAAATTATGCTTTGTAAAATTAAGAGCACTTGGGATGCATAGTGCATTATTGGGATTGTTAAGCATGAGATGCACCGAGGAATAGTTATTCAAGTGGCATTTGTTGCTTCATCTCAAATGGAAATGATTCAAATCACTTAGATGCAAGCCAATTATATGTTTTGCAGACCATGCTAATGACTCGCAAGTTTCACAAGTTGCACTAACCAAAGGATGAAATTTTAAAGGCAAAATTAGAACAATGCCTTTAATGCCATGCTAATCCTTAAAATTGTAAAAATTGCCACCTAAATCAAATTCTTGTGCACAATCTCTCCCACTTAAAGCTGAATCTAAAGGCAAAAACAGAGTGCAAATATATGTTGACATTCACGTGTAAACAAAAAGAAAGCAAGGAAACTTTGTTAAAACAAATGAACTAAGGAACTCATTGTGTGTATGGGATGAGATGAACCTTCTCCAAGGTGTAGGGGATATACAAGCTGTCTGACGTCATCCCCACAAGCTACATAATATATTGTAAATCTTATGTATTGACATGTGCGAGAACTCAAAAACTCTGCTTTGTGGCATCATGACAAGCTCCACAATGTATTTTAGCTCTTAACATTTTGACACAAAAAATCTGTAGAACATTTTATGTTTTGTAGGCCCCCTTTCCTTGTGATTATTTATTAATCTATAGATTAAAAGTAAAAATACCGCTAATGATAAATTTAGGTAAATATGTTACACTAAAAAAACCCACCATGAATGCATACATTAATTTCAAAGCTCATCTTCTCTTTGATGTAGACCGTGCAAACACTAGATGTTTTGATAAATAAAAGGTGGCAAAAAAGAATACAGTGAAAAATACCTTAACTTATTATCTTTCTTCTTAGAAAGAAGAGTAGACTATAACCATATGAAAGTGACAATGGGAGGCTTATTGATTTGAAAAATGTCGGTATAAGCAATCTGAGTTTGAGCGATGATTTGTTTAAAATAGGTATGATAAGAGCAACAAACTGTGAGAGGCAGCAATTTGTTCAACTTCATAGATGTAAGTTTTCTTATAGTTTATGGCAAATGAGAGGTGTTATTTGCAACCCTTGTTTATACAATTGAAAAACATGAGGATCACATGAAGTGTCCTTAAGAGTCATAGTTGGCCACATGGCTAAAAGCTAGAGGCATACTAAAAATGAGAACCTATTATTCTACATGACATCAGATTGTATTAAAAAATCAAAGTGGATAATATAATTATCAAAATTGGCCACCAAAACAAATATCATCACATGTGTTTAACAAATTTGCATGAGCAAAGATGATATACTCCTAATTAACAAAATAATATTGAGAGAGTATGGGTCAATTGCACAATCTTTAGCCGTGTTTGAGGGCCCAACATTCTTTATTGTAGAACCACCATCATCAATAGCAACCAAAGTTTCCATCTTTAAAACAATAATTGGCATTGTATCTATATGTTTAGAGCATTTGCTTTGCCTAAATGGCCACCACGACAAACACCATTATATGGGTTTTAACAAACTTGACCAAAAATGATATAGTTTGAATTACCAAAAAAATATTGAGGGAGGATAGGCCAATTGCATCTTCCATAGTTGTGTTCAAGGGGCCACCATTCTTTATTGTAGAATACCATTAATAGCAATCAAAGGTTCCATCCTTAAAGCAACAAGAGGAGTGGCATCAATATGTTTAAGACATTTGTGTTGCCCAACTGGCCACTACAACAAACAATGTTACATGAGTTTTAACAAACTTGTATGAGCAAAAATGATATACTCCTAATTACCAAAAAAATATTGAGGGAGGATGGGCCAACGTTACATGAGTTTTAACAAACTTGTATGAGCAAAAATGATATACTCCTAATTACCAAAAAAATATTGAGGGAGGATGGGCCAATTGCATCTTCTCTAGTTGTGTTTGAGGGGCCACCATTCTATATTGCAAAACCTCATCCATTAGTAGCAACCAAAGGTTCCATCCTTGAAACCATAATAAGAGTTGCATCTATATGTTTAGGACATTTGCTTTGCTTAGTTGGAATGTTAACTTGAATTAGATGGATATTCCTAATTTTCATCTTAGCTAGGAAGTTGATCTTCCTTTTAGCCCACTTTACAAAATCGTTCCTAACCTTCAACACTTAAAACTTATGGCAATCACTCTCACTGATACCATCTTCAACAAATCCTCTATCCATTTTTTTTTGGACATTGAACAACTCATCCACATCTTTAGGGTGTTTAAAATATGAAGGATTCCTTTGAGTTGAACCGACATTGACCACAATTGATGCTAAATCATAGAGGGGGATCTCTTAGGGATAAGCATAATTTTGTGAGCATAATTTTTATCTATTCCAGCATTTTTGTACTTGAATAAAGAGCTTCTAGAAAATATGGTTTTAATTTTATCATTATTTCAGATCACACTTTGTGGTCTATCATTAAGATAAACAAATGATGTAAAGATTATAGAACTAGATTAATATAACATATAATGCCAAATAGATATGAAAATCAAAGAAAATATAAAAGAAAAAATTCAAAAAGAAAATAATATTAAAAAATTAGCCCAACAAATTAAAACAAAATTTTAAACTAAAATTTTAAGATAAAAAACAAAAAATATATAAATACATTCACTATATACACCCTTCACATTAAATTTTTTTAGCAATTTTAATTTCTTGATGTCATTTAAAAACTTAAAAACAAAATCTGCTATCCAACAAAAAAACAAAATTTTCCATCCAACCAAATACTCCAACTTGAAGATTTCGGAACCATGATTTTGTACAGAAGTATGTGTGTAAATTTCAAACTATCCTGCCAAAAACCAAACTAGAATTTTCTTTTTAGTTAATAGTTAAAAGCTAGATTGATATCTTAACGAGTTAACCTGCTGATAAATTTAGTAGTTTAGTTCTTAGCTATTTTGGACTTACGTTTATCTTTGGTTGTCATGTTACTTGGATCGCCAAAGTAACCAAACTCCAGTAAAATGATTCAGACACTAGGCTAGCTTCCATTTCCTTGGTCCTTATTTCCAAAATAATTTATTATTCAGACTTCTAGTCGGCCATTGCATTAAAACCAGGGATTTTGTGCCACACGGCACTCATGGACATTCTACGGTGAATCTGAGTATTACAATTGAAACAAGTCTTAAATTAGAATTTCTTGGATCCGACCCAATAATTAAATAGGTTCAGTAATTTGTTGGGTGCAGGAAATACGGAGGTGAAGACTTTCTCGGAGCTCTATTTTTTCTCCGAAGTCTTCTTCAATGCGAAAAGTATTTGAATTCAGTTTAACAGGGACTGAATTATGTCCGAACGCCTTTTCTAAGGCTTACAAGGATTCTATTGCTCACCTGTGACACTAAGGTTTATAGGGTCAAAGATAATTTGTAGAACAGGAGATCTTGTTGTTTTTGTTTTTTGAAATGTTGATCTTCTGTTATTCAATTTAGTGATGAATTCTTTTATTCTGTCTATCATCTTTTTTGCTGAATAGATCTTAAAATGAAGTTGTTTTTTGCTTCCATTGTTCTAGTTGTGCAAAAGATACAAACTTGCTCTATGCATATCTTTTGACCTTTCCCATCTACCTATTTCACATTGAAGATGATATGAGTTAGTCCTGAATTGAGCTACGAGAATCTTTGTTCTCCAAGAGATATTGGCCTCTATATAGGCCTTTTGTTGATGGTTAGAAGTGGGGTTAAATTCCTCAAGGTGATATTTCCTGTCTCTCTAATGCCTTTTCCCACATAGACTTGTGAAACTTATCTACAACAAATGTCTTTATTTCTCTGCACATGCAACACCTTATCAACTTGGTACCACGATTGGCTTATAAAACTAGACTTTAGATTGCCATAGGTCATTTTGCAAAGTTCATCAACTCCGAGATTTTGGATAAAGAATGTTTTCACAACATCAAGAATTCCAACAAAGTTTTAATCCTTTGAAAGATACCATACAAATTTATCAAGTTAGGGTTCTATTTCATACCTACAATTTGGACTCCAAAGGGTTTAAACTAGGGGTTAATGATTGTTTTGGCTCTACTTTTCTTCGAGGCAAGTTTTGGGCAATTCTTTGGAGTAAAATTTTTCAAAGGGATTTTAGATGCGAAGTCCCTCTCATATATGGCTTGTTATGTTTGGTCAACTATATTTAATGTTGTAGACTAACTCATGAGATTACAAGTCTTAATTTGAATTACATTGAGTAACATGTGGCTTGATCTTGCCACCTTTGGGACACCAAATCGTTCAATATTACTTAGGAATTTGTTTTGAAGAAGACTAAAGACTAAGGCTATGTTTAGGTATTTAGGTTCAAAACGATCATTAATTACGTTCACTTTTGTTTTTGGAACTATTTTCAAAGCTATTTTTGGCAATCAACTATTTTTGGTAGGGTCTATTATCTCATTGCAATGCCTCAACCTTTCGCCTATAACATTAATGAACAAATATTAGATGAATGATTTTTTTGCATTTACAAATGTGAAATTTACATCACATTGCACACTCACACACACTAGGGGTTGTGACAAGCACAACATGCTAGATGACATTGCCAATGTACCAACCATGATATCACAAAGTAGAAGACTTTACTAATGGTGTGGCAAAACACCACGATGATTAGATGAGAGGATGAAGCTTTCTTATGATAAGGATCAAGCATTAGTGAATAGTACATGCTTATACTGAGAGGGGGGGGGGTGTTGAATCAATATAAGACTATCTTTTAATTTTTCAAATTAATAGCCACAATAACTTTAAATACATAACATCAACAAACAAGAACACAAGAGGAACACAAGATTTACGTGGAAACCCTTTCAAGAGAAAACCATGGAATAAGGGTTGTGATCTACTGTCGAAATCCAACCACCAAAATAAATAATCTTTTACAATAATTTGTAGGCACCAACCCACTGGGGACACCAATACACACCACTTGAGCACAAACTCGATAAGAGACACCAATCTCTTTAATATGAGACACCAATGTCTTGATAGGAAAAGCATTTTTCTTCTTGATAATCCTCCTTCAAAAAAATTCCTTTGAATAATCTTCAATTATTTTCTCTTCACACAAGTTTGCTGGTGTATATATGATATCTCTTTATCTTCCACACACTCTTCTCCACATTCCACAAACCCCTCTTATATCGTCACCAAGATAGGCAACCTTTTGAAAGGATGCATTGCTTGAAAAATGAGGCAACTTTTCATTACACCCTTTAATATCAAACTTGGTCACTTAATAAGGGGTTGGCTCCTATAAAAATATAAATCAATTTAAATTTAATTTCAAAAAATGGTCAACAAGGATAGGGGTCGGCCGATAAATGAAAATATTATTTTATTTATTATTTTTTAAAATCCCAAGGAGAGCGCCAACATGGGGGAATCAACCAACATTGATAAGTGAGATTTGTCTAATGTCTTTACTGCTATTTAGTGGTATTTGGCCATCACAATTTCTTCTTCTTGGAT
Organism: Sequoia sempervirens; assembly: GCA_007258455.2. Lineage (NCBI taxonomy): Eukaryota > Viridiplantae > Streptophyta > Pinopsida > Cupressales > Cupressaceae > Sequoia > Sequoia sempervirens. The sequence goes on from VDFB02075321.1 coordinate 154,458,728, forward strand.
CAACGAATTTCATCATGAAATTCATGATATATTTCTTGACACTAATGACAATAAATTTGCCAAAAATCTCTCATACACCTTTGACATCAATGACGACAATTCTAACGATCTCCCCCTTTGTCATTGATGACAACCCTACATAGAAATAATCTTTGAATTTGTTTGTAAGAACACAATACTCCCCATGTCTCTATTGCTTCCACTTTATCTATTATTTCCCCTATGACATTATTGGTAAAGGAATCCTCGAAGCTGTAAGATAGTACGATGATGAGATCCCCTTGAACAATGCATCTCATTAATGACTAGATGCCCCAACTTTTGTCTAAGATACTCAAAGGTCTCTTTTGGAAGAGGCTTTGTAAAGATATTTGCAATTTGTTCCTGAGTGGTAATATACTCTAACTTCAAATGTTGGCCTGCCATCAACTCTCTTAAGAAATGATATTTGATTGGAATGTGTTTGGTTTAGGAGTGCATCACAAGATTCTTCAATATATTGATTGCACTTTTGTTATCAAAAATATGGATATTGGATGATCATATTCTACCTTAATGTCCCTTAATGTTTACTTCATCCAAAGAACTTGAGTGCAACAAAAGGTTGTTGCTATATACTCTGCCTTTGTTGTGGATAAGGAAATTGAAGCCTATTTCTTACTCAACCATGATACAAGACTATTGCCTATACAAAATGCACCTCCAGTTGTGTTTTTTCTATCATCAACGCTACTAGCCCAATCTGCATTGATGTATGTGTTAAGATGAAACCTTCACCTCTTTGATACCACAAACCAAAATCCAAAGTGCCTTTTAGATATTTAAAAATCATTTTAACTACCTTCACATGGGTTTCTTTTGGTGCAATCCAAAACCTTTCCACCATACCTACTGCCTGCATAATATCAGGTCTTGAAGTTGTCACATATAATAAAATCCCAATCATTGGAATATAGAGAGTTTGATTAGCCTTAGGGGATTCATCATCCTTACTCAATTTACATCCTGTGACCATGGGTGTACTCATAGGTTTGCAATCCTCCATTCAATTTTTTTTCAACACTTCCTTAATATACTTGGTTTGTGAAATAAATATCCCTTTATCTTATTGCGAGATTTGTAAGCCAAGAAAGAAAGACAACTCACCAAGCAAGGACATCTCAGACTCCTTCTGCATGTCCATATCAAACTCTTGACTCATTTTATCACTACTCCCACTAAAAATGATAATCTTTTACAACAATTTGTAGGCACCAATCCATTGGAGACACTAATCCCCACTACTTGAGCACCAACTCAATAAGGGACACCAGTCTCTTTAATATGAGGCACTAACCTCTTGATAGAAAAAGTAATTTTTTTGATAATCCTCCTTCAAAAATCTTCCTTTGAATAATCTTCAATTATTTTCTCTTCACACAAATCTACTGGTGTATATGTGATATATCTCTTTATCTTCCACACACTCTTCTCCACATTCCACAAACTCCTCTTATATCTTCACCAAGATAGACGACCTTTTGGAGGGATACATTGTTTGACAAAGGAGGCAACTTCTCACAAATTTACAACTTTTCATTACACCCTTTAATACCAAAATTGGGCACTTCATAAGGGGTTGGCCCCTATCAAAATATAAATTAATTTCAAAAAATGGGTGCCAAGGATGGAGGTCGGCCCATAAATGAAAATATTAATTTATTTGTTATTTTATGAAATCCTAAGAAGAGTGCCAACATGGGGGAATCAATCAACATTGATAAATGAGATTTGTCTAATGTCATTGTTGCTATTTAGTGGTTCTCACAAATTTACAACTTTTCATTACACCCTTTAATACCAAACTTGGGCACTTCATAAGGGGTTGGCCCCTATAAAAATATAAATTAATTTCAAAAAATGTGTGCCAAGGATGGAGGTCGGCCCATAAATGAAAATATTAATTTATTTGTTATTTTATGAAATCCTAAGAAGAGTGCCAACATGGGGGAATCAATCAACATTGATAAATGAGATTTGTCTAATGTCATTGTTGCTATTTAGTGGTCTTTGGCCATTGTAATTTCTTCTTCTTGGATCAACGAATTTCATTATGACATTAATGATATCTTTCTTGACATCAATGACAATAAACTTGCCAACAATCTCCCATATGCCTTTGACACCAATGACAATAATTATAATAGTTAGCCTATGATCTCATTCTCTTGTGGACACACGGTGTAGAATGAGAGTGATACTTTCTTCATATCCATTCCAAGACACAAACACCATCCAAACATACGAGAAAACCTGCATAAGAGGTGGATCAACTAGTAGGTACAAGGTCTCAACCAAATGGATCGTTAATGTTGATTTCACACCAAGGCACACTTCCCAATGTAAAAGAGGGGATACATCTCCAAGTATGACATCTCAAAAAAGTGAGATGATAGGAAGATTGAGCAAGCCTAAGGGAAAAACTTGCAATTTATTTTTGTTATTAAACAATTCGCTGTATTACTTTAAGATGGTAGTTTGGGAAGTTATATTTGACATGCTTTATAAAAGCCATATTGTAATACATTCCTTGATGAACTCAATGATATAATTATTATTTTGTATAGTTTTTTGTGAAAATGTAAATTCTCTTTAATAATCCAATGCTAGAAACTGGTGTGTCACATTATAGTCCCAAAATTGCACAATAGTCTTGTAAAAGTGTTTGACATGAAATTTTTCCAAAATCTACTCCTTAGGACCACCTCTTAAACCCCCTAAGGGTTTTCTTGCAACAAAGATATTATATGAAAATGAATTCACCTAGAATAAGTTAGGCAAGTCTTGGGAATCTAACCACTAGGATTCTAACTTGAATGTGAAATAAAAACACCTTTTGAACCAGGGGTAGAAAAGGTTGATCATTCACAAGGATTCTTAGAATGTCACAAGACACCAAAATAACTTTCCTACACACATGGGCACACACATGAGACATGTATGACAAGAAGACTAGGGGTACAACCTCCATAAGAATATTGTCAACAACCAAAATCCCAAGGCAATTCAATTATATCAATTGACTATGTATAGGGTTTATCCACACTAGTTTGCAAGATCGTAAAACCAACATACAAAACTAGGTGACTAATCTATTAACATCCACATAAAAATATTAAAAATTTGATACAATACGCTATGCATGTTCAACACCAATGTCAACACATGCCAAAAATAAAGGTAGATACCTTGTTACTTATATGGGTGGATCATAGTTCTATAATAAAGAATCCGTAATCATAATTACAACATTTATTTTTTTAAATAAGACATGATTACATAACATGAATTAGCTACCACAAATCATGCCAACACCCTCACAAGATGAGATGTGAAAATATCTGAATAGTAATACAAAATTATTACAATTAAAGGGTTGTATTCCCAACATGGATGAATCATAGCTCACATAAGAGGAAACAATACTGAACAACTACACTATTATAACAATAGTAGCAAGGACCCAATTTACACTGTTTCAATATTAAAACAAAAAATGATATAAGTATAATACTATGAGAGTCCAATAGGCTCGAATGAGCATCCTCCAAGTTTGTTTGGCCCCAATGATGGTTTAGTGTCACCCAACCATATGGAACCCTTAGGCCCACTCCATTGTCCTACGAGATAGTTGATTTGGGTACCAAACATACTCACACCAACAAGGAATGCATGGAAACACTCATTCCAATCCAATACATTCAACATATGTATTGATTCATGCCAATATAATACATATGATAGTACATATATCAACACATGACAATACAATATACACGTGAGAGTATATATAGTAGCACTCATGCCAACATGAGCATAAAAAGAATGCTAAACAACATTAATGCATAAAGGTTCTTCACACCATTAATGCACACAAATCAATAGTATAAAGAATCCACTCACACATTCATGAAGGTCCACCAATGCATGCAATTCAACACATATAAACTAATGCCAACAAATATGCATTCATGAGGGTTCTTCACACCATCAGTGCACACATTATAATAAATGTAGACAAATACCAACAATCATGCATGTATGAGGGTACAAAAAGCCAAAATGCTCATGTAGGTGGTCTTAACACATTGGATACAAAAGTTGATGAAAAGATAGGAGAGTCCTAGACATAGACCAATGAGTGTCATCTACTTTGGCATGATGACCGTGTGGTTATTGAGCATCTGTCCTTCCTACAAGGAGGTTAGTCATCAATATTTATCAATCTCAATAAGTTGTGAAATGTCCTTTTCTCCAAGTCATAAATCCTCCTAAGGAATTTAGCACTTGGTAGAGATTTATCTTGCTTATATGTGTGTTACATTTAATCCCCACTCATTTTAAGTTTTATCTTGTTTAAACTCTCATTTGGCTTGATGAATGAGTTCATTTAAAACTTTGACTAGTGATTGGAGGCAACTCCTTCTCTACCATATACCTCTTTCCTAAGTGCCCATGGTCCATAATTACAATTTTAGCATAACACATAAATCATTGCAAAAAAATCAAAACACATTGTCTGATGATGCAAAATCATAATTACACAATGAGACTACTCAATCCACAAAATAAGATATTCAAATGAGGTCTAATTTTTAATTTTTAATTTTTCAAAAATTAGAAGAAACCATAAGAATACCAAAATACACCATTGATGACATCATCATGAACCTCAAAATTTATTTCCTAAGCTACACATAATTTCTAAATTTTAAACACACTCAGATGTAGAAAATGCATATCATTCAAATTTACACTCACCACATGGTTTTAGGAAAAATATCCCTTAACCTTGGCTCTATTCTTGTATTTTTTAAATTTAAAAAATAACACATATATAGATGAAAGTAAAATCATTAATTATTTCTTATAATGAGAAATCCATATGTCTCCACCTAATGTGAGCATGACAATGAAGAATAACCCTTTCAAAAATAAAGGAGAAATACCTTTCAATTTTAACTTGAAATAAATAAAGAAGCTGGTTTATTTTTTAGCATACACCTTCAACAAGTGTTATTATTGAAAAGCAATCCAATTTCCAAGCCAATCCATTCCCAAGAACAATCCAAATCCAAGTAGAGAAATTTGTATGAATTTTCTTTCAAAGGAGGAATGAGAGAGTTTCAATCCAAAAACCAAAAATAACATGTGAAGTCCAAATGAGGGTATTCTCTTTTCTAATAATTTTTTCCATTTCCCTTTTGAGGGATATTTCAAAATATAATGTTTCTCATAACTTAAATATTTCATTTAACATTTTCTTAGTTTCTTTATTTCAAGAGTGTCACATGGTTAGTTTCTAGGGTTGAGAATGTTGGAGAATGTGAAAATAAAGAGCATGAAACAAACTTCGACGCATGAAAAAAATAAGCACAATAGTATGTCTATCAATATACAAATGAAGAGTGTATAATACAATGATCAAGTCTTGTATATATAGGCAAGGATGAGGAGGTGAGGAGGTAGGACTAAACTACTAACTAGCCATCCAAAGATGGGACACTTGTGAGCTAATTTGAAAAGTGTGTGAGCAAGTGTCAATAGGAGTCTCAAGTCATGAGGACACATGTCTCAACCATGTGAAGTGAGACAAAATAAAAAGAAACCTAAATAAACTTAAGCTAGGTGTGAATAGGTCAATCCTAGAAAAGTGATTAGCTAACTAGGTATGATAATGATTATATTGACACTAACACCCCCTTAAGTGCAACTTAAGGAGTATTATATGTACTAATGATGAGTCTCAACTATGTGTCATGTTAGGTACTCATACAAATTTCTCATAAAGTGGAGTAAAGGAGAAAAACTTAGTGGGAAATAAAAACCCCTCTCCAAAAGAAAAATGATACAGTAAAATAAAATGTACAAGTGAAGAAGATAAGTGATAGATGGACTCATGATGAACCTCAAGGACTAATTTTATCACATAACTAAATGAAATGTTTAGGAGAGAAAAGAGAGGTCATGCATTACAAATAATCTCATTAAACTTGCATAAATGGAAAGAAACAAGTAAATCATGCACCACAATCAACAGAAGAACACCAGATTTTGTGGAAACTCTTGAAAGGGAAAAATCACAGTGAGGATTAACTCACTATATATCATAACCAATTACAATAGATCACAGTTTAAAGACTCACTATCTAGAAAATAGGAGGGCTCAATTCCCAAGGAAGATCACTTCTTCTTGAATTACAAATGGTCATACAAAAATGGCTCACTACCAAAGTTTGAACTATAAACAATGTATTTGCTCTATACTGAAAATATAGTTCCTTGTTCTGTTCAGAAAACTAACTTTATACGCTTCATACTTCACTCTTATGCACATGCACAAGATTACCACTATTACATTATGATCTTATCTATAATCTCACATACACCCTATGAATTGTACTTCTTTATACATATATATCTTCCACAAACACTCATACCAACAACTAGGTTGGCCTAATTGGATGAGATGTGTGACCCAAAAAACTGTTGACACAAAAATCCAACACACATGCCTTACGAAAGCAACCAAAGTGTGTTCTTCATCAAAATAGGTCGGCATAACCTATAGATACTCCTATGATTCTGCTTCATACATAATTCAATCTCGCACAACCCCAAAACCCTTAGGTTGATACCATATAAGTCTAAAACTTGGCATGCAAACCACCAAATCATTTGAAACTCAGAGTGCACACACATATGATATCTCCAAGCACTTCTTGAAATATGTAAAACACAATGATCATTCACGGTGGAATGCAGAGCATTCCAATATGAACTCTGCAACTGTAACTCTACCTCTATAGTCCAATACTCTGTCATTAATATCTTCTATTGTGGAGGACATAAAACCTTGAAAATTTGGATATGGAGTCCTTCAATGCATACCATTATTACCTCAAAACCACATGACAAGATAATGCAAAGCAGAATAATGTGGACCACAAAACTGTTCCTATGTTACATTGAAAATACACTATCCCAGTTTGGGACTTATCCAAAAAAAACTTGGTCTTCTCCAGACTATATTCATATCGATACACCATCAATTCTACAATGGGTTGACATCAATGAAAACACCATACACCATCATGCTCATGTTTCCAACACCTTTCTTAGGCATCTTTGGATTAGTTCCCATGGATCCCTATAAGAGAAATTTATTTCTTTCTTTTGAATTCATTTCTAGTATCTTCATCCATATTTTTTATAACATGAGGTATGGGCTTTGGAATGGTGCATGCGGTCCCTTATTTTGGAAGTTTCCTTTATGCTACCAAAACGTGGGTATCTTGGAATAAGGAAATTTATTCTTTAAAATAAATAGGTCTAGAGTTAAAGAGCTCTTTTAATAACCTATTGTAAAGTGGAGGGATAAAATATTTGAATAGGCCTTTGAGTGATTCAAAGATTCCCTCAATGAAAAGATCTGTAATCCTTCTTTTGATATTTTGGTTACCATCATTGCAACCCTTTGAAAATTTTCTACATTTTTATTTATTGAGGTTCGTTGCTTAGCCTTGGTCCTTCAACTCAAATCTATTTGGTAATCTATAGTTAAACTCATTGAAAGTATGCACTTGAGCATGTTCTTATGTGGTTAGGCCATGATACCACCAATCATACACATTTCCTTCCAAATGTAAAGTGGAAAACTAGATTGCTTCTTTCTCCTTCATCGGATTGAGAGTAAGGTAGTGTAGACATAAAAAATTGACCACTTTCATTTGGTCAATTTACCCCCAATTCAACTAATGTCATATCCTCTATATTAATTAAATAATACCCCATTATTTAATTAATATTCATTATCCCTTATCCCTTCATCCTAATTTATTTCTTCTATCATCTTTAAATCGCAGCCTAAAGTAAATAATTACCTTTAATTATTTACTCCCATCCCTTATCCCTTTTCCTCTAAAGAATTAAATAATTCCCCTCATGTCACATCCTCCATAACCTTTTTCGAATCCTGATTAATTTGCATAATCCTAGATTAAGGATGTGCACATCCCTAGTCCTTTATTAGGGAGGTGTCACATCCTCCATAAAATGCAAGTGGATCATTAATCCTCATTACCCAGCTAATCATTTTCCTAATCCCTCACTTACACAACCTAATGATTGATTAGCTATCCCAACCTACCCTTTGGTCAACTCTCCCCATCCCCCAAGGAATTTTTAATTCCTCTTTTTCATCCCAAGGTCCTTTTGAGGAATTTTTAATTCGTCTCCCATCTCCCAAGGAATATTAATTTCCTTTTCTCTTTCCCAAGGAATATTAAATTCCTTTTATCCTTTCCATGCACATTAAAAAGGAATTTTTAATTCCTTTGGTCAACTCTTGATCTCAACCCTTGATCTTCTTCCCCCTTTCAATCTCCACCGTCCATTCCTATCTCCCTTGCTAAATGGCTAACACTTAGCCATTTTTGCATTCTGAAGCATCCAACCATTCCAACTACAATCTATCACATTCATCCTAATCTTTCAATCTACATAGCCAAATCTTTGCAACCATAACCATCTTGCATCCATTTTGTGACCAAATCAAGCTACAACAAGCCATGCTGCCGAAATCGATCTAGAAGCACACATATCAAGCCATCAAAAGGGGCAAACAAACTCATCAAGCTCAAACAAGGTAAAATTGATTTTATTTTCATTTTTAAGTTTGAGTTTCATCTTTAGCCCAATCTGGAGTGTTGTCTTTGGTTTTTAATCTCTTGCTTGAGTTTATTTCTTGCATTTTAGATGGGGTAAAAAACACTTGTACACATTTTTGGCACGCCCGGTGGGACCCACGTCATGGGTCTCTTTCATTATTTTTTGTTGTTTCAAGTTTTGCAGGTTCAAATTTCACACAGAAAGGGCGAGTCTAGCCTCGACGGGAGAATCCTCTTGATGAAGGGGCGAGTCTACATTAATATAAGCATTTGCACATCTACCTATCCTGTAAAAGGGGGATTGTGCACCTGCCTATCCAGTACCTAACTTACAAAGGAGAATTTGCGGATAGATAGGCGAATTTGTAGACAAATAGGCGAATTTGCAGATGGATAGGCAAATTTGTGGATAGGCGAATTTGCAGACGAATAGGAAAATTTGCAGACGAATAGGAAAATTTGTGGATGGATAGGCGAATTTGCAGACGGATGGGAAAATTTGCATATAGGTGAATTTGCAGACGGATAGGGGAATTTATGGATAGGAGAATTTGTAGATGGATAGGTGAATTTGAATATGAATATGCGAATTTGCAGATGGATAGGGAAATTTGCGGACATATAGGTGAATTTGCGAATGGGAAAATTTGAGAATAGGAAAATTTGCGAAAGGGTGAACTTGCGGACGAGCGAACCTGCTCCTTACAAAGGCGATCCTACAACCTTTATAGAGGCGAATCCGCCCTCCACAAGGGTGAATTTGAGGTAATCCAGAACCTTTAATTTTTTGATTTGAGATATAATTTGATTTCAGTTTTGGGTACTGACCAGCTAACTTGTTTGTCGGTGACTATGGTATTTTACTAACAATTTGTGCAATGTGCCCCTCACGTTTGACGAAGATCGGTGGTGAAAAATACTAACTTACCTTATGCAGGATGATCGGTTGAAGATCTTAGTTAGTTCCATTTGTTGCTTTTCACACTAATCTAGGCACATGTAGCTTAATTAAAGGGTTAATTAACTTGTTTGCCATGTTTGGGGGCGAATTGTTGACGTATCCACTGCCCTTGCACCTTTTGGTGATCCTGGGTGACAAGAAATCACAATTCGTTCTAGTCCAGTCCAGTCTACCCAGGAAGTGCTAGTGCATCTAAGCTCTCCCCTTGCGCTACGTGCGAGCCTAGGGACCAACTAAAGTGTCTAGTATTTCCTTCCTTTAGCGGGACTTGCCTGGGATTTCATCACTCAGGGGACGATCCCAACCACGTGTTACTGGCGAGGTATATAAAGGGGGGAGAACTAAAGTTGTACCCCAATCCAGTCACATCGTGTCTAGTGAAGCATCGAAGCTAGGGTGATACCTAGATAAGACATGTAGGGTTGGTTCGAGTTTCCACTACCTCGATGGGGCTCTTGATCCCCGCTTGTGACGGGATGGTGTTCATGGTTATGTCTCACGTACCTACCGTATATTGAGAACACACAAGATAGCCTTGTTCAGCCTAGATAGAGACCCGTGTTTTAGCCATGGCTTGGTGTAGTGAAGGGGATGCGCACCATACGCTGAAGTTACTCACCATGTACTCCATTGGGTTTAGATAGAAATCCTCATGGTGAACTATGATAGTCTTTGAGAGAGAGCGTGAAGGTGAGCCCGTGGCGTTTGTTGATGACCCTATGTCACTAAATCGCTAGCTATCTACCTTCGCAAGAAAGGGTGATCCAGAGAACCACCCCGGTATCACAAAGTATTAACCTTGGGGGCATCCTGAAATATGCCCCTTCAATTTTTTCCCAAGAATTTTACAAACAATCAACACTATGCCAAATGAATTAGCGTTAGCTCCAAAATTGAAATCCAAATTTAAAAGATCTCAATGCCAAGAATGCACACTCAATCCCAAGGAAGGAGAGGTGTTGTCATATGGCAGAGAAAACTAAGCAATAACTGAAATGAAATTACGATTGAATGGAGCTAGGTGGTGAACCGGCCATGAAATTTTTCCACACTTCCACTAATACAGTGGGGGGAAGAAATTACAAAAAAAACTAATTCATCCGCTGCGGTGGGTATCCACTCGTGAGTGAGAATTCACCACTTTTCAATGGGTACAAAGAGAGATTAACGAGTTCTATTTCCACACTGGCGGTAAACCATCCAGGGGTTACAAATATGAGAGATTAATATATAAAATTTGTAGCAACTAAAGGACTGGAAGAGTACTACTATTTACAGTCTTACAATGCAAAACATCTGCAAGTAATAAGTGCCAAATACAATGATTTTTACAATGAAATCTGCTCCAAACTTTTGCAATGTTTTTCCACTATATCTCCGATTACAAACATGGGAAAGAACTTGAAAGAAATATTGCAAAAAGTTGGAATAACCAGGTCTGATAAAGATAACCAGAAAACTGAGATTTCTTACCAGTAATTAGCCATCACTATATTGTTCATATCTTCACCCAAAATGCTCCTATTTCCTCCAAATTGAATGCACATGAAACTAGAAGCATAAATACCCCAAAACTATAACATAGTACAAAAAGAACTAGGTCTGATATGAAATACCAGCAATCTAAAGTTCAAAACAACAAGCAAGTATTCAACCAAAGAGCTCTAAACTCCTTCCATACTTCACCAATACAACTGAAACTTAAAACACACCTTCCAATTGCTAGGCATCCAAGAAAACAACAAGTAGCAAGGCAGGTAAAGCCCGTGTTGAGCTTGAGCTTGATAGTCCCTCCCTTCACAAGAAACCCCAGGCTAAAAGTCTTGTTTCCTATTCTGAAGAATCCTCTGACTCAGAGGAGTCCGATGCCAACAAAACGGTGGTTAATGCTGAACCTATGCCGGATAAACATGTTGAAGATGACTCCCCTATTAACCTTAATTATGAGAAAACTGTTCCTAATATCGGTGATGAGCCCTCTCTAGATTTTCTGAACCTTGCTAAAGCCAACTCTGAGTCCCACTCCAAACTCCTAGACTGGACTTTCACTAAAATCAATGAGCTGAAAATAAAAAACTGGGCCCTACAAAGCAAAATTGATGTTCTGGTTGCTAAAGTTGTTGAGATTGAAAAGAAAGTTGGGGACAGAGGGGTCCATGGTCACAGTAACAGAGACACTGATTCCAAAATTGATTATATTATGAACACTATCAAGACCGTAGTTGAGCAAAATAACAGAATGGCCAGACACAACGCCATTATCATTAATGCTATGGGAGAGAAGCTCGACAAAACCCAACAGGGTTCTCTGGTGGTGGATCTGGAGGAAACAGAGGACAAAAGCCAGGACACAGACGCAAGTATTTCCAAAAGAACCAGAGCCAACTTGAAGCGCAAGGTCCCCCCTACTTCTAGTATGATTCAAACTTTTAAAAAGGGTGTCATTGATATGCAGAAGCTGGAGGAGGAGACTGAGTCTGTCCTCAAGACTCTGAAGTAATGTCTGGGGTTTCTGCTTTTCCTCTGTTTCGGTCTTTTTGGTTTTGTGCGAATGGTTGCTGTTGATCTTTTCTTGGGCAGCTGGTTTTTGTGGTTGGACTTTTTTGTCCTCTCTTCTGTTTTGTAAACTTTGTGGTTTCAGGTCCCTGTAAAACCTGTTTTACCCTTTTATCAAAAACAAGTAGCAAGGCACCAACAACTCCAAAGATGCCCAACACAGAAATCAATGCAACTTATGAAAAAGTACGACCCTAGAAGAGGGAAATTTCCATAGAAAAATGATGGTTGGAAGATAAAATCTGAAACTCTACCAATAGGGGTGCCTTGAACATAGAAAACATTATAACAAATACCCATAATGATATAAAATTCTCTCAAAGAGTTGTAATTGAAATTCTACTTCAACCATTGAAAAACCAGCAAGATGAAAATTGGAAATATCTCACCAAAACTCCACAATAATGCTCAATATGTACTTCTGGATGAAGCACACTCTCAATCCACCACCTAGGGAACCATAGTTTCAAGCCCGAAGAGGAGTAAATTTGCTAAACTATCCCTTAGCCGGATTCTAGATTTCAAACCAGCAACGTAACGTTATATTTTTCCAAAGATGAATAACTCTTCTCAAAGCCTCAATATATAAGCTTCAATTGGCAACTGAATGGCTTCAACTTCCAAGAGGGACGCCACCTTTAAGTATTTTTACTTTTTGAAATAATAAAACTTTATTCAACCTCCCTTAGGCGTCCAACTTAAAAATGCAATAATAAATCATTAAATGCACAAATGACCCCATAATGTCCCCTCTTTAAAAACAACATGAAGTTATCACTCCTAGGCATGGGGTACAACTGAGTAACATAAAATTGACTAAGTATAAAATTAGTCCATTGAGATAACCAAAGCCAAACTGAAACTGAAGGATAGCAAGATGACTTGAGCTGAATTGTTGATGATGCTACTGCCAAATTTAGACTTACTAAAAATAGCCAAAGCCAAAAATAGTAAGTTCGCTTCAAAACCATCAGAAATCCAAATTAAACAACCGAGCTGTAAGGGATTGAACTGCTGCTAAATAGATACTGCTAAAAGATAGACTTGCTAAAAATAGCAAACTGCTATAAATAGAAAGTCTGCACAACATCCTCTGAACGCCAACTGAGCAGAATCTGAAAGAGGAAACCCTAATTTTTTGCTTCAGCTTAGCCTACGGATTTCTGGAAATAAGCTAAATCCAAATGAAGAGCGTAGGGCTAAAATGGGGACATTACAGTCTGCCCTTCCCAAAATTGCTTGTCCTCAAGCAATGCCACCACACTCCAAGGAAACAATTTGATCCTTACCACACCAAATAGGATCCCAGGGTCCCAAATCCATCTTCGTATAGACCCATCATGCTGACGTTGCGCCACACTGATCACATAAACATGACCAATATCCCAAGACTGCACTGTACTCCTTCCAATCACATGGCTTAAACTGATTGTCCTGAAGGAACTAAAATCATAATCCTGCAGCATCTCATGTCCTATAAACTTAGAGGAGTCAACAACAACAATCCCATAATCTAACACATTCCTGAGCAAAAAGAAAGATAGTCCTCTCAACTCAAAAACATACTCCATATCATAACTCCTCAAAGCACCAAGTAGAGTCACGACAACATATGTGACTCTTCCAATACTTCTTGCAAAGGAAAGAGCAACTCCTTGCAAGAGATCCTCCATCACATCCTCAAAAATCCATGAAGATGTATGATGCCTTCTTTGAAGCAAACTGAGATAACTCCATGAAAAACATACAAACTTCACCTCATGCGTCTCCAAATGGTGAACTAAATCAGTTTCCAACTCGCTGCCCCAAACATTGGTATAGGAGAAAACACAGAGAAGGCCACTGTTGAACATTAGAGAACATCCCATACATGAATTTTGGCTGCTCTGGAACAATCCTTTTCTCATTTGAGGCTCAAAATCAGTTCTAATAGTAGACTGAAAGGTCAAAAAATGGAAACACCAACCAACTAACAGGTCTGATTTAGAGAATTTGAAATCTGATTTATGAAAAATCAGCATCCCAAACAATAAGCAGCAGCTGCAATATAAAAAATCTCCAACAAAATAAGCATATCTGCTCTTGAATAAGGCTGGTGGCACCCCTATCGAAGGTCCCAACGCCACCATAGACCAGCTTCTGATCATATTTCCTTCGTAGAACACCAAATTATGATCAGAAATAAAGAACCAATGATAGAAAAAGAAGGAGGCAACAAACATAAAACTAAAATTTCGACACTTATCTCTCCATCCAACATTCTTTTTTATGCATTCCATTCTTCATAAGAATATACTTGAGATCCCAAATATTGATTTGCAATTGAATACATTTCCAACACAAAAGCAAATGGTCACAACTACATTCTGAATATTATATGTTGGTCTATCTACTTTAAAATTACCTTCTTCCCAAGTAATGCCAGGATCCCAAACTAACAACCATGAAGAACCACTTCTCAAACTGAGAACTTCTCACACGAATCCTTTGATTCACTCGTTCGATCTGCAATGCCACTTCTTGAAATTCCAAGAAGTATTCAACCAACCTTTGTTCGTTGAAGAAATCAAATCTAGAATCTTGTGATATGGCTTGCCGGAAAGATTCCATGAATCCTTCATCAAATACAATTCTAAAATCTATCACTCTAAGAGAATATGGTGATGAACTAAAATTTGATATGAGCCTCACAAGCATCCTCATCAAAAAATAAATTAAACCTTCATCAACAAACCCATCAACTCTTTGTTGATGAACAATAAGAATGCCTTCATTTTTTTGTGTTTCAAGAGTTACCAATTCTTGCTGAATGGTTGCACTAGGAGCAACAGTAGATTCAACTTTGTGCAACTCACGTATCAACTCTCCAATGCTGGAAGACAAACTCAAATCCCCTTCTTCAGTAATCTTTGAAGCAATTTCCTCATCATTTTCAAAGAGAGGATTTACATAAACCTTACTAGCACCTTCTTCATACAAGATATTGTCAAAATCTTGAAAAACTTGAGAATTTGAATGCTTTTGTCTCTCAGGACAACATTCCAAATCATATGTTTCTTGTATGAGATCAAACTCATCAAGAATTTCTTGAAGCTCCTCTGCTCTTCTTTTGTTTTCTTGCTCCCATGAATATTGAATAGCAAAAATCTGATTCTCTGCTTCAATTAGAGTCTCAAGCACTTCTTGCAACTTTGCTTTGGTAAGTTCATTCCACTCCAATGCCTTGTCAGCAATATTGGCCACTATGTCTTTGTCACGAATGATATGCAAAAGACTATATTTAATTTCCTCCAAGGAAAATTTAATGGAATTCATGTCATCAATAGAAATGAAACATACAACTTCTCCCATAGGCACATCATAAATCAACTGTTCTACATGTCTATGAATTCTATCAAGATTTGACAAAATTTGAATTCCATTATCAACAATGTGTGAACTTGAGCTGCAATCATTATATACTGGTTGAGATGATATAGAACAACTTTGATGGATAAAGATTTCAAAAATGGTTTGAGTTGTACTCTTCAACTTGTCTCGCATGTGATGAACACTCTTCATCATTCCATCCATAGTGCTTTCCAATTCCTTAGCTTTTTGCCTTAGCTTGATTTCTGGTGAAGAGAAATTTGCCTTATAACTACTAGAAGCTTCTCCTTCCATGTTGTCTTCTACACATGATTCAAAAGAATTGATCAAATCAGCTTTGAAGTGGGAAGAGACTTCAACTTCCTCTTTCTTCTTCTCCTCCTTGACTTGACTTTCAAACCAACATTCTCTGGAATTGTGAAGAAGAAAATTGCTGATTGAACACATATCTTCTACTAACCAAACTTCTCCTTTATTTGGATCAGCACTTATGGCCTCTTCATGCATCTCTGTTTCAAATTTTGTTTCCAAAAGTTCTTTCTTTGAATCTTCAACATGAGGCTTCTTAACACAAGTCAACTCACTGTTCTCTTCTGCAGAAAACAAGAGTACCTCATTAGTCTTCAAGGCTTCCACTGACACATTACATTCTTCTACATAATGCTTGGATGAGTGCAAATCCGTAGATACCCCTTGAACTTTTGCAATGTCTTCAAAGGGATTCCAACTTTCATCCTCCTCTTTAGCTTTAGATATCTCTTCTCTATTTTCAACAGTCTTCTTCAAAAGTAGTTTCAACTTATCTTCACATTGACTGAAAATTTCTTTAACTAACAAATCAGCAATGGGAGAAATCTGCTCTTCACGTTTGTAAGCATCCAAGAGAAGAGTTTGGACACTTTCAGGAAGACTATCAGCTTCTTTAATGGTGTCAATTAGAACATTCTTAACAACTGCAAACACATCCTCTTCCTGCTCACTCCAAGTAGAAGTGAAGAGATAATTAAACAGATGGTAAATCTGATTTTCCATCTCCAATTCTATCAGAAGGATGCAAGTTCTTACTTCTGAAAATGTTTTTAAAACAACTCTTCTAGAAAAAAATCCACTCCTAGTTTCATCCAAATCCTAGAAACTATCCACTATCATATTTAATATGATCTTCATAGTTTCATCATCATAGGGAAAATGGGGATTTACAATTCTTATTATCTCCATGAAACAAGAAGAAATCAGCAGGTTGGTGTCTTCATCAGGATGCCCCAACCAATAGGGCTGATTCAAAGAATTCACTGCAGGAGCTAGTGCCAACTCCATTTTCTCCGAAGGTGATGACTTCACTTGTCTCAAACATTGTTCTAACAAATGAAGAATGTCTCTTCATTTTCTCTTGACTGAAATTCTTTGTCAAGTCTCTTTCCAACCATATACAGTGCCTCTTCCAAACCCATCTCTTCATCAGTAGCCATGCCTTAATCTGACAAACTTGGTTTCTCAAATCTTAAAGAAACTGTGCCAACTTTTGGAAACCGCAAGGAGCTGAACTAGAATTTTTTTTTGACTTTGGGTGTAGTACCGGAGATCACTGTAACTCATTTGCCACATGAAGCACTGATCCACAGGATGACAAGATCTTCTACTCTGATACCACTGAAATATGCCCCTTCAATTTTTTCCCAAGAATTTCACAAATAATCAACACTACGCCAAATGAATTAGCGTTAGCTCCAAAATTGAAATCCAAATTTAAAAGATCTCAACACCAAGAATGCACACTCAATCCCAAGGAAGGAGAGGTGTTGTCATATGGCAGAGAAAACTAAGCAATAACTGAAATGAAATTACAATTGAATGGAGCTAGGCGGTGAACCAGCCATGAAAGTTTTCCACACTTCCACTAATATAGTGGGGGGAAGAAATTACAAAACAAACTAATTCATCCGCTGCAGCGGGCATCCACTCGTGAGTGGGAATTCACCACTTTTCAATGGGTACAAAGAGAGATTAACAAGTTCTTTTTCCACACTGGCGGTAAACCATCCAGGGGTTACAAATATGAGAGATTAATATATAAAATTTGCAGCAACTAAAGGACTGGAAGAGTACTACTATTTACAGTCTTACAATGCAAAACATTTGCAAGTAATAAGTGCCAAATACAATGAATTTTACAATGAAATCTGCTCCAAACTTCTGCAATGTTTTTCCACTATATCTCTGATTACAAACATGGGAAAGAACTTGAAAGAAATATTGCAAAAAGCTGGAATAACCAGGTTTGATAAAGATAACCAGAAAACTGAGATTTCTTACCAGCAATTAGCCATCACTATATTGTTCATATCTTCACTCAAAATGCTCCTATCTCCTCCAAATTGAATGCACATGAAACTAGAAGCATAAATACCCCAAAACTATAGCATAATACAGAAAGAGCTAGGTCTGATATGAAATACCAGCAATCTAAAGTTTAGACTAGCAAGCAAGTCTTCAACCAAAGAGCTCTAAACTTCTTCCATACTTCACCAATACAGCTGAAACTTAAAGCACACCTTCCAATTGCTAGGTGTCCAAGAAAACAACAAGTAGCAAGGCACCAACAACTCCAAAGATGACCAACATAGAAATCAATGCAACTTATGAAGAAGTACGACCCTAGAAGAGGGCGATTTCCATAGAAAAATGATGGCTGCAAGATAAAATATGAAACTCTACCAATAGGGGCGCCTTGAACATAGAAAACATTATAACAAATAACCATAATGATATAAAATTCTCTCAAAGAGTTGTAATTGAAATTCTACTTCAGCCATTGAAAAACCAGCAAGATGAAAACTGGAAATATCTCACCAAAACTCCACAATAATGCTCAATATGTACTTCTGGATGAAGCACATTCTCAATCCACCACCTAGGGAACCATAGTTTCAGGCCCGAAGAGTGGAGTAAATTTGCTAAGCTATCCCTTAGCCGGATTCTGGATTTCAAACCAGCAGTATAACGTTATATTTTTCCAAAGATGAATAACTCTTCTCAAAGCCTCAATATATAAGCTTCAATTGGCAACTGAATCACTTCAAATTCCAATAAGTTGAATGACTTCAACTTCTGAGAGGGATGCCACCTTTAAGAATTTTTACTTTTTGAAATAATAAAACTTTATTCAACCTCCCTTTAGGTGTCCAACTTAAAAATGCAATAATAAAGCATTTAATAAATCATTAAATGCACAATTGACCCCATAATGTCCCCTCTTTAAAAAAACATGAAGTTATCACTCCTAGGCGTGGGGTACAACTGAGTAACATAAAATTGACTAAGTATAAACTTAGTCCATTGAGATAACCAAAGCCAAATTGAAACTGAAGGATAGCAAGATGACTTGAGTTGAATTGTTGATGATGCTACTACCAAATTTAGATTTACTAAAAATAGCCAAAGCCAAAAATAGTAAGTTTGCTTCAAAACCATCAGAAAGCCAAACTGAACAACTGAATTGCAGGGGATTGAATTGTTGCTAAACAAATACTGCTAAAAGATAGACTTGCTAAAAATAGCAAACTGTTATAAATAGAAAGTCTGCACAACATCCTTTGAACGCCAATTGAGCAGAATCTGAAAGAGGAAACCCTCGAAAAAACATCTGAAAGAGGAAACCCTAATTTTCTGCTTCAGCTTAGCCTATGGATTTATGGAAATAGGATAAATCCAAATGAAGAGGGTAGGGCTCAAATGGGAACATTACACGTCCCCTCAAGGTGGTGGGCCTACATCAAGTTTGTAAACCCTTATCACTAATTTTAGGATTGTGTTGTTTGGAGTGTTTTCTTGTGCGATACCAGTGCTTGTCATTAGTCCAATTGTGTTGTTTGGAGTGTTTTCTTGTGCGATACCAGTGCTTGTCATTAGTCCAACCTTTTTCTTTTTTTGTTGTTGTGTTTTTGTCCTTTGCCATAGTCTACCCCTGCCCTCAGTAGCGAGTTTTCTTCTCACAGGGGTAGACTTGGATTGTGGACAGGCGATCCTACCCTGAAAGGGGCGATTATGTGTCCTAGTCCAATCTAGTAATCCTTTAGGTGAATTCGCTCTTGTCATGAGCAGATTTTCTTGTGGGTCTCTTAGTTAGGTGACCTCGCATTTTCCTATTCCTTGAATAGGTGATCCTATCATCTTCCTAGGCGAGTCTGTGTCTAGTCTGTACCATCCCCACATTTGCTTGATCCCTGAACATGAGATCCTGCCCTATCCCTAGGCGAGTCTGTGTCTGTGTCTCCCTATCATCCGTCTGTACATCTCCTAGGATAGGTGAAAATGTTGTCCATAGTGGAAATTCCATTTCTTGTCCATATCATCCGCGTCCACCCATTCCCTAGATAGGTGATTTTGTGCCTTGTGTAGGTGATTGTGTCATCCTGCGTCCCTACTGGGTCCTTCCCTAATAGGAAATTCCACTTCTTTCTTGGGTGATCTTGCCCCCCTTCTGTACAATGAGTTTGCATAGGCAATCCTGTCTTTACCAATACACAATCCTACTATATGTAGGGGCGATTTCGTTATTTCCTAGATAGGCGAACCTGAGCTACACAGAGGCGATCCCGCCCACCTTTAGATAGGAAATCCCATTACCTAGAAAGGAAAATGCACTGTATACAAAGGAAGATCTGATTCCCATCCAAAATCTAGAGAGTCAGCCTTTCTCATCACAATTAGCCTATATCTTCCTCAGTCTGAAACTATAGTCCAATCATTTTTTTCCTCTGCATATCCATTTCCAAACGATTATTTTCATCTCATCAACCATCATCAATCTATCCAAACATCATCCCCTTTGAGCAAGGAGTCAGCTAAATTTATCTTTCATTAATCCAACAATCGTCTTCGTCATTTTGGTTGTATCCTTAAAGTTAGGAATCAATCCCATCATATCCTTCAATCCAATCCTAATTTGAGCTTAAATCCAATCTTAATCTGAGCTTCAATCCAATCCTAATCTAAGATTCAATCCAATCCTAATTTGATCTTCAATCCAATCCTAATCTGAGCTTAAATCAAATCCCAAAATGAGCTTAATTTACATCCCAATTTGAGCTTTAGTCCATCCACATCCAAGATCTTCCGATATCAAAACAAATCTTATGACCCCTTCTTTCACATTCTTCTAATCATTCTATTTATCCTAATCCATTCTATTTATCTTTTCGTCATCTCTCCTTTCATTCTAATCATCTATTCCCATCTTTTCAATCCATATCCATCCAATCCAACATCATGAATCCTTATCCGCCCCCTACACATCCAAAAATAGTAGTCAAGGGGAATCCCAATTACATTGATGATGATAATGAAAGGCTTGTTGATCAAGATGAGTATGATATAGATCCCCTTGATGCTATCATTACTAGCAAGCTTTTCCCAACCATCTTCCAAAATCCAATCACTCCTCCAAGCAATCCCATCATGCCTTCATCCACACCTACTAGCAATACTTATGCTACCTTTGACAAGGGATATCCATCATCTTCCGCATCCACATATTCAACATATCCTTAATCTACATCTCCCTCTTATCCATCACCCACATACCCATCTCATTCCACATCCATGTATCCATGGTATTCTTCATTCATATCCTCCTATTTCCCCCCATCTTCACACAACAAACCTATCACCTTCACCCCTAGTCCAAACTCTCCATCTTATTATCCTCCAATGCTTGATCCTCATCTACCATCCACCTTCTCCTACATTAATCCACCATCCCAATCTTCCCACCTTAATCCACCATCCCAATCTTGCCATCCTAATCCACCATCCCAATATGCTTACCTTAATTCTCCATCCACTTTCCCAAACATCAACCCTCCATCCACATATTCCTATACTAATCTACCAACCACATCCTCTTGTCCTAACCCACCATCCACACCCTCCTATCTCAATCCTCCATTCCAATATTCCTACCTTAATTCTCCATCCACTTTCTCCAACGTCAATCCTTTATCCGCATTTTCCTATCTTAATCCATCATCCACATCCTCCTATCCTAAGCCACCATCCTAATATTCCTACCTCAATCCTCCATCTAATCCTTATCCCCCCACCAATCCTGATTCCCCACCTACTCTTAGTCATCCATCCAACCCCATCCATCCATCTAATCCTAATCCACCAATCCATAATCCTATCCTTCACCCATCCATAATCCTTCATCTATTCCCTTCACCCAATCTAATCCTAGAATATGCAAGTATCTCACTCCAGATGTCGTCCAAGGACTCATGACAAAGAATACATCCCCAAATCCACATCTTGAAGTTGTGGAACCATGTTTCCCCACTCCCCAATGTACGGTCACTAGTGATGAGACCCTTCTCAATCCCACACCTATCATTACTATTACCACCTCTAGCACCTCTCAACTAGTTGAAACCATCAAACCCACCAAATCCATTGAATCCCCATCTTCTACTCCTAGATCCACCCAATCCATTGAATACACCCAAATCCAATCCACTCCTCCCACTCCTAGTATCATTGAAATCCATTCCCATGAACTTCATGAATCCTCTATCCTTTCATCTCTCCCACTTGAGGAGTCCCTCCAACACTTCATCATCATGCCACCCACACAAGATGAGTCATGCCAAGAGCTTAATCCAAAGAATACTAATTATCAAAATGAAGATCTTACCATCCCATCTAGTCCACCTCAAGATCATAGCCCCTCATCCACTTCAGCCCATGATCCCCTTGCCACTCAAGATCCAATCACTCCATCTCATGATCCCTTATCACCCTCTACCCCAGACCAAGATATTACCATTACACCTAATCCCCCTCATGATTCCTTATCACCTCCTCCTCTAAATAAAGATCCTACCATCCCATCATCTCCATCTCATGATCTTTCATTGCCACCTAGCCATACCATCCCAACACCATGTTTATATCCCCTTGGTACTCTTACATTTGTCCATGGTGGTTTTCTTGTAGAAGAGGAACCAAGCATATATGCCACCCATCCTCCCCCACCTAATAATGGACTCACATCATGTTTCCAAAATAATAAGCATCCCACCATAGATCAAATGCTCAAGACTATGAACTATCAAGGTAAAGGATTAGGCCTTCATGAGCAAGGTATTTCAGATCCCATCCATGTCAAAGAAAATCCACGTACACAAGGTCTTGGATATATATCTCAAGACTCACAATCCAAAAATGTTGGTACAACCTCCATACATCCTAAGTGAGCCTCTTCCAAAAGCATAATAGGCTCTTCCCATCACTCCACCACACCATTTGTTGCCATCCCTCCTCCATCATATCATCTCAAAAAAACCATCCATATTCCTCCTTCATCCTCCAAATCCATTTTGGATCCTTATGTCCTTCCATCCACCATCACCCGTCCTTCATCTACTATGTCTATTTTGGGTCCTTATGTCCCTCCATCTACCATCACACATCCTCCATTTACTAAGTCCATTTTAGGACCATATATCCATCAATAACCTTTCCATATCATCCATCATAAGCATCCCACTCTCATGTTACCTAATCAGGATCAACAAAGGCATGTACCTACACATCCTCCATCCACATATCATCCCAAAAATCCTACCTCCATCACTTCATTCATGTTTCCTCCACATCATCCATCTCCTCATACCCATCCCATTGATATTAAAATCACTTTGGATGCCAAAAGTAAAAATTCATAATTCTAAACATCCACATGAATCTAAAGCTCCTCATGTCCCATTAAAAAGACATGTTGAAGAAAAGAAAAATCCAATCCAAAATCCAAATCAATCCCAAAAGCTACACAATCCCACCAAAGCACAAATCATAACCATGTGGATCCCAAAGAAAAAAGATGTAAAGCCTTCAAATGAAAAATACATAATAACATCCAAAGCTGCTAATCCAAAAACTAATGACTCACGTCCTCCATCTCCTAAATCTATTTTGGGTCCTTATGTACCAAAATTCACCATCACAACTCCCCATTATCTCCACATCCTCCATCCATTAATCCTCCTATCCTTTCACACCCACCACCATATGTGCCAATGTTTGTCCTGAAAACATTCCCCCATCACACGTCCACCCCATCATTTCATCCATACACTTTCCAATATCCCATCCATTATCCCACATATCTCCCACATCAAGTCCCTCTAATCCATTCCCTTGCATAATCCATCTATCCTAATAAGGTTGTACCAACATCCAATAGTCATTTCTAACATGGGCTCATATTACCTCGTATGGAACTCGATGCTTGAGTCCTTTCTCCATCCCCTTATCACCTATATATTCCCAATCCATTTATCCACATCCCTATCCTTATCCATCTCCATCCACATACTATCCAAAATCCAAAAATCCAAAAAATCCAAAAAAGTAAAAAAAAAGGAGTAAAGAGAAATAATTCGTCCAATGGTGAAAACTTGGAAAACAAGCACCTTGGATAAGTACCATGACGAAAACCTAGCAAATAGCCATCATGTGTAAATCCCCTATCCATTTTCCTTCCACACTTGGGGGAAACTTCATCCCCTTCATCTACTCCATCCAACCTATGCACCCATCCTACCCGTCATATCCCATTTATCTCCAATCCCGCCATCCCCCTCGTGATCTTGATAACGACAGGGGCATCTATCTATACATGCTTTGGACACCTCTTGGAATACATTCCATTCATCCATACACTATCATATTCATTTTCCACCCATATTCCTTCCTTAGCCATGCATCCTATCCACATCCATATCCCTTACTTATCCCTACATCCTATCCATATCTATCTCACTCCCTTATTCACCCATCCTCCTATCTGCCATCCCTCCTGCCTCATCATACATGGAATATCTATAGTCAAGCATGCTCTTATTAGTTTATGACATAGTCCTTGGAGACATCATTCCTCCATCATGTCATCCCCTCCATCTCCATATCATTATCTCCACATCCTCCTTCCATTAATCCCTCCAAAGCCTTTATCCATTCATGCTATGATCCTTTCATATCCCCATCCTTGTTTTTCTCTCATGGCATATGATCATCCTTCCATCTGCCACATCCTTATCTTCCCATTCATCTATCCAAATAATCCCCTCCATCTTCACACATCTTTCCAACCTCTTATCACTTTCATCACTCATCTATCCATCATATAATCCTCCCACTTCATCTTTTGATGATTTGGATAACTATCCCATCCCTAAGCTTCACCTAATCCACATCTTATATATATCAACCATCATATCCACTAGGTATGTCCGGTCTCATCATATCGACTCCATCATTGTATCTACTTATCATGTCATCTCATCCTCCCTTATTCATTTGATCAGCCCCCAGGGAATTTTTCCATCCTATCTTTGTCTTCCATTGAGGTATCCATTTTCCTCTTTCTGCTTTTATCCATGGTCAGTCGTCAGTCTTTTATCAAACTATGAGGGCTCTATGCTTTCACATAGGCAAGGCTAATCTTTGATCAGCCCTCAAGCCCCTAGGCCTTTAGGGTGTGTCTTGTCGTCGTGTCGTGTCGTGTCATCAAGTATGTCCTTACTTAGCTAGTGCTTAACAAGAAAATTTTGTTAGTATCATGAGATCCCATCAGTTTCGAATATCCTGAGTCATGTCGATCATCTTATCTATCCTCCATCTTTCATCTTAACAGGATGCATCCTTCCTAATCAGACCATATCAATCCCATCCACCCTTTTGATCCTATGGAAAATGACATTTGATATTTATTGTGATCTTTTGATGCTTTTGGATTTTGTTTATCATTTGAGCTTCCTATTATAATTTGTTAGGTTTGCCACGGTTCATCATATCATGGTGTGCTTTGACAAGTAAACATAGGGGCATATCTTGATTTTTTGTGATCTTGTCTTCTTGGTTGTCCCACGTAGTACCCACCAAGACCCTCATGGTCTCGTGTTATGCTAGGGCATCCTTTGTGTTTGTGGTTTTCCAACATTGGTCCTACCAAATCCCCTGTGACTTTGGGATTTTGGACTAACCTTTTATTTGTTACGTTAGTCCTATGCATGCGACACAATGTCACGTTGTTTCCTCATACCCTAGTGCATAGTGTCTCATGCTATATCAAATTAAGTACTCACTACATGGCAGTTTTGATACAACACTCTTAGTCCATCTTCCCATCCATTCACCTTAGATCTTTCTCATCCATGCATCCTTTATCACCCCCCTCATCTATCTAGCCCATTTGTTTTCATCCCTCCCCTTCCTCCATCCTCATCATATCATCATCTCTTCAATCTTCTTAGGATAATATAGATTGGTTATTCTAATCATATTTTACTTACATCTCAATCTAATCCTAATCCATTCAATCTAGCACAAATCATCTAATCACATCCTTGGTCTTGTTCCCAACCTTGCTACAAACCTTGATCCAATCATTATCATCGGGATGTATCCTTCCCTCATCAACAACACTTTCATCATCATCATTGGGATGTATCCTTCCCTATACTTTTGTGTTGTTTTGTGATGTATCCTTCCCTCATCAACAATACTTTCATCATAATCATCGAGATGTCTTCTTCCCTATCCTTTTGTGTTGTTTTGGGATGTATCCTTCCCTCATCAACAACACTCTCATCATCATCATCGAGATGTATCCTTCCCTATCCTTTTGCATTGTTTGGGATATATTACTCCCTTATCAACAATGCTCCATCCATCATCAATCCATTTTGGCTTGTAGCTTGACTGGGGCAACATCACATTTGTCCTTGAATCCATTTGTGCTTGCTTACTTCTCATCTTCTCCTTTCATTATCTCTTCCTCCTCCCATTCCATATTTTATCCATAATTTTGCACCACCTTCCCCATCTACTCTCACATCACCTCATCCATTTCGAGAGCACATCCGTGTTCTCTTGAATCCACATGTCCTTTCGAGGGGGCATCCTCAATCCCTAATCTTCATCTTCACTCCCATCATCTTTCTTCCTAGCCACTTCTTTGAATGACTGGGGCATCTCTCACAATATAACCATCTTCTTTTGGGTGCTATGTTTTAATCTTCTTTGAAATGATGCTACTTTGTAACACCATCTCAAAGAGGGGAAAAATGTAGACACAGAAAATTGACCACTTTCGTTTGGTCAATTTACCCCCAATTCGACTAATGTCATATCCTCTATATTAATTAAATAATACCCCATTATTTAATTAATATTCATTATCCCTTATCCCTTCATCCTAATTTATTTCTTCTATCATCTTTAAATCCTAGCCTAAAGTAAATAATTACCTTTAATTATTTACTCCCATCCCTTATCCCTTTTCCTCTAAAGAATTAAATAAATAATCTATTTATTTAATTCCCCTCATGTCACATCCTCCATAACCTTTTTCTAATCTTGATTAATTTTCATAATCCTTTATTAGGGAGGTGTCACATCCTCCATAAAATGCAAGTGGATCAGTAATCCTCATTACCCACCTAATCCCTCACTTAGACAACCTAATGATTGATTAGCTATCCCAACCTACCCTTTGGTCAACTCTCCCCATCCCCCAAGGAATTTTTAATTCTTTTTTGTCTTCCCAAGGTCCTTTTGAGGAATTTTTAATTCCTCTCCCATCTCCCAAGGAATATTAATTTCCTTTTCTCTTTCCCAAGGAATATTAAATTTCTTTTATCCTTTCCATGCACATTAAAAATGAATTTTTAATTCATTTGGTCAACTCTTGATTGCAACCCTTGATCTTCTTCCCCCTTTCAATCTCCACCGTCCATTCCTATCTCCCTTGCTAAATGGCTAACACTGAGCCATTTTTGCATTCTGAAGCATCCAACCATTCCAACCACAATCTATCACATTCATCCCAATCTTTCAATCCCCATAGCCAAATCTTTACAACCATAACCATCTTACATCCATTTTGTGAACAAATCAACCTACAACAAGCCGTTATGTTTCCAAAATTGATCTAGAAGCACACATATCAAGCCATCAAAAGGGGAAAACAAACTCATCAAGCTCAAACAAGGTAAAATTGATTTTATTTTCATTTTTAAGTTTGATTTTCATCTTTAGCCTAATCTTGAGTGTTGTCTTTGGTTTTTTATCTCTTGCTTGAGTTTATTTCTTGCATTTTAGATGGGGTAAAAACACTTGCACACAGGTAGGTATGTCATTTTTTTTAACCATGCTTGAGATGATATCTTATCACTACCATCAAATTTGGGTGTTGAGAGTTTATTTAGCTTAAATTCTTAAATTCATTCCCCATTATTATTCTATTTATTTCATTTTCCTTTCTTTTGTGAAGCCTTCCTTGTTATTTCTATAAAAAAAAATGATAAGGCTTCCCTAAATCCTTTAGATTGATTTAAATATTATTTATACTATTTAATAGTTTATTCTATTAGTGATTTTCCAATGAAAGTCATGGATGCAACTAAAATATCTTCTTTTTTTGATAAAAACATTGTCTTTGAAGAGATGAGTATAGAGTTACCTACTATTTTATTGCTCCTTGTTGGGTTTTCCCTTCCTTGAATGTTTCAAGTGCTTAGTTGTTCCACCAGTCTCCTTATCAATTCATTTGACTCTCTTTGTATTTCAAATACTTCCCATGGGCTTCGATTGAGATTACATAGAGTCCTGTAAAATAAATATTCCTCATCCTCTTCCATCATTTTCTTTTTCCCTTTATCTCCTTCAACCATTACTTCGTCTTCGATGCTCAGTCCTTCAATTTGTAATTTCCTTTATTTCCAATTGAGATTTCTATTGTCTCTATTAATGAGAATTATTAATCATCAAAAACATTATATGGGGGAAAAATATTTAGCTCTTATACCACTATAATAATCACAATAAATTATATGGACAAATAAATTTTAAATTTATAAATTTAAACTAGAACTTTCAAGCCCCAAAATTTTATAATTTTTTCTATAGTATTGATTACCCTAGATTTATAAATGAAAAAATACATGAAAGAAAGAATATAGAACCTTTTTAATTTATAATGAAGTCTCTAATACATTAAAATATGCTACAAAAAAACACAACTAGCAAAAACTACACAACACTAATAGACTGGAAATACTAAATTGAAAATCACTACAAATAGCTACAAAACACAAACTTGAACTATAAACCTACAATTCATTAAGCACATTCACAACCTCTAGATGTGATTGTAATATAAAACAAAAGGATTTTGATCCTCTGATCCTTTGAAACCAATGATTTTTCTTCATCTCATCTCCTATGAATCCAAGGGTTTTCAAATTTGTATTTGATTGTTTGAACACACGGCTAAGCACAATGTAAACAAGGGTTTTTGGTTGTCAAATGAATGATCTCAAGTGAATGTAACTAAGATCAATGGTTGGTAAGGGATCTCACCTAAATGAATGGATCAAATTGTGAATACATCAACCACATTAAATGTTGCTCCTTTTCTTGCTTGCATTGAAATTTAAATTTTCCTTTGCTATGCAAGTTATAAATTTCATATTTTCTAATTGGCCTCCATTTTTCACAATTTGTGAACTTGTGACATTCAAAACTTCAGCCATTTTTGTCTCTTCATTCCTTCTCTTCTCTTCCATTCTTCCTTCACTTCAACTTGTTGTGCTATATACCTCTTTGCTACCTTATTATATTTTTATAGACAAGCTTTACGACATCACAAACCAAGAAATCTCTTTCATCCTTTGTCACACTTTCCTTTAGTTCACGAACCTTCAAAATATACAAAATTATAAATTTGATGGAATCTCTTGCTTTGTCACACTTTTGGGGAGTTCACAAACTCACAAAATTTGTCACAATCCAAACCTTGTCATTTATTAACATGGTTGCTAACTCACTAACTTTTCGATAGGAAGAACCTTGTTGCTCCTAGGCTTAGATTTTTTTTTCAAGATTATGGGAAACTTCACAATAAACATCAAAACAACTATTTCCTAATATTTCATACCTTAACCCATTAAAAATAGGGAATGGGTAGATATTTCTCCAAATTGGGAAGGAAAAAAAAGGGATGTTACAATTCCACTCTCCCTAAGATTGCTTTCCCTCAAGAAATAAAGATGTAGATGCACCAGTACCTCAATTCCATCCCATATAGGATTTCAATAGATGGGTTATTCCAATGAACTAGATATTATTCCATATACCTTCTTCTCAATTTCTTTGCCCTAGTATCTATTATTTCTTCTAGTACCAAAATCATCTTGCCCTCATTATCCATGGGTGGTAGATAAATCAAGAAGGAACAATAGGCTATCCAAGGGCCCTCTTTGGATATTATATGTGAATATTTTATGGATTTGGGTATTTTATATAGGCTCCAACTTATAGGCCACTTCAACCATCCTCCTTAGAATCCTATAAGGCTCATAAAATCTAGGTTTGAGCTTTTCAACTCCACTTTGTTTCATTTAAGAATCCCTATAAGAGTGCAATATTAAATAAACAATGTCCCCAATCTCAAAATACCTCTATATATGGTTCTAATCTATGCAAAGTTATCATTTTTGGGATTTTGTAGGTGTTCTTTAAGTGACTTCAATATTTCTTATCTTTTATTAACCAAGTTGCCTAGAAATGGTACCCTATAGTCCATAAATATTTAATCAATAAAGCTCAGGGAATCATATATATACATAGATTTGAAAGGATACATACTAATGGATATGTGGTATGATTTATTATAGTAGTCTTCTTGTAGATGCAACCACTTAACCCATGTTTATTTCTAATTTGAAGCATAGTTCCTTAGGTACCCCTCAACCCACTTTTCAAAATTTCTATTTATTTTTTCATTTGGGGGTGATAGATTGTGCTATGGATAAGATCTATACCTACTAAGTGAAATAATTCTTTCCAAAAGAAACTTAAAAATATTCTCTCCTTATCACTAACTGTATTCTTAAGCATTCCATGCAGTCTAAACAATTCTTTAGAAATAAATTTTCCCATGCAACTTTACCTATATAGAAAGTCCTCTCCAATATTTTTGTTGTAACAACCTATGGTGCCCCATGGAAAATTCCCTTAAGTACCACTTTTTTCCTTGTTAATTTGAATTTAAGCTCCATGGTCTAGTAATTTTTTGAGAATTCTCCTAGAGAGTGCAACCATGGAACACTCAACACTATATTTATTTCTCCTAAATCAACAACATAAAATTCATCACATACCTTATGATCTTCAATACTTAAATTGATTTGTTAAATTATTTTTGTATAGGGAATAGTGAATCCATTAGAAATAATGACATTGAAACTCTCAATATCTTCTACTTTCAATCCTCTTTTGACAATCAAACCTTCATCAATGCAATTATGAGGTTTCCCACTATCAATAAGCATTAAAATTTTCTATCCAAATAACACTCCATAGACTCTAAAAGGGTGATATTTAGTTTCTCCTAAACGAGTTGCAAGAGTTTCATGATCAGTGCTTTCATTTCCCATTTTTTTCTATTATGAATCTTCTATAATTATTTAAGGTTCGGGCTCTTCTAATTTTGAATCTTCATAAAAAAATGTCTCCATGTAATGAAATTGTCCCTTTCTTAGGCTCTCTAGCCTAGTTCCCATGGATCCCTATAAGAGAAATATTTTTTCTTTCTTTTGAATTCATTTCTAGTATCTTCATCCATCTTTTTTACAACATGAGGTATGGGCTTTGGAATGGTGCATGAGGTCCCTTGTTTTGGAAGTTTCCTTTATGCTACCAAAAATTGGTTGTCTTGGAATAAGGAAATTTATTCTTGAAAATAAATAGATCTAGAGTTAGAGATCTTTTAATAATCTATTGTAAAGTGGAGGGAGAAAATACTTGACTGGGCCTTTGAGTGATTCAAAACTTCCCTCAATGAAATATATGTAATCCTTTTTTGGTATTTTGGTCACCATCATTGCAACCCTCTGAAAATTTTCTACATTTACATTTGTTGAGGTTCGTTGGTTAGCCTTGGAGAGCTCCTTAAAATATTATTCTTCATCCTTTAACTCAAATCTATTTGGTAATCTACAGTTAAACTCATCAAAAGTATGCACTTGAGCATGTCCCCATGTGGTTAGGCCATGATACCACCAATCATACACATTCCCTTCCAAATTTAAAGTGGAAAATTGGATTTCTTCTTTCTCCTTCATTCGATTGAGAGCAAGGTAGGTATGTCATTTTGTTAACCATGCTTGAGATCATATCTTATCATTGCCATAAAAGGTGGGTGCTGAGAGTTTGTTTAGCTTAATTTCTTAAATGCATTCCTACCATTATTCTAGTTACTTCATTTCCTTTCTTTTGTGAAGCCTTCATTGTTATTTCTATAAAAAAAATTAAATGATAGGGATTCCTTTAATCCTTTAGATTGATTTAATTATTCCTTATACTATTTTAATAGTTTATACTATAGATGATTTGTCAATGGAAGTCATGGACGCAACTACAATCTCTTCTTTGTATGAAAAAAATGATGGCTTTGAAGAGATGAGTATATAGTTACCTACTATTTTATCGCTCCTTGTTGGGTTGTCCCTTCCTTGAATGTTTCACGTTCTTAGTTGTTCCACTAGTCTCCTTATCAATTCATTTGACTCTCTTTGGATTTCAAATACTTCCCATGGGCTCTGATTGAGATTCAATAGAGACCTCTATAATAAATATTCCTTATCGTCTTTAGTCATTTTATTTTTACTTTTATCTCCTTCAACCATTACTTCTTCTTTGATGCTTGGTCCTTTAATTTGTAATTTCCTTTGTTTCCAATTGAGATATCTAGTGTCTTTGTTAATGCGAATCATTAATCATAAAATTCATTATATGGTGGAAAAATATTTAGCTCTTATACCACTATAATAACCCCAATAAATTATATGGAAAAATAAAATTTGAATTTACAAATTTAAACTAGAACTTCCAAGCCCCAAAATTTTCACATTTTTTCTTTAATATTGATTACCCCAGATTTTTAAATGAAAACAATACATGAAAGCAATAATGCAAAACCCTTTTTTATTTATAATGAAGTATTTAATACATTAAAATATTCTACAGCAAAAACACAACTAACAAAAACTACACAACACTAATAGAATGGAATACTAAACTGAAAACCACTACATAGAGCTAAACTTGAACTATAAACCTACAATTCATTAAGCACATTGACAACCTCTAGATGTGATTGCCATATAAAACCAAAGTATTTTCATACTTTGATCCTTTGAAACCAATTATTTTTCTTCATCTAATCTCCTATGAATCCAAGGGTTTTCATCCTTGTATTTGATTGTTTGAACACAAGGATAAGAACAATGTAAACAAGGGTTTTTGGTTGTAGGATGAATGATATCCAGTGAATGCATCCACCATGTTTACAAAGCTAAGATCAATGATTGGTAAATGATCTTTCCCAAATGAATGGCTTAGTTTGTGCTTACATCAACCACATTAAATGTTGCTCCTTTTTCATTCTCAAAGTAAACTTTGTGACATTCAAAACTTCATCTCCTTTTTCCTCTTATTTCCTTCTCTTCCCTTCTTTACTTCCTTCACTTTATCTTGTTATAATTTTTATCTCTCTATGATGCTTATTGGATTTTTATAGAGTTCATGTACTTGCAAATTTTGTGAAATCACAAAATAGGTGTCTTCTTTCATCCTTTGCCACAATTTTATTTAGTTCATGAACCTTAAAAATCTATGGCATTTTGAACTTAACAATATCTCTTTAGAATGTTGTCACATTTTCACGTGGTTCACTAACTCGTTAATTTTACAATAAGTAGAACCTTGTCACATTTTTACACGATTTTGTCAGCCTTAACTTCTTCCTCTTCATTAGTGCCTAGAACCAGAAAAAAATTCAATATTTTGGGCAACTTCATAGGTTTAAAAAAAAAAGAACTGTTTCCTTATTTTTCATACCTTAACCCATCAATAATAGGGAATGAGTAGATATTACCTACAATTTGGGAAGGTCAGAAAGGGGACATTACAATCACTAACATTCCTTTGTGGGTTATGTGTCACTAATAGGCTACATCTATTCTCATTTTTGAGGAGTTTTTACCACTATATTGAGCTATCTATAGTCACAACCTTATCTACATAGTTGAAGATTTGTTGAAGATTTGTACCACATTTTGTGACATGTGACATCTTTCACCCTTCTCTCTTGGTTTTCATTATTTTTGAAGATAATTGGTTCTTAATGCAAGTTGTGGTTTCTTCTTCTTTTAAAATGTGTCATGAAACCTACTCATTGCATATTTTTCTCTATATTGTAGATTCTAATAGATCAATGAAGACAAGAAGAATTCAAGAATGATATGTTACTTCATATTGATTAAATATCCTTTTACTATTTTTTTTTTCTTTTACATGTGACCAATTTACTTTAACATGCATTTTCCTAGTAATTCACATGAACATCAAAATGAGAAAATGTAATATTAAAAATTGTATACCCATGCCCTTTCCCTTGTATTTTGGGATCAATTTTATTAGAGTATCATAAATGTAATAATCATCTTACAAATGACATAATTTTTTTGAAATCAGCTCATGGCATCCCACACTCAATCTCTTTCATCACTAATCTCAACATTCACAATCATGATCCCTAATCTTATTTTCCTCACCCTAGGTCAAATCCACAAGTGTAGAATTGACCCAAGTAACTTTCATAATCATGGGTTTAATCCCTCCACTTTTAAATTTGAAAAAGAAATTTACCCATTTCCAACCACTTCACTAGCCATTACATGAGTTGACTTAGTGCATGTTGTGTTTATTTGGTGCTTGGTTGTTGTATTTAAGGTTACTCATTTCAAATCATGTAAAAGATGTTTGAATGTGAAAAAAACATTTAGATCTAGGAGCTAAAAGGAAAATATAATTTTGTATTATCTTTTGTGATATCATTCTAGGAATTTTACATGTTTGTCTATTGTCCTTGAACTTTTTACTCTTAGCCATAAAGCTAGTCCCTATAGGGGTTTGACCTAGGAGAACATGAACTTGGTGATTTGATAGGCTCCCCAAAGGTGTTTACAAGCATTGAAATCCTTGTAGACATTTATATATCATTTATTAGGGCAAGCAAATTAAATTAGGTCATATTCTATCAAATCGGGGTTGTGCAAAAGATTGGGTTTGCACTTGTAGAGATCACATCCATATGGGTGAAGTGAACTAGAGAAATGTATAGTTAATTTTTAGGATTAGAGATCTTTATTGTAAATAGCCCTAAAATTATAGAACCAAGGTGAATCAATTTGTGAAATTTGTCAGAATAATTCTTCATCGACACTTGCCCAACTAAATATTGTTTTCAATTTTAATTTAATTTTCACATTTTTTTTAGCAACTATCAATCTCAACTCCTTTATCTAAATTAATTTGTGCTTAATTAATTAATTAACCAAGAAAATTAAGTAGGGTGTGATAAAACCCTTTCAAATGGGCGAACTTCTTTTGAACAAATAAAAACATTTAGCTAAATACCCATGAAATCAAGGCACAATTATGACAACTGGAAGAAGAGAAAATATGGCTCTATAAAGTGTGCTTTCTTTTGTCATCTTCAAAATAGATTATAACTAGTGTTTAAAAATAGAAGAATAGAACATTGAAAGATATTAAATCATAATAATAAAATTAATAATATCAAATTATTTAGGATAATAATGGGTACATCACAATACGACCTTTATAAATCCTTTTCAAAACATAAGTACCCAAACAAACTCAATAAAATAACTTCATTACAAAATAGAAACCCTGTTTCTAGGAAAAGAGAAAACTGAACTCTATAAAGCTCACTTTCTTTATTGATCTTCAAAATAGATTGCATGCTCCATATTTCAAAATCATCTTCAAATTCTCTTACTACATGTTATAGACATTGAACTCGGTAATGACTCTTGTGAGCTAGTGATACAGAGGAAATTTTTTTTTTAGTAACACTCATAGATTGTGATATTCACCCTTAGATGGAAATAAACATCTCCCTCATATGAATTGGTAGAAATGGTGGCAATTCCTCTTGCCATCAAGAAATCACCAGTACCACCCAAAGAAGATATATCTCTGTACTTAGACAAGATGGGGTTTGCTCCATTGAAAGTAATGGTACCCTTATGATCTGTTGAGTTGAGCACAAATGTGAAGCCAAGCCAAGCACTAAAGGTATTCTTCATATCATAGAAAGAAAAGCCCCAAGCTCTGCCTACTAGAGGAGATTGCAGATTGTTATCCAAAGTGATGGGATCATCAAACACCGAAATATTTCCAAAATGGTTATTAACAGTCATAATGGTGAGATTAGCCCCTTAAGGGGCTGCAACAAGTGCAGATGTTGCATTATGGGAATTCTTACCATTAAAGAGGATACCATGAAAATATAACACAAAATTCTTACAGGGCTTTGGAAGCCTCTTCCTCCCTCTATGGCAGTCTGCAGATTTCAACAACATGGTAGACACTAGAAGCCACAAAAAGCATAAATACAAAACTCTATCAACTCTAATTTCCATTGCACAAAAATGTGCAAAACTCTCTACTACAAATGGGAAAGGAGGGCTCTCAAGAAAGAAAGAGACTCTTAGTGATGCCTCTTTCATCTTCCACTGAAATTCTATATATAGAATTTGTTTGCACAAGAAAATAAATCATGTGGGTCATATGATCTCCATAGGTAAAAGATCTATAGTGTAGATAAGAACCTGTAGAGCCTTTTTCCAACTTCTACGGGGCCGAGAACCCGTGGAGCCAATTCCACAGTACCGAGTACCCATGGAGCCATCTCTCTCTTCTTCACGTCAAGGTTTCCCTATGGGACCGAGAACCTATAGAGTTACCTCCTGCACATCCAAGTGTGCCAGATCAAAATCTGCTTCCTCGGTGGTTAAGGTATATTCTCTTCAATCTCTTTCTACTTTACCTCGCATCCGTACTAATGTGTATGCTTGCTAAAGTGGGGAAAAATATAATGGAACAAATTTGCACCATAGGATAATTCCCCATTTCATCACCCCTACCTTAGAAAATATAAAGTCGATGATGCAAAATCCTCCACCGCCACCTTGCTCCATCCACTTGGCTGCATCTTCTTGTGTCGATGGAGGAATTTTTGTTGGGGTCACACACATGTTGTGCAGACATCCGCGTGTTGCGTTGCCATCCTAACAAGATTCTTGCCCTTGGAATCAACAAAAACATTACGTTTCTTATTGGGTGCGAAGTGTAACATCTCTCGCCTCCTTGATCGACAAAATTTGGGCCTTTTATCATCTTTTACTAATTCAAATCTAATTATTTCTCATTCATGGACTCTCTCTTGCATTCTAGCTCATTCTATTCTCATTCTCTTACTTCTACACCACTTCTCTTGGCTGTAAGCTCCTCATTTTTGGCTCCAACACCACGTTCTTGTTGTAACACCATTGCTATCAGGGGATCGTCAAGTTTCTTCCTTCTGCTATTGGCCTTAAGTGCTCATAGTTGAGAAGGTGATATTGTTCTTTGTTGTCCATTTGCATCATCTTGTTTATTGAGTACCATTCTAGTTGTTTGTGCTCTCTACTTAGTAATACTATTTACTTCCTACTTTCTCTATGACTTTCTACACTTTGTGGCTATTTGGTTGTCCTTGGAGGTGGGAACAACAAAATGGGGGTCTGATTGAGACAGACTTCGAACACAACCCAACATTTTTATTGTTTCCACATGTGTAGGTGCTTTTGAGTGGAACTACTTGAAGAATCAACTCATGGGTGAAAAGGTATATTTTCCCATTCTCTTTGTCATTTTTAGAATAGCGTATTTCTAGTATTCCTTTTGTTGTACTTGCAATTTTTGTAATTTTCTCGTATTCTATTAAACCATAAAACATTAAACAATCAGATAGTTAAGTACACTTCTTTTGTTTTTGTCTGTTCTCTAGACCTCTATCCGTATAGGATGCCAGTGCATCCCTGAGACACTAGGACACCATGCTAGAGTTTGAGATCCACACTACCATCCTCAAAAAATGAGTTTTCTGGGTAGCAAACCGAACCTTTGAAGTCAGCTCTTCCAACCCTGTGAACATCTAGTTTTAGCAGAAGGAAAGAGGTAAATTTTTTGCCCTTCCTTTTCAGTCTTAGTACCTTGTCCTTTTCAATTTGTCTAGTAAAATTGAGGTAGTTTAGGGTAGCACATTCCTTGGGACTCTCCTGTGACCTAGAGTCCTGAGGGTGACGGGTCCCCCTTCTCTACAGAGATGAGTATAGAGTTACCTACTATTTTATTGCTTCTTGTTGGGTTGTCCCTTCCTTGAATGTTTCACGTGCTTAGTTGTTTAACCAGTCTCCTTATCAATTCATTTAACTCTCTCTGGATTTCAAATACTTCCCATGGGCTCTAGTTGAGATTCAATAGAGTCCTCTAAAATAAATATTCTTCATCCTCTTCAGTCATTTTCTTGTTCCCTTAATCTCCTTCAACCATTACTTCATCTTCGATGCTCTATCCTTAAATTTGTAATTTCCTTTGTTTCCAATTGAGATATCTAGTGTCTCTATTAATGAGAATAATTAATCATCAAATACATTAGATGGTGGAAAACTATTTAGCTCTTATACCACTATAATAACCCCAATAAATTACATGGACAAATAAATTTTGAATTTACAAACTTAAACTAGAACTTTCAAGCCCCAAAATTTTCATAAATTTTTCTTTAATATTGATTACCCGATATTTATAAATGAAAAAATACATGAAAGAAAGAATCTAGAACTTTTTATTTATTTATAATGAAGTCTCTAATACATTAAAATATGCTAACAAAAAAAACACAACTAGAAAAAACTACACAACACTAATAGACTGGAAATACTAAATTGAAAACCACTACAAATAGCTATAGAACACAAACTTGAACTATAAACCTACAATTCATTAAGCACATTCACAACCTCTAGATGTGATTGTCATATAAAACCAAATGATTTTCATCCTTTGATCCTTTGAAACCAATGATTTTTATTCATTTGATCTCCTATGAATCCAAGGGTTTTCAAATTTGTATTTGATTGTTTGAACCCAAGGCTAAGAACAATGTAAAAAAGGGTTTTTGGTTGTGGGATGAATGATCTCCAGTGAATGCATCCACCATGTTTACATAACTAAGATCAACGATTGGTAAAGGATCCTTCCTAGATGAATGGCTTAGATTGTGCATGCATCAACCAAATTAAATGTTCCTCCTTTTCATTCTCAAAGTAAACTTTGTGGCATTCAAAACTTCATCCCCTTTTTCCACTTATTTCCTTCTCTTCCTTTCTTCTCTTCCTTCACTTTATCTTGTTGAATTATTTATCTCTCTATGATGCCTATTGGATTTTGACAGAGTTCATGCACTTGAAAATTTTGTGACATCACAAACTATGTGACTTCTGTTGGCATATGGCTTTGAGAGATCATTTTTGGCTACTTGTGTTGTCATTGATGGCAACTGGAGTCAACAGTATGGTCCGTAGTGTTAGTATTGCTCCCACTTGAAAGGGAAGTAAGATTTTGTAATCTATCGGCAAAAAGAATGGAGAGCAAAACATCCGGTTGATAATCTGATCTGATCACTTCATTAGATCACTATTTTGTGGTGTGGATCTCCAACGAAGCCTTCCTAGCATGTATACTATCCTACTGGTGAGTTTTGTGGTGTCGCATTAGTTAGAGTTCGAGTTAAGAGGTTCGGTAGTATGGTTCATGGTTTATTCTCTCATTTTGGCCACATGTTTTATATGGCATATCGTGGATGTATGTGGAGTATGTATTTAGCTATTTCTTATGTTTGGAACTTTGTTTTGGGTCCCTACTATAGTCTAGCTGACTTGTGTGGGTACACATCAACTCTAATTAATGATTTGAGCTGACATAAGCAAGAATATTATATTTTGTTGTGAAATCGACATACAATGAATTCTTGTTTAGCGAGTATATAAAGGAGATGAGAAAATCATTTTGATAGTGAAGTAGTTGTAGTAGAGATAGAAGTGTATGTGTATCAAGAAGAGAGTGAAAAAGGACAAATCAGTTATTTGAGGGAAAAAAAGTTTTGTATGCTAAGCAGGGTAGAGCAGAGCAGAAGTGCGAACTGGTCAAAAGATCGATAATCTAATTATGAGCTTCATTGGAACTGAATCCAGCCATTTGTAGATGTTGTATTCTCAGTTCAAAATTTTGTTGTAATTTCAATTATACTTTGTAAGGTGAGTGTAGCTTGAATGCAAGTGCATTCCCCTCTTTTATCATACTTTTAACAGAGTATATATTGTGGATTAATATCCACCGTGGTTTTTCCCCTAACAGGGTTTCCACGTAAGTTTTTTTGGTGTTATGGTGTTCATTAATGTGATTGCTTGTTTCCCTTTGTTTATATGTTGTGAATACTGTTTTAAGTTCAATTATTGTTGTTGATAGTTTTAGATCTGATTTGAAAGTCAAATATTATTGAACACTAATTCACCCCCACTTTTAGTGTTCCTAGTGTCCAACAATTGGTATTAGAGTAGGTTCCTCTTTTGGAGTTTAACAACTTGAGGTGGATCTTGAATTACAATGGACACTGGTGGTCTTCAATAACAGCTTATGGTGGCACTTGATGATCTTGATCAGTCCAAAGCAGGAGTCATGGAACTAAAAGCAAATCTTGTGGCTGCCGAAAAATTCATTCAATCACTGAAGGATAAGATAAAAGAGTCAAGGGAAAAGAGGAAGGAACCATGTGATCAATTGAAGCAAAAAGAAAGCAAAGGTCTGGATGATGTCCATCTGAATCAAACCCTAAGGGAAATAATAGAAGAATGTGAAAAGCTTGCTAAGGACAATACAACTTTAAAGCTTGAAATGAAATTTGTGGCAATGAAGTTTATGTAAGAGATTGAATAGAGAAAGAAGAATGAGGAGAATCTAGCCTAGTCCTTCAAAGAAAAATCTAAAGAATGCAAAAAAATTAATAGTGGATTCATTCAGTTGGAAATTGAACTGCAACAATCCAAAAACAATGAACAAGAGCTTGAGAGACAGGTAGTTATCCTCGGAAATGAGCTTGCTACTGCAAATGAATTCAAGGAGAAATTCAGGATAAGCTCTGTTAGGCTTGATGAGATAACCAAAGGACAAAAGGATACAAATGACAAGCGAGGTCTTGGCTATGAGAAGGGTGAAAGTTTTGAATCTGAACAGAAGAACCTTGAAAAGAAGAAAAAAGGCAGAAGACATTTGGTAAGGAAACCCAATGCTCAAAAATTTAATGGATATTGCTTTTCTTGCAATCAATTTGGACATATGGCTTATCAGTGTAGAAGAAAGATAAAC
The DNA here is from genome assembly GCA_007258455.2 of Sequoia sempervirens. Classification (NCBI taxonomy): domain Eukaryota; kingdom Viridiplantae; phylum Streptophyta; class Pinopsida; order Cupressales; family Cupressaceae; genus Sequoia; species Sequoia sempervirens. Next base: position 154,499,726 of record VDFB02075321.1, read on the forward strand.
CCTAGTACTCCATCATTTTTTGATCAGTGTTTTAAATGCAAAAAGTTTGGTCATAAGGCATTAGAATACAAAAGTATGTATGTCAGTGCAAGTAACATTAAATGCTATACCTATGGAAGATTTGGACATGTTGCTAATCAATGCAGGTCAGGAGGAAATCAATGGAATGGATGGTATAGATTGAAAAATCTGGTATGCTACAATTATAACAATTTTGGGCACATTGCAAGATTCTGCGGGAACATAAACATGAACAAAAGAAGTCCAGTTTATCAAGGAATAAATTCATAGAAAGACAACAAAGGAAAAGAAAAAGCATCTGTGGAAGAGATAAGAGATCAGATGAAGAAAACATGGGTAAAGAAAAATGAATCTAATGAAGGAAACAAGGTTGTACCAGAAGCTCCCTCTGGTAACTCTTCCAACAATTGACTTCAGGCCAATGGCCTAGAGGGAGTTTTTCATGAAAATCTCTTGTCCCCCTGTGATATAGTTGGCACTAAATTGCAGGGTGTCATTAGACATTGTGTTATTCATTGTTCAAAGTATTAGTAATCATCTATTGAGTTGGACGAAATGGTATAGATCCGCAGTCAGATTCTTGGCTTGTTGTCTGAGTTTGTAGAGTAACCGAAACTTCTAGGGCTTTAATGCGGCAGGAAGTTAAGTATGTGAAGTTATAAAAGGGAATTTGGAACCCTAATTCATCATCATGCATTGAAAGAGAATAGTTGGAGAGCCCCTTCAACAAAATTCCAAAGGTGCGAAAGGTCAATTTAGCGGCGAATTCTTCAGGTATTTCTATTGCTTATTAATTTCATATCTATTTGGCGATTGGTAGAACCTTGTTCGGCTTGAAAAATGAAACAAATCAAAGGAACAATAACTCTGGATGAGTATAGCAGTCAAAAAGTTAGGGATGAAAGAAATATGTTGTCTCCCGTCGAATTAAGGAAGCTTGGAGGATCAAAGCATAAGAATTTGGATATCTGGAATGAATTCCCTCATTTCGTCAATGCGGAAGTGATTCAGTTTATCTTGAACAGATTGGACAGTGATATTCTTATTCTGGATAAACCCTATCGAATCTCTGAGGATGTAATCAAGAATCTAATAGGTCTGTGCAATGTTGGTAATATTTCGAAGAAGAAATCGATTCAAAATGTTGAGGTCGAAGCCCTAACCGGAATAAGGGGAGATCAGAGGGATCTAATAATTGCATTGATTAAAGATCCGTTGACAAGGTATGTTGCACATGGAATCTCATACAAGATCTTCTTTAGAAACAGAGAAGGATCAACCTCGGCAGGTGTTGTATATATCGCTCATAAAATGATAATAGAAAATGAAGACTTTGACCTATGCAGTATAATGAAGGATCAACTGATGGAGAATGTACAATTAATGAAGGATATTGACTACTCCTTCAAGTTTGGCACCCTTGCAATATGCATTATGATGTATTTTCTAAATTGCTTGCCTCTGAATGCCATTGTGGTATGGAAGGAAAATATACTAGTCTGCAAGAAAATCTTTGAGCATTACAATTCTTTTGAAAATGGGGAACAATTTTATGAAAACTTCTTTAGAGAGGTGTTAGAAAAGTTTGGTGTAAGTGTTATCCCTCTTCTAGTAAAAATAACTGAAATTGGATCATCCTTTGGAAAGATGGAGAAAAAGTAGAAGAGAGGAAGAGATTTGGCTTGTGTCACTCCTCCAACACCCAAGTCAACAAAAGTTGAAGAAAAAGGGAAAGGACAGTTGGTTGTGGATGTAGTGGATGAAGACTCTAATGAATATACTCCTAGAGATCAACCAAAACCAAGTGAACTGAAAATAATAATAGCTGAAGACAGTGATGAAGAAGGTGCTCTGCTCAAATTAAGATAATGCAAATTATTCAGGATGAAGAGGGGATGCAAAAGATATCTGACATATGGCTTAATGGACCATCTTATGAGTAGGATCTCATTGAGAACACTTTAGGAAGATAATTTGTTGATAACAATATTGAATTGGAGAGTTTGCAGGATGTTCTCCCAGAAGAACTGATTGAGTGTGTTAAGGAGGCTATGGAATCCGTGCCTCTGGATAGGAAAGAGGAGGAAATAATTTCCCATTTGAAGATGTAGTTTAGGCTATCTCTTGCTAAGTTGAAGAAGAAAATGAATGTGCTAAGATAGTGCATTGATTCGGCCAATAAAGTCTTCAATTATTGTCTAAGGTGGCCTCATGTGGTTGACAAGTACAAGGATAAGTTGGAGGAAATTGAAAAAGAGCTTGTCATAATTGGACAAGACTATAGTATGTTTTTGGATAAGGATGGAGGTTAAGAAAAAGGTTCATGATCTGTAGGCTGAGCATGCAAAGGTTCACTTTGCTAGAAATACTCTCATGGATGCCTTTTGGAGAGTAAAAGACCTGACTGAAGGTAGACTAGAGAAAATGGTTGAAGTGCTAAAGACAGGAGAAAAGCTGGAAGATGCAATCACCATTCCTAAATCCCTTGTTCAGATTATCAATAGGACATCAGAGAACAACAACTTGATTATAGCTATTGGGATTGTTGTGGACTCTTGGAAGAAATTCCTTCCATAAATTAAAGCTAAGTATAAAATAATCTTCTGATTTTTGATCCAACTCTCTATTTTGCAAAGGGGAAAGTATAAGAAGAGAAGTATAGTAAAACATTACAAGGAGAGTGGAAGAAATAGAAGCTTTGTCATTGATGTCAAAGGGGGAGAGAATGCAGTGAAAAATTCCTTGACATCAAAAGGGGGAGCAATAGTCTTGGTTTTGTTGAGTTTTTGGTTTTGACACTTAGTCAATTTTTCACTAAGGGTTGCCATCAATGCCAAAGGGGGAGATTATTGGCATATGGATTTGAGAGAAATTTTTTGCTACTTGTGTTGTCATTGATGGCAACTGGAATCAGCAGTATGGTCCGCAGTGTTAGTATTGCTCCTACCGGCAAGGGAAGTAAGATTCTATAATCTACCGACAAAAAGAATGAAGAGCAGAACATCTGGTTGATAAGTTGATATGATCACTTCACCGGATCACTATTTTGTGGTGTGGATCTCCAGGGAAGCCTTCCTAGCATGTATACTATCCTACTGGTGAGCTTTGTGGTGTCGCATTAGTCGGAGTTCGAGTTAAGAGGTTTGGTAGTATGGTTCATGGTTTATTCTCTCATTTTGGCCGACATGTTTTATATGGCGTATCACAAATGTATGTGGAGTATGTATTTAGCTATTTCTTATGTTTGGAACTTTGTTTTGGGTCCCTACTATAGTCTAGCCGACTTGTGTGGGTACGCATCAACTCTAATTAATGATTTGAGCTGACATAAGTAAGAATATTATATTTTGTTGTGAAGCCGACATACAATGAATTCCTGATTAGCGGGTATATAAAGGAGATCAAAAAATCATTTTGATAGTGAAGTAGCTGTAGTAGAGATAGAAGTGTATGTGTATCAATAAGAGAGTGAAAAATGACATATCAGTTATTTGAGGGTAGAAAAGTTTTGTATGTTAAGCAGGGCAGAGCAGAGCAGAGTAGAGCAGAAGTGTGAATTGGTCAAAAGATCTAGAATCTGATTATGAGCTTCATTGGAGTTGAATCCATACATTTGTAGATGTTGTATTCTCAGTTCAAAATTTTGTTGTAATTTCAATTATACTTTGTAAGGCAGTGAGCCTTTCTCTCTTGAGCAGTGAGCTCTAGGAAGTGTGCCTGAATGCAAGTGCATTCCCCTCTTTTATCATACTTAAAACAGAGTATATATTGTGGATTAATCTCCACTGTGGTTTTTCCCCTAACAGGGTTTCCACGTAATTTTTTTTGGTGTTATGGTGTTCATTAATGTGATTGCTTGTTTCCCTTTGTTTATATGTTGTGAATACTGTTTTAAGTTCAATTATTGTTGTTGATAGTTTTAGATTTGATTTGAAAGTCAAATATTATTGAACATTGATTCACCCCCCCTCTCAGTGTTCCTAGTGTCCAACAACTTCTTTCATCCTTTTCCACACTTTTATTTAGTTCATGAACCTTCAAAATCTATGGCATTCTAAACTTCACAACATCTCTTCAAAAACTTGTCACATTTTCATGTGGTTCACTAACTCATTAATTTTACAATCAATAGAACCTTGTCACATTTTTACACGATTTGTGAGTTCACAAAATGTGTAAAAATCATAACTTGTCAGCCTTAGCTTCTTCCTCTTCATTAGTGCCTAGAATTAGAAAAAAAAAAATATTTTGGGCAACTTCATAGGTAAACATAAAAAAAACTATTTCCTTATTTTTCATACCTTAACCCATCAAAAATAGGGAATGAGTAGATATTACCTCCAATTTGGGAAGGTCAGAAAGGGGACATTACAATCACTAGCATTCCTTTGTGTGTTATGTTTCAATAATAGGCTACATATATTCCCATGTTTGAGGATCTTTTACCACTACATCGAGCTATCTATAGTCACAACCTTATCTACATAGTTGAAGATTTGTACCACTTTTTGTAACATGTGGGATCTTTCACCCTCCTCTCTTTATTTTCATTATTTTTTAGGATAATTGGTTCTCAATGCAAGTTGCGGTTTTTTATTATTTCAAAATGTGTGACAAAACCTACTCATTGCATATTTTTCTCTATTTTGTAGATTCTGATAGAGCATGGAAGACAAGAAGAATTCAAGAATGATATGTTACTTCATATTGATTAAATTTCCTTTTACTATTTAAAAAATATTTCTTTTACATGTTGATCAATTTACTTTAACATGTATTTTCCTAGTAATTCACATGAACATCAAAGTGGGAGAAAATATAATATTAAAAATTGCATACCCATGCCCTTTTCCATTATGTTTTGGGATCACTTTGATTAGAATATCATAAATGTAATAATCATTTTACAAATGACATAATTATGTTTGAAATGGGCTCATGGCATCCCACACTCAATCTCTTTCATCACTAATATCAAAATTCACAATCACGATCCCTAATCTTATTTTCCTCACCCTAGATCAAACCCACAAGTGTAGACTCTACCCAAGTCACCTCCATAATAATGGGTTTAGTCCCTTCACTTTAAAATTTGAAAAAGAAATTTACCCATTTCCAACCACTTCACTAGCCATTACATGAGTTGACTTAGTGCATGTTGTATTGATTTGGTGCTTGGTTGTTGTATTTAAGGACACTCATTTAAAATCATGTAAAAGATGTTGAAATGTGAAAAAATTACTAGATTTAAGAGCTAAAAGGAAAATATAATTTTATATTATCTTTTTGTGATATCATTCTAGGAATTTTACATGTTTATCTATTGCACTTGAACTTTTTTCTCAAATCCATAAACTTGGTGATTTGATAGGTTCCCCAAAGATGTTTACGAGCATTGCAATCCTTGTAGACATTTATATATCATCTATTAGGGGGAGAAAATTAAATTAGGTCATATTATATCAAATCAAAGTTGTGCAAAAGATTGGGTTTGCACTTGTAGAGATCACATTCATATGGGTGAAGTGAACTAGAGCAACATATAGTTAATTTTTAGGATTAGAGATCTTTATTGCAAAAAGCCCTAAAATTCTAGAACCAAGGTGGATCAATTTTGAAGTTTGTCACAATAATTCTTCATCAACACTTGTTCAACTAAATGTTGTTTTCAATTTTAATTTAATTTTCACATTTATTTATATTTTTAGCAACTATCAATCTCAACTCCTTTATCTAAATTAATTTATGCTTAATTAATTAATTAGCCAAGAAAATTAAGTAGGATGTGATAAAACCCTTTCAAATGAGTTTTCTTTTGAACAAATAAAAATATTTAGCTAAATACCTATGAAATCAAGGCACAATTATGACAACTAGAAAAAGAGAAAATATAGCTCTATAAAGTGCACTTTCTTTTGTCATCTTTAAAATAGATTATAACTAGTGTTTAAAAATAGAAGAGTAGAATGTTGAAAGATATTAATGTTGTAAAGACGGTTGTCGTTGCATCAAAAGATCGACCTGTTAATGTCTGATACAACCGTTGGAGTTAATGAATCCACAGGAAGTGGTTAAGCCATGTCATGAACCCAAGCGTTGCACTGCATAACAAAAGGAGACCAAGGATGCGCACCTTGCAACAATTAAATCATAATAATACAACAACTAATATTAAATTATTTGAGGTAACAGTGATACATTGTAATATGACTTTTATAAAGCCTTTTCAAAACATAATTACCCAAACGAACTCACTAAAATAACTTCATCACAAATAGAAACCCTGTTTCTAGGAAAACAGGAAACTGAACTCTATAAAGCTCACTTTCTTCAGTGATCTTCAAAATAGATTGCACACTCCATATTTCAAAATCATCTTCAAATGTTCTTATTCCATGCTGCAGACATTGAACTTGGTAATGACTCCTGTGAGCTAGTGACACAGAGGAAAGCATTTGCTCAGTAACACTCATAGAGTGTGATATTCACCCTCAGACGGAAATAAACATCTCCCTCATATGAATCAGTAGAAATGGTAGCAATTCCTCTTGCCATTAAGAAATCACCAGTACCACCCACAACAGATATATCTCTGTACTTAGTCAAGATGGGGTCTGCTCCATGGAAAGTAATGGTACCCTTATGATCTGTTGAGTTGAGCACAAATGTAAAGCCAAGCCAAGCACTGAAGGTATTCTTCATGTCATAGAAATAAAAGCCCTGAGCTCTGCCCACTGGAGGAGAGTGCAGATTGTTATCCAAAGTGATGGGATCATCAAACACAGCAAGATTTCCAAAATGGTTATTGACAGTCATGATGGTGAGATTAGCCCCCTGAGGAGCTGCAACAAGTGCAGATGTTGCATTGTGGGCATTCTTACCATTGTAGAGTATATCATGAAAGTATAACACAAAATTCTTACAGGGCTTTGGAAGCTTCTTCCTCCCTCTATGGCAATCTACAGATTTCAGCAACATGGTAGACACTAGAAGCCACAGAAAGCACAAATGCAGAACTCTATCAGATCTGATTGCCATTGCACAAAAAAGTGCAAAACTCTCTGTTACAAATGGGAAAGAAAGGCTCTCAGGAAAAGAAAGAGACTCTGAAGTGGTGCTTCTTTCATCTTCCACTGAAAGTCTATATATAGAATTTATCTGCACAGGAAGATAAATCATGTGGGTCATATGGTCGACAGAGGTAAAAGATCTGGTGCAGATAAGAACAACTCTTAGTCAAATGTTTTCGCAGACGTGTTAGAATTGAAAGTGTGTTTGTCCACTACTTTTATGGAGAAAGTGATGGACATTACATACGAATTGCTTGCTTTACTGATTTGTAAGTGAATATCCTTTTATTTATTGGTTTTGAGGGTGTTTAGTCCACCATGTGGGCTTGACTGTAAGTCGGTGGGAGATTTTCTCACGGCTCTGACAGGCCTTTAAAGACCATTAAATGATTTGTTAGGTTTGTAAAATAGAAGTGGGTTGGTAGTTTGTAAAATAGAAGTGGGTTGGTGGAACATGAAAATGTGATATAATATTTTTCAAGTGGAATTTAAGTTTGTTTTGAGTTATTTGGTTGGATTTTATGGAATGTTATAGATATATAAAAGTTAGTGGTTTTGGATTTTATGGAATTCAAATTATTTTGGATGTTATGAAATGTTTTGAATATATATATATATATATATAAACCATTAACTTTAAATATATAAATAATCAAAACATTTCATAAAGTTCAAATTATTAACTTTTATATATAATATATATATCAATTAGATGGGATTAGTGTTAAGTGGATAATTTATGTTTATGAGAGATGAATTTTTGCTAATTAGTATTCTTGAAATGTGGGTGTCAATAAATTTTGACTCAAACTACATATTTGAATTATGATAAAACATCACATAATTGTTTTTCTTTTGAGTTACTCGTTTGGATTTTATAGAGTGTTTTGATATATATTAGATGGGATGAGTGTTAAGTGGATAATTTATATCTATGAGAGATGAGTTCTTGTTAATTCATATTTTTGAAATGTGGGTGTCAACAAATTTTGACTCAAACTACATATTGAATTATGATAAAACATCATATAATTATTTTTCTCTTTGTTTTTAAAATTTTGATTGAAACGTGAAGTAGTATATTATATTATTCTAGTACAATTTTATAGAATGTTGATTAAAAGTAGTGTGAAAAGGAATCACTATGTATCTAATAAAAGTTAAAGCCTTAATTGATAGTTATATTATTGTGAAGGAAAAATAACTTTTCTTGGGCTCAATCTAGGAAATCAAATAAAATGCATACGCACAAGCACATATTAACCTAAACTAAGCAATTAAGAGTTGGGTAATCAAACTTTGATAAATATACTTTTTATTTCTAGGAAGGAAACAAGGAGGACAACAATGCAAAGCTTTGTGATCAAATAATACATAAAAGTCTATTATGATATGTCTTGACATTAGAACTAGACAATTGATAGTAGACTAATAACTAGCTCTAAATTAAAAATTAATATTTTTTCTCTAGGCAAGTACAATTTCATGGATTTGGGACAAGTTGACACATGCAAACTTGTCCTTTGGCTATGAATTTATCTTTTTTGTATTAGCACATTCCTCCACTTAATTTGATGCCCTTCTATTTTTCCTTCCTTTCCTAATATTTGAAGGCTTGTGGTATTTAAAATACCTTGATAAGGTCATTGTTATGTCACATGAGAACATGTTTGCTAATGTCAAACTTGAGAAAATAATGAGTAATGATAAAAAAAATAATAATTTTTAGTCATGCAAATGCTCTTAGGAATGCTCGTATAGAACTAGAATCCTTCTATTATATCAATTAAAGTGTGAACATACAAATGTAGGTCAAAGATCCTTCTATTAGGAGATAATTATAATGGATGCATTGAATGTCTTTAAATATAAAGACAACAATAACAGACACAAAGATGTACTAAGTTGGTGCTTGGAGGCAAAATTTTGGCAAGTTTTGGCTTAAATTTGATTTTTTGAATTTGAATTAAGGTGGAACATGTTTGCAACCACAAGGATCTATTCTTGCAATCACAAACTTGTCCCAAGACAAGAAATAATCATATGTCATATGTCAAAAAGCATCATATGTGAAAAATAATCCTAAGTACACAAAATTCATATTTTATTGTGAATAATGTGTTTACAATCAATTGGTTTAATTTTTCTATGTTTAAAGTTCATATGTATGTATATGTAGATGCAAAATTTATCATGAGTATTAATATCACAAATGTTATCTATGCTTACCTATTAGCCTCGATAGTGTAACGAAACCCTAGAAATTGAGTCAATTAAAAGTCCAAAATGAATTCCATATTAAATATCACATGTAACCTGAATTGAAAAGAAGCCCCTTTAGGATTATCTAATCATGTTTAAATTTAGGTTATTTTTATTCTCCTTTTCATTATTCTAGCCACAAGGTCATGCCTTTATGTTCATAACCCATTCCACAATGTCTTTTAGTCCCATGTGGCTGAGCAAATCATTTATGGCCTTGTTCATTATTTCCTAGATGGTTCCTTTATATCCAAGTCTTTCCATAAGATTACATCTTAGACTATATATTTGTTTAAATGACATCTTAGGATAAAGTGATGGGGGAGCATAAGATGTATCATTTTAGGATCAATTTCACACATACACCTCTTTAGTGTCCTTATATGCCTCAAGTGTTTTACCATAGATAGATGGATCCAAGAATAAAGGTGGGATACCATAAGCCTTAGGATACACATGATACTCACTAACACCATAAGGCGTAAAGTCTAATGAACCCTAATTATCACCATATAAAGTGTTATAGTCATGTGCTAAGGGTTAATTTATGTAATACAATTATTATATGTGCGTCCATTGGTTTATATTTGTTAAAAATTTGAGGAATGACATGTATGTAATAAATATTCCCTTTACTTCAAAATTTGATTCATCGATTATGTAATGTAGACTCAACCACTTTCATAGCATGCAACTAAGGATTCTGAAGAAGGATAATGTAATTTAACTTCCTAGGCATCAAATGGAACAATGTGTCTACCTTGAATGGTCTATCTTGAATTAGAAGAATACTAGTACCAAAATTAAATTTAGGCGTATTATCAAATCCTCTAATGATAAGATTCAATGGTTGTATTTTTGACATGTCCACTGCTAATTGTCAATCATTCCATAGTACATATGCTAAGATTAGATTCATTATCAACTAAAGATCATTCAATGTATCATGATATAAAAAAGTAATGTTTTCTGTAGACCTAAAATTTGACCTTACCCATTCACACCTAATTTTAGCCCACCTTGAGCTAATTAATTAATTAAATATTTATTATTTATATTTAATTAATTTATCCATTACCCTTATCCCCAAATCCTCCAACTAAATTAATTAATTTAGGCCAATAAATCCCCACCACCTTTTCCTCTATTATTTAATTCCACTTTATCTCCCAGTCTTATCTATTTAATCCTATCTATTGATTCCATTCACATGGATCATAATCTATATTTTTCATCATGTGAAAAGTGTCCCTCTCACATGACCAACTAAGACCTTGTCTAGATTCATTGAACCTAGAAACTTCCCAAAATTCAAACTATATTTTCATCTTATCCATTCACATAAGGATTTTTCCCTAGTACAGATCCTAAACTTAGCCCTTATCCATCATGTGACACTTGTCACATGATTACAATTTTAATATGTCATAATCATCATCCAATCCTAGCTATTGATGCAGTCATGGATGAAGGGTCCAGAGAGGTATGTCCAACCATGCAACCTTGAGTTCAACACAACGGAAATAACACAAGAAATGCTAAGAAAATGAGAATTATCATTGATTCAACAACTTGTAGTCTTACATGCATCATATGCCACAAGTGTGAAATGACTAGGGCTCACAAGCCTACTGTAGGGCATTACAAGAAATTACAATTGGAACAAGGTCTTATTATAACTATCAGAACTATCTTGAAATATTTGAGCTATTTCCTTTAGAACTACTTGAGCTATTGAGCTTCCAAACTAACTTTGAATGGATTACAAACGATCTTAAATATGAATCTCTCTAAGCTCCAATTATGATTTGTATTGGCCTTAAGGGCTCACAAACCCTAATGCAAGATCAAACGTGTAGGTTGGCCTTAGAATATGAGGGGTAACCCATAATGTGTCACAAATCTCCAAGAAAGTTCCCCTAGACCTAAAAAGCCTTGTATGATGTTTCATTAAGCTTTGCACGTTCCAAAAATGGTCCAGACATCCAACCTAGACCAGATAGGCCCTGAATGCTCCGTCAAAGAATTGACAATGAATTTTTGAGAGTGATAACCTTCAGCAAACAAATTCAAATAATTAGAAATCTAGATATGTTGAAGATGGCATCATGTAGAATCTTTATTTTGTTCCACAAGTTGAGAAATGGTAGTGTGGTAAAATGTGAAAGAAATTGTTGAAACAACTATAGACTGAACTATAGGAAAATAAATATTTTTTGTTGATAGAGGATTGATTTACAACTAGGGATGTTTCTGCATCAAGCACTCAAGGTTGGAAGAAAATTGAGTCCCTCACTTTCTAGAGGCTAGCGAAAAACCAAAGTGGTCCACCTCAACTTGAGAAATCCATGATGAGTCCTCCACTACTCTTCCTTTCCACTTCACCAAGTACTCCTTATACTACTTGTTCCTAGTGCTCCTTCCATTTCTAGTGTCCAAGAGCTACTCAATCTACTCTAGTGGTTGATGTGGTAATTGCTCCTCCAATCCCACTTCTTTGTTACTCCCACTTGACTATCCTTCATGATACTCATAGATTTTTGAAACATTGAAAATAGATGATATACCAAGTGCCTCTGGTAACCCCACTTCATATGCATTTACTGAATCAAACTTCTTGAGAATCTTACATGGTCTACACTTCCTCATCTTCAATTTATTATATATTCCTACTGGAAACCTCTCCTTCCTAAAGTATACCATAAATTCATCCCCAACAAAAAATTCCTTATTCCTCCTCTTCTCATCTACTATCCTTGTACTTATTTTTCATGTCTTCCAAGTGTTTTTGGACTTGACTATGCAATGTTTCCATGAATCCTGCAAATTCTTCTACTTCTACGCTCCTCTTATTTTCCATACTGATGTCTCTAAGCTCTGCAACTCCTCTGGGATGTATCCTTTTCACAATCTCAAATGGTGTCATCCTTGTGCTATAGTTTATTAAATTGTTGTATGCAAACTCTACTTGTGGTAGAACTATGACCCAATTTCTTGGCTTATCTCTAACCAAAAATCTCAACAATTTACCCAAACTCATGTTTACTATCTCTCTTTGTCCATTTGTTTTTGGGTGATATGTTGAACTGAACTTTAGGTATGTCTTCATCTTCTTCCACAATGTCCTCCAAAAGCATCCAATGAACTTGGTGTCCTTGTCTGAAACTATACTCTTTGGTAGTCCATGCAATCTCACAAACTCCTTAAAAAATAAGTCAACAACATGCACAACATCATTAATCTTCTTGCAAGGAATAAAATGTGTCATCTTAGAAAATTTGTCCACTACTACCATTATAGAATCATATCCTCTTTGTGTTCTTGGTAATCCTAATATTAAATCCATGTTTATATATTCCCTAGGTCTCTTTGGTTTTGTCAAAGATTTATACAATCCAGTATTCTGACTACTCCCCTTTGCTAACTAACAAATTCTATAATTTTCAACATACTTCCTAACATCCTTATATATCTGTAGCAAAAAATAGTGCTCACTCACCAAAGCTATTGTCTTATCCACCCCAAAATTTCTTGCTAGTCCTCCACTATGCTTCTCCTTAATCAAATTCTCCCTCATTGAACTCCTTGGAATGCACAATTGATTACCCTTGAACAACATATCTTCTTGAATGAAATAATCCAACCATTGACTCTTATTTGTCACTACTAGTTCATTACATGCCTTCCATGCTTCAACAAAATGTGGATCGTCCTCATACATGTGTTTCAGTTCTTCAAAACCCAATACTTCTATCTTCATTTCTATCAACAAATTCCTTCTCTTGCTCAATACCTTCACAACTTTATTTGAATTACCACTTCTATGCTTTAACACAGATGTATAACTCTGCAAGAACTCAACCCATCTCATATGTCTTTGGTTCAACTTACCCTAACTATTTAAATACTACAAGGCTTGATGATCAATATTTAACACAAACTCCTTAGGCAACAAATAATGTCTCCACTTCTTCAAGGCTTGAATTATGGCATAGAACTCTTGATCATAAAATGAATATCTCCTTCTGGAATCATTCAATTTCTCAATGAAATAAGCTATTGGTCTTTCTTCTTGACTCAACACTGCTCCTATTGTATTTCCATTGGCATCACAATCAACTTGAAATACTTTATCAAAATCAGGTAATGCTAACACTGGTTTCTTTGTCACCTTTTTCTTTAGCAATTCAAAACTTCTTTGTGCTCTAGATGTCCACTTAAATTCCTTCCTATCTCCTCTCATTAGTTATTTCATGGATTTGCAAATTCTACTAAAGCTCCTTATGAATTTTTTGGTAGAAATTCTCCATTCCATAAAATGATCTTACCTTCCCAATGTTTACTGGTGTAGGCCACTCAACAATTAATCTAACCTTCTCAGGGTCCATCTTCAATCCTTTCATAGAAATGACAAAACCTAGATACACCAACTCCATCTTCATAAAGCTACACTTCTTGATGTTTATCAACAACTTCTCCTCCCTTAGCCTCTATAACACTTGTTTGATGTTCCACAAATGTTCTTCTCTAGACTTACTAAAATTAGAATATCATTCAAATAAACAATAACAAACTTACCCAAGAATTACTTCAGTACTTCATTCCTCAACCTCATGAAGGTTCTAGGTGCATTGGTCAATCCAAAAGGCATCATTAACCACTCATAAAACCCTTCATTATTCTTAAATACAGTCTTCCACTCATCTCCTTCTTTGATTTTGATTTGATGATATCCACTCTTTAGGTCAATCTTTGTGAAATACTTTGCTCCACTCAAACATTCCATAATGTCATCCATTCTTAGAAATGGGAATCTATACTTGACTATGATCCTAGTGATTTCTCTTAAGTCTATACACATCGTCCACTCTCCATATTTCTTTGGTGCTAGTACAACAGGTACCGCACGTGGGCTTAAGCTCTCTCTACTCAATCCTTTCTTTAACAATTCTTGTATTTGTCAGTTTAGTTTCACATTTTCTGCAAATTTCATCTTATGTGCTACTTTGTTTGGAAAAATTACTCCAGGTATTAGATCTATATGATGATTGATGCTCCAGAACAATGGTAATCCATTTGGTAGATTCTCTAATATGATATCTTGATATTCTATCAACATTTTTGCTAATTATTTATGCGATGGATCTTCATCCTTTGCAGTAGAATTCTTTGTCTCTTAATTACTACACTTCTTTGGAACCAATGCAAAACACATGTTCTCATGCCTCATGGTGGAACCTTCAAATTTTTGTGTTTCACTGATCTAAGTTCCTTTACTTGAGTGGCCTTTTGGTCTAAAAAGTGAAACAAGGGTTTAGGGTTTTTGTAATGGGGTTGGTTTACTTAGCTTATTTTCCCCTTGTCTAAATCCTTGTTCTTTGGTCTAATCCTTCATCAAGACTTGTCATTACCGGTTCCAAGTTTCCTTAGTTATATCTTAAGTCTTTGAGTTCATTTGGTTACTGACCCCTTGTGGTTAGGATTCCCCGTTTACCCGTCGCATAATATTTTTCTTTATTTTGGTTTGGGTTTGTTATTTTATGAAGTTGAAAATATTGGTCTTGTTTCACCTTTACATCCTTTGCTAAATTAATTTTAAATTCTTTTAAGGCCTCGTCCCTTGTTCTCCCTAGGTGGTCCCCTTTTAAAAACAACCTTTTATGCATGTGCAAAATTTCGCCACTTAAAGTCCTTGTATCGCTCATTGCATAAGTTCTATTACTCATTGAGTTCATTACAACAATGAGTGATGAGCCTTTTTTTTCCTTAGCATCACACATCACAAAAATATTTTGGTCTTCATGTTTCACTTCAACGATGTGTGATGGCTAGTATTATCCTTTGCATCGCGGTTACCTCTTGTATTGTTGAAGTCCTTGTGCTTAAGAAAATCATTTTAGTGAAGCGTGATGGCTCTTAAGTCTCCTTTGTATTGCATTGTCCCTTTACATTGTAGAAAAGTTTTATTGCTCAATTCAATTATAGGGATGAGCAATAGGAAGGAAAATAACCATGGGCTATGATCTTTCCACATGTCGACATCTGGTGCCATCGCTCATTTTTCCTGTCATTGAAAGCATTCTTATCTCCAAATAAACTACAACGATGAGCGATGGACTAGGGCGAGTTATCTATATCACCGAGAACTTCTCTTCATTGAAGTATAAGTGTCTCTTTGAAACACTTCAGCGACAAGCGATAGAGATGAGTGAATATGCTGGCGAATATTCCTTCCATCAGAGGTTTTCTCCTCATCGCTAAAGTATGGGTCTAAACTTGAAATATTACCACAATGAGCGATGAAGTTCAAAAGGATCATGAAGACACATGGGTGGCTACGTGGCAACTTCCTAGGGTGTCATTATCATTTTTTGAAGGCACATTTGTGAATGCAAAGGGCGACAATCAAGGATAGTCGTAGATAATGTTTTAAATCAAAAGGATCAATGGTGTGAATTCAAACCTGAATGACTACTTGTCAGTTCGCTCGTGCAGGCTATCTTTTAGACATTAATGGAGAGGACACTTTATTTTTGAGCCATAAAGAGGGTTGTTGATCATTTTATTTCACAATTGTAACTATTTGAGAGTAGAAGAACTGGTCAAGTTTAGAAGAAGAGGAAGGCGAGCTCTAGGTGAAGGGAATTTGAAGAACAAACTGTTGGTTTTCCCAGGTAAGTTGAATTTTATGCCTCTATGAGTGATTTTGGAGCACTGGGTGGTTTAGGAATTGAGTAGATTGCTAGGGTTTGTGGTTGGGGTTGTTGTTTCTTTTCTCAAAAGAGGATTTGTGATTGTTTCAAGTAGGGTTTTGGAAAGGAGAGTGAAATTTGTTGAAATTAAGTTTGAACCCTAATTTGAAGAATTAAGACTGTAATCCCCAGTTATCTTGAAACCCTAGTTCTATTGCACTGTAAAAATGAGTGAGCCTAGTGAATCTACTATTAAATCTAAGAGAAAAACTAAATAGAAAAGGGTTAAAAGACGTAAACCTCAAGATGATAAGCTCAAACCAAAGGTGCCTGAGGCATCGACAAAGAAGAGAACGATGAAAAGAGACTACTCTAGGTTGATGGAAGAAGCTTCTAAGGATCCAACTACAAAAGTTAAACCAGTTGGAAAGAGGAAAACTGGTGAAGGAGCATTGACAAGTCACTTTTAGGATTCAACTTATGGGGTTGGTGATGTGGTGTTACCACAGAGTTGTTGGGATCTATTTTTATATGCTTTCAAAATGAGGTTTTCTAGTCACCCCACCTATCATCTATGGACTTGTGATATTGGAAAATTGGTTTTCCCTAACATGTTTGTGGATGTGAACTTAATTCTTGAATTGGAAAGATGTTATGAACCTACTGAAAGGATAATCAAGAGATTTCCAGACTTTGTTCCCATGCTGGAAATTACAAGAAGCCAGATAGTTGAAGTTTTCAACTTGAACCCATATCTACCGAATCAATCAAATTATGTGCATTGTACAATGAATATGAGCAGAATAAATTTGCATACAGAAAAATGTTTTACCAAGGAATAGAAGGCGTGACCTGAAGATGGATGGTGTATCGATTGGGCCTATGAACTTTGAGCCATTTGACTGTGATGACTTGGAAGATTATTTCAAGAATAAAGATTATGCATTGTGCCAAGTTTTGCACAAGAAGTTTGACATCAAGATGGATATTGATCTGATGGTTTTGGAAATTGATATACAAAACAAGTATCAGAACAAGACTTTTGACTATGCTTCTTATATTGCTAATCAATTGTATGAGGACTTGATAAAACTGGAGGATTCAACACCTCCATTGTCCTACAAACATTATTCTTTGTTAATGCATATGTTGTTGTGGAAGGGCATAAAGGTTTGGAGGAATTTCATGAAATTAAGAGAGAGGGACAGTCAAGATAATGAGCTACCAGTACAAATGTGGACCCATGTTTGGGATGTACATTGTCCTAATTCTAACTATATCATGTTTTGTAAAGATTTTAAATTTAGTGTGTTGGAGCAGTTGGGCTCAAATCCTGTTTACATAATATCAAGGGGTGTGAAAGAAATCTTGAGGCCTCTAGAATATGAGCGAGATACTACACAAAAATTCAATTGGGGGGACTGGTACTTACACACCTGGTATACTACAATTAGGATTTATGGATCCCCAGTGCCACCCCACTGGTTTCCTATGTATGTGTTTGACAGACAAGCTTTTATGGAAATAATGTGGTAGCTTGATGCTATGGACAAGGAACATTTTAGAAATTCAAGGAAAGCATCAATGATAAACCCTAAGTGTGGGTTTGCATATTTGCATTCTTATCAAAGGAAGGTATTGAGAGGTTCAATTCCCTCTTGAACAACTATAGGATGAAACAAGATATTATAAGATATTGTGATCTTGAGGGGCTTATTGATGCTGAGAGAAGAGCAAGAGGATTGTCAGGGAAACAACAACAATTTTTGTATCAAGAAGATGTAATAAAAAACTTATCTTTTGATACTGAAGTTGTAGAGAGGAAGAGTGAGTGGAGCAAAATTTGTGCTATTGAAGACAATATGCTAAAAGATAACCCTTTTTATGTTAGTCCTTATTCTAAGGTACACGACTTATATGTACAAGCTAAAATGATGTTAGGATATTTCAAAGATAAAAGTTTATTTCACAAGGTGAAACAAGTTGAAATAAAGGCCAAATTTTCCAAACAACATCATGATGCACAAATAAGGAGCCAACCGGCTCAATCCTCGGATCAAGGTAGTCAAATGAAAACAAAAGAGATAGGGAAGAGACCTACAGTCACCCCATTGGTGACTTATTTTGATATTGAGCAAGGAGGTGAGGGTTATGTTCCCGAGGAGTCTGCAAAACCTATTCCAATGGAGGAGGAAGTTGATCAAAGATTCCCATCCCCTAAGAAGGAGGATCCTTTGAATATTGTTGTTCTTGCTAGTAGGATAATAAAATGGGAATACAATGAAGATGATGATGATGTTAGGATAAAGATTTGTAGGGATTTTATGAGTGAGGACACCTTTATCCAAATAAAGGAATTCAAGGATTTTGTCATCCAACTAAGAATCTTTGACATCAAGAAGAGAATTGAAGAAGCCAAGGAAAAAGTTGATCCCTCATTGCAAGAAGAAGCTGATAAGGAGGAGGAAGACAAGATTATGAAATAGATTGCTACAATAACACCTCAGGAGGCAAGGGACCTGGTTAAAAGAAGTGGAATTTTATTGTTACTTGGGTGGGTGCTTACATATGCCATTGATTTGGATGTAATAAAAAAAGATCCCAAAGCCTCTGTTTCTGAAGAGAATTTTGATAACAAGGTATTTGGTTCAAGTTTTAGCCCAAAGTTGCACACTCTTGCTATTTGGTCCATAGCACCAAACACTAGGAAGCCTGAAGTAATAAAATCTGTAGAGAAAGAAATTGGTGTTGTTGTGATAAAGATGGCTACTGAAATGACTGCAACTGTAGCTACACAATTGACTATGCATGCTGCTATGTTGAGTGTTGATACAACCCAAATCACACAAGACAGATATGATAAATTGTTGGATAAGTACAATAAGTTGATGGATGAGCATAACAGGGTGCTTGCTACAACACAAAAAGGTTTTCCTTCTCCCACAACTTCTTCTGATTTGTTTTCCCTAGATAGAGAGACCTTGTCACTAAGAATTCAAAACTTGAAACAAGAAGTGCAAGTAGAGAAGGGTAACACTAAGAAGGCCAAAGAGGAAATTGCCAAGGTGGCAGATAATATCTTTGATGGTGTTTTAAATCACAAGGTTATGAAGTTAGTAAACAAGGCTGATAATGTATGGGATGTTTACAATAATATTCATAAAGCCAATAGAAGTATTTGCTGGTTCAAAATGCATTCCAAACTGAATGGAGCAAGTGGATTACCAGGGATGGAGCATTAAAAGAAATGATGCCTTATATGCAAGAAGACCTTGAGGGCCCAACCAATATTCTTGATTTGTTGAAGGCAATTGATTTGTTAAGTGAGATTACAACATTCCATGGTAAGTTGGGCATGCAATTGCAACAAAAAAAAGAAAAAATTTAGAGACATGGAAGGGCATGGCATGCCAAAAATTTTGGATGATAAAGGTGAATTGAAGGAGTTTGTTGTATGGAAGGATGAGTTGGGAGGTCTACTCCCACATTTCAAGAAAATGATTAGTCTCATTGACTATACCATGTTGAACACTGTTGTAGATAATATGTTAGGAATTGAAATAAGGATGGACACATTTGTGAAGGAGGCCAAAATATTGATTGATGCTAGATATAACCAGCATAACACAAAAGTGCAGAAACTAATGGATACATAATGGCCAACCAAGGAGGAGTATAACACATGGCTCCAAAAATTTACAAAGGCATCACTATAGATATCAAATGTGTCAAGTTGTACTATCAAATGCATCATTGTATGAAAAATAGGTTTCAAAATGATAGAACAGTTTAGATCAAATGTGTTGAAGAATGGTCAAAAGCATCAATCTACAAATTAGATGTGCCACTATACATATCAAATGTGTTAGAGGATAATAATATGTGGTAAACGATAATTAGATGCATCACTGTAACAACAGATACTTCATAGTAATAGTCAAATGTGCAATTTTGAGGTTGTAACTAATATTTTGAAGGCGTGGATTGATTTTGATTGATTTGTATGATTAGTTTTGACTTTTTCGTTGACAAGAGATAACAAAAAACAAATGATAGTAACAAAGTGACTCCAAGGTATGGTATGATTGGTATTCAATGGTCTTCATGATAAAATCATGCCAAGAAGTACACCTTAGCTAGTGTTAAAGGCGTGTCGCACTAGTGTGGGTCCAATCTAGAATACCATAAGATTGTGCATGCATGCTCCACTTTAAAGAGGGAATAGCTAGGTCTCTAGTGGCACAAGGGCTCACCTTCCTCATTCTCTTGTAGGTCTTTACACCTCCAAATAAATTTATCTCCTCAAGCTGATACATATTAGGTAACTTTAGGAATAATACTATACCTTGCACCACAATAGATTAACAAACACCAAAGTTAGGTCTTTGTGAGTAGGCATATGCCATGCAATCAAAGGATTCAATAACAAATGAAGATCAAATCAATAATCCCAAATCCAATTACCAAATAGACATATTACCATTGAAGTGATATAAATAATCAAATGAGAGAAATCAAATAACAAGAACGTAAATCAAACTAAGCTAATCTAACCTACTTTACCTCACTTGACAATGCAAAACCATACTCCATTATCAAAAGTATACGATTATGATTTTTGACATGATATGTGGAGTGTTCATAAACTTAGCATAACCTTGTTGTGCAAAAGCAAGATGAATTGAGTATAGTGTAGTTATTGAATCGAGGAGACTTGATGTGAATTCCAAGAGATATTGAATGATCAAAGATGTTTGATTTATAGATTTTTGGGATGTGAGATCAATGGTGTGAGATGTGAGATGAGATCAATAGATGAGGATGAATGAGAGATTAGGATCATCATGCATGAGTTTGCATGGAAAGATGAAGTGAAGTAAAGTGAAGTTCACTCACTAAATTTAGCAAAGTTACTAAATTTAGAAGAGTTAACTAAATTTAGGATTAGAAGACTAAAGAAAATATTAGAAGACTAAAGATGATATAATTAGCAAAATAAATAAAATAAATATTTTATTTATTTTTAAAGGAATGTGCAAATTAAATTAATTAAATAATATATTTAATTTGGGAGGAATAATTATCTAATTAAATAATTAAGAACAATATTTAATTATGAGAGATGAGAAAGAATGCATGATTTAATTAAATAATAACAAAATTATCTAATTATATGGATAAGAGGATGATGAAAGATTTAATTAAATAATTAGAAAAATATTTAATTATATGGATAAGAAGAATATTTGGAATTAATTAAATAATTAAAAATTATTTAATTAAAGGGGATGAGAAAAAATGATTTAATTAATTAAATAATTAAAAAATATTTAATTAAAGGTGATGGAGGGAAGACAACACAATAATTAAAAATTATTTAATTAATGAAGGGACATGATTTAGTTTAATCAAATAATTAAAAAATATTTAATTAATGTAGTGGTGAAAGAGGTGATGAGAGATGATGATTGTAAATGATGAATTAGAAGAACGTGTTAGACATTTTTGGTATCTACAATCTCTAAATAGCAATGTTTCCTAGTGGTTATGAGAATAGTAAGCCTATTTGAAAGTGTTTGAGATAAGGGGGGTCTCTCCTCTTCTCCTCACCAAACAAGTCTTGACTGATCGAGGGTCTTGCAGCTTGGCTTGAACAGTGTTGGCCACACTTAGAGGTACAACCTACATTCTTTTCCCTTCATATACCTCATTGATAAACATTATTGAGGTTTCCCATGGGGTGATGAAATCATCAAGGAGACCTCCTACTGTAGATAAAAAGAAGATACTAGTGTTTTTGATTCTCAGGCTTGCACGGAGCACAAGAGAAGAACATACTTTGCTAGTACTCCTTGGTTGTGCATAACATGTGCAAGCTAAAAGTGCTTTTGATCTCTAGTCTCACATGAAGTGCAAGAAGAGAGCATACACACTAGAATCTTACTAAACACAACATATAATTCATTAATTAGAGCCCAAATGAGGTGTGAACAAATCTAGAATCAAAGTAATTGATTTTTTTCCCTACATCAAATTCATTAGTAGTTTGTTTTTACCAGTCTTCTCCCAGAATTTATTGATGCTTTAAAGATATGTTAGTTCCAAAAATTGAGCAAAAGTTAGGGTTAGAAAAATGCAATTAACTGAATCATGTGTCATGCTATAAATATCCAATGCATTGATGTGAATTTCAAATGCACGTTTTACTTGTAGATGTGTCAATTTACCTATCAATAGCGCCATTGTAGGTATCAAATGCGTCGATGTAATCTTCTAGAGTGTTGTAGTGATATCAAAAGCGTTGATACAACATCAAATGTGTCATTGTAAATTTCCATTGTGTCACTATAAATTTCAAAACCTGTAAAATAGTGACCTCAAAAGAAATTAAATGCATCGATTTAATATCAAAAGCATTGACGTGGGTTGCAAAAGTGTCGCTATGACTTTAAAAAGATTGATCTGCATGTCAAAGGAATTGATCTGGGTTCAATTGTGTCACTGTAATTTGTGACCTGAAAATCTCCAAGAAACTTAATTGAATGTTAAATTAGGGACGTGGGTCCCACGAGGCGTACCAAAATATGAATAGGAATATGTCAAATGATCAATGAATTCAATGCAATAGGAAATCAATTCAAAAGCCCTAATTGAATGATCACATAAACCTATTAATAATGAAGCATATGCACTAACCAAATGATAGTAACCAAATAAGAACATAAATCAAATTGATTAACCTAATCTACTTTACCTCCACCAAAAACACCCAAGCTTTACTCCATTGTAAAAACAATTATGTTTTTTTAGTATGATATGTGGATTTCTAATAAACTTAGCATAACATTGTTAAGAAAAAGTGATAAAAAATGAGTATAGTTTGGATACTAATTTGAGGAGAGATTGAATGATCAAATGATGGATGATTTATAGGTTTTCAGAACATTGTATCAATAGTGTGAGATGTGAGATGAGATTGATAAATGAGGATTGATGAGAGATCGAGAGGATCATGCATGAGGTTGCATGGAGAGATGAAGTGGAATGAAGTTCAATTCACTCACTATATTTAGCAAATGTCACCAAATTTAGAGGAGTTCACTATTCTTAAGAATGATCACTAAATCTAGTTTGGTTTCTAAATTTAGGTTTAGAAGAATAAAGATAGAATTGGATATAATTAGGAAATAAATAAAATGATGATTTTATTTATTTTTAGAGGAATGTGCAAACTAAATTAATTAATTAATTAATTTAATTTTGGAGGAATATTTAGCTGATTAAATAATTAAAAATTATTTAAATATGTGGATGAGAAGAATGCATGATTTTAATTAAATAATTAAAAATTATTTAATTATGTAGATAAGAAGATAGTTGGAAATTAATTAAATAATTAAAAACAATTTAATTAAAGGTGATGGGGGAAATGATGAAATAATGAAATTATTAAAAAATATTAATTAATGTGGGAAATGGATTAGTTTAATCAAATTAATGAATTTTTTTTAATTAAGAGTGACGAAAAGGGTGATGAGTGATGATGATTGAAAATGATGAGTTGAAAGAATGTGTTAGATATTTTTAGGTGTCTACACTAGCCAATCATAAACTAAATAAATATATTTTTTCAATTATTCATTAAAATGTATATTTTTGACTCCCAATATACCATGGTATAAAATATTGAGAAAAAAGGAAAAAGAATCTGATTGGGTAGGCATAAAGAAATTATTCACTCAATGGAAATCACAGTTCTGTCATGGTAGAAATTAATAATGCTAAGTTAATGAATCAGAGCTTAAGATCATCTAAAAATATTTAAAAAAATGTTAATTTTTTATTAGTTATAAAAATAAAATAAAAGTATATTATAGTAGATTATTATGTCTCTCATTTTTAATAAGTACAAAGGGCTCACTTTGTAAAAATTAAAACATAGTTAACATATATTTGAAAAACAAATTTAATATAATTAAACTTGATGATTGATAGTCCTTTTATAACACATATAAGTGATGATTGATATGAGTTATATAATGCATATGGATAAACCCTATTTCATTTCTATAGTAGGGGTTGTTAATGTGAAAGAAATATTAGGAGCTCCTATCTCCCCATTTAAGAACTATCTTGGAGCATATCCACAAAATAAGGTAGGGCTTTCCCTCCCTTGAAGTTGTTTGATTTTCTACTTGATGAGTTGAGACCCTTTACAAAGTCACTTTTGTCATGCCTTCTATTTTCACTATGATGTGAGAGTATAGCTGGGAGATTTGCTAGTTGAAGACAAGAAGTTCCCAAACTAACACTTGAAGCTAGCATTTCTAGTTTAAACCAACAAGCATTGTTTCTTTTTAATTAATTCCTTAATAAAACACAAGCATTTACTCAAGATGGGAGGATACTCATATCATTCCTCAACTTATTGAGTGTAATTCCCTATCAACACCACCACACTATGGAGGTAGGGCATATAACTATGAAAAGGGGGTGTCAATGTTGTCATCTCCCCCTCACTTAGCCTATCACCTAGTTGGTTGGGTTATTTCATTAGGTGACAAGAGGCTTTGAAACTAATTTTAAAGATATAATATAAATCTTAATTAAGTACAATAAAATAACTCTTATATAAATAAAAATAAAATAGTTCTTAAATAATTCTAAAATAAAATAAAATAAATCTTAGAAATTAACATATTTTTCAAATAAAAATTAAAGTAAAAATGTTAATAAAATAAAATATTTTAAAATGGTTTTAAAGTAAAATAAAATAATTCTTAAGTAAATAAAATAATTAGACTGACATCTCTAAATATTTTATAAATAGATGCTTTTTTATATTGAATCAAAGCATTAGAAGAATGAAGCTACCAATGGGTAGTTGAAAAAACACACTAAATAATCAATACAAACACAACCAAAGAGGCTGCAACAATTACATGAACTGCATAACCATTTTACATTGGCTAAGCTTGTTGTCAAGATGAAACTTTAAAACTTGTTCCTTAACTTGTTGAAGTTGATCCACAACTTTAGCATTCTTTTTGCACAAAACTTGAGTTGTGAAAACAAGAAAAATACCTAAAAATATATGTCAGAGTAAAGCTTTAGAGTGCTAGTTACCTAATGATAGTTACTAGAAAATACAACAACACATCTATTTTTCCATATATTCTTTAAAATAACTTGTTTAATAGAATCAACAATCACGTCATTCTACATGCTAAAACCTAAAATTGCTTCCTTTCAATTTAAATCATGATTGAAAATCGTAGAGAAGTCTCTAAACACAACAAACCATTGTTTCTTGACATATAAGCAATCCTAGAAGATATGTTTCATATTTTCAAAATTTTGGAAAAAAGGACACATAGCTGGTAATACATTTCAACCTATCCCTAACAGGTGGTTTGCAATGTAATATTTTCCAAGTCAACGCTTGAGTATCAAAATCAACTTTACATTTCCATATTTTAGCACTCATTTTGGACCAAAATTTAGAGCTAAATCTACATGTCCACTTTTGGTTTAGATGAGGAGTAAGAGGCTAGCTAGGAAGGATAAAAAATAAACCTTCTTTAGAGGAAGATTATTAAAATGATTGAAGGAAAACTATTTCGAGTCCTTAAAAAAATTACACATTCTTGGAGTACAAAGTTTCATAGATAGATTGATATAGGAACTAATGATTGAACAAAAATCATGAACTGCTTGTACTTATTACTTAGCCCATACTTTTCCTTAATACTCATCCATTGGGACCAATCAAAAATATTAAAGTCTTAAATATCTTTAAATTGATGAACCCTTTTTTTGAAAAAGTAATGAGCATGTCTTGAAAAGGTAATAGCCAATGGTTGATCATGATAGTTTACCAATTTATTCTACCATATTAAAGTTGAAGCAAAACTGAAACCATGCTGCAATGAAGATTAATTCCATTCTAAAAAATTACAAACTCTTTGCCATGCGCTTTCCACATAGATTGGAGAAGAAATGACGTCTTGATTTTTAAAAAAGGAGATTTTATGTAACCAATTAACATCTTGCCACTTCTTTTTAACTGAAGCTTCCATGATACAATAACAAACTAAAGTTTTCAATGGCTCATCTCCACTGGTAGCTCTAATGATCCATTTAGCCACAAGACATAGTCCTTGGGATATAGGATCAATAAGTCCAAGACCTCCTTTACATCTTGGTTGAATGCAATGAAACCAAGAAGAAGCAATAATTATCGCATTACCATCCCACTTTGACCACATTTTTTTGAATAATCTTGTTTAACTCTTCATAACCTTGTTTGGATGGCATCTAATAGGATGAATAGTACACATGGATAACAATGAGTATTCTATTAACGACTTGATTTTTTCCAACTAGGGATAAGAATTTGCTGCCCCAATTAAACAACTTATTCTTAAGTCTATTTAAAAACCAGACCCACATGTCAGAAAGAGAGACCCCCAACCCAAAAGGAATGCCCAAATATCTAGTTATCTCTCCATGTTTGGTTTGTTTCCAATCTATGGGAATCCAATGAAGGAAAGGACCATGCTCACACATAATAAATTCAATCTTGCTATGAGCTAATTGAGAACTTGAAATAGCACAATACAAGTTCAAAATTCCCAAGGTATTGTTTAATTCTTCTTCAAAATTTTATAAGAACAACATACTATCATCAACAAAATGGGATTTAATAACCACTTTATTTTGAGGAATAACAATGCCTTTAATAAACTTCATTTGATTAGCTCATTAGAGAAGATATCCCAAGGCATCAACAACATGCACATATAAAAATCGAGATAGAGGACAACCCTGCCTTATAGAATGTTGTAGCTCAAAGGATTTTGACATAGTCTTACTGATAATAAGGTGGACATTGGCATCCTTGAACAATATTTGAATATGATCCCTAATTTTTGGTCCAAAGTCCAACCATTTAAGCATTTTAAGAATGAAGCTCCAATGAATTCTGGCATATGCTTTATCAAAATCTAACTTGACCGCCAAAACATTTTGACCAATTTGTTGAGCCCATTCAATAGTCTCCCAAGCCAACATTAGATTGTCCAATATATATTTTCCTTTTATAAAAACCTATTTGTTCAACTCTCATAATACCTTGAACAATTGGTTTAATTATGAAAGCTAAAGCCTTTGCAATGATTTTGTAGGAAGTTTTTAATAAGGTAATTGGACACCAACCAACAATAGTATCTTCATTTTTTCCCTTAGGGATAAGTTTGATTAGCCTTTTATTGATATTAGGACCCAAGGATCCATTTTGAAGAGCCTCTAAATAAAGCATATAAAATCATCTTTAATATGATTCCACATAATTTGATTAAATTCAGCTGGAAGACCATCAAGACCATGACTTTTATTAGTTTTCATGGAGAAAAGAGTACGTTCAATTTCTTCCAAAAAGAGAATGCGATCCAAGAATCTACTATAGTCTAGATCAATTTTATTAGGTATACAATCTTGAACACTTTCTTCCATGATTGCTGAATATTTGCCCAATTACTTTTCCTTTTAAACAATGAAGAAACAAAATACTATCCCAAAGAAATATAAAGAAAAAAGATAAAACGACCTAAAACTTTTAGAACATTATATAATATTTATAAAAAATTAATTATGTAATTTTTAAATTAATCTCTATCAAACTATGTTTCTTTAACTTTGAATATGAACAATTCATCTAATAATCATTATATTAAAGAAATAAACATAAATTTTGTGTTAAAATCAAACTTAACTTACTACCCCACTAGAAAACCTTCACAAAAATAAAGTGCCTTATGAACGATTAAATAAAATTTTATTAAAAAACTGTGTCCTAATTTTCTTCCCGGACATGGTAAATGGGGTAAATTGCAAACCCTAAAACTCTGGTTGTGGCGTTATCATTCTTACGCCTTCGAAGGATTTTAGGGTTGCAAGAGAGGACTTTTAGTGAAGGGAGCACTGCGGCAACAAATCTGGAGCAAGGATGCAGATATTCGTAAAAACATGTATGTACATTTTTTTCTTTGCGTTATCCATCTTTTTCCCTCCTTCATGCTTCATTGCAAATTTCTTTTCCTATTTTTTCCTTCGCGTTGGGTTTCTTCCCCCCCCTCTTAGTGTTTTAATGGAAGGTTTTGTATATCAGTGACTGGTAAGACAATAACCCTAGAGGTAGAATCCTCTGATACAATCGACAATGTCAAGGCGAAGATCCAGGATAAGGAGGGTATTCCTCCTGATCAGCAGAGGCTAATCTTTGCTGGGAAGCAGCTGGAGGATGGGAGAACCCTGGCTGATTACAATATTCAGAAGGAGTCCACCCTTCATCTGGTCCTTCGCCTCAGGGGAGGTGCGAAGAAGAGAAAGAAGAAGACCTACACCAAGCCCAAGAAGATTAAGCACAAGAAGAAGAAAGTCAAGTTGGCTGTTTTACAGTACTACAAGGTGGATGACTCTGGCAAGGTGCAAAGGCTCAGGAAGGAATGCCCTAATCAGGAGTGTGGAGCCGGGACATTCATGGCCAATCACTTTGACAGGCATTACTGTGGCAAGTGTGGTTTGACCTATGTTTATCAAAAAGCTGAGGCTTAAGATGATTTTGCCCTAAATTAGTTTTAGAGATGAATCTGGTTCATCTAGGGCTAAAAAGGGCTGCTTAGCGTTTTCGCGTTATATTCTGGGGTTTGAAATTGTTGAGATGGACAAGAATTTTGTAGCAGTGATTTAGATTTATTTATGCAGTCGTTATTTACCAATCATTAAACTGGATTAATGAAAATCTTACATTTTATCTGGTAAAATCAGTAGACTGCTCTGTTTTATGGCATACGTGCCTGATTGGGATTGTCATGGAACCGAAGTTTTATTTTCTGGTTTAGTTCTTATATTAATAAGATTGAATTTGGTTTAGATATGAGGTGGATTTTGGGTTAAAATTGTTTGATTTTCTTTCTTGGGGACCTTTTTGTTTTGAATTTAAAATCTTTAAGATGGTTTAGAGGTTTTGCAACCGGGATTAAAATTTTGCCGATGTGATTGGCGTTCAACATCTCTAAATTGGATTTGTGAAAATTTAGTTATTTTCAGTTAAAATGATGACATCAGTGTGTTTATGATAAATGTATTTGGTTGATTTTTCATGAGATTAACCTCAGTTTCTCTGATGTAGTTCAAAGATGAAAGTATGTTAGTTCTAAATTGAGCTTAGGAATCAATCGTCTTTAGAGCTGAAATCAGTCAGTTATTGTTTTGAGAAGTATTTATGAAGTTTTGAGAAGGTTCAGGATTTGTAACAGATTTTGATTTTGATTTTTGTTTTTCGATTCTTAAATTGTACATCTGAAATTCTAGCTATTTCTGTTTAAATGTTTCCTATGATAAATGTACTTAGTTTGTATATTCTCTGGATCCAATTTGTGCTTTTCTGATTGAAAATTGAGCTACTTTTGCAATTGTTCAGCTGGATTGGTGAAATCTAGTTATATTCTCTTAAAAAGTTGGTGTAGATCTGTATTATTGTGCACATATGCTGTTTCCTAATGTGAGAAGGGCTTGCAGCGGGTAAAACTACCGTGTTGGACTAACGGCTTGAAAGCTGTGAAAGGAGTTTATCGATCAGGAAAATGATCTTGTCCATTGGTTGTACATGCATATATAGATTTGGCTTTTTGCTTCATCCAGGAAAGCTGCAAGAATATGGAAGAAGAGACCTTCACCCACTGGAGGGTCCATCGTATGCAGCAACAATTGCAGGTTGTGAAAAATCCAACGGAAATACACCTTACACCATTTGCTTGTGGGTAGTTTGTGGAGCACATGCATCTGAGACACAAGGGCCCTGTTTTGTAGTGCAGGTAAGGCATTCAGCCCTCTGTGTTTGAAAAATCTAACCTAGTTACCTTTACCTAAATAACCCCCTAAACACAGACCAACTCACACAATGTTGATTTTTTAATGTTTTTGAATGCACTTGTTCCTGAAGCAGTATTTCTTAATGTCTGAGATGTTAAAAAAATATAAGAAGAGCTGGAGATAGTTGGTCCGTCCGGTCTGGCGGAGGTGGGATTCAGATCAACTCAGAATATTTACAATGGTGGTTTGAAATATTGTTTGTTTGATACTTTTGATAGAAACTTGTTCTGGAAGCCGTATTTTGTAAGAAACATGTTGTGCTAACAAACAATAGTAAAGACTTGCAACCAAAGGAATTCAGCAATTCAGAGCAAAAGTTTAAATCATTTAAAAGTTTAAGCTAAATGTTAATGTAAATCCTAACTTAAAACAGATTTTAAAGAAAACATGTAAAAGAGTAAAGGGAAGAGAAAAGTTTCTAAGAATGAACTACTCTTTTTCAACCGCATTTAATTTTGAAAGGAAACATTCAATTTTAAACCAATCCATATTTGATCAATCCTCACATGTCCAAGAGCAAAGGATGGTACAATCTCAGAGGGCTTGATCGACTATGAAGAAGTGCAAACAACCATAATATGCCATGCAGAAATTGAACACAAACGTGCACAATCTCAATGAAAAAGATACTTTATAAGGCACACATTTGTGTGAATGTTCAGGTTGCACATACAACTACTTAACATCACGCTACAAAGCACTCAGTTGTATTCATTAAACGCTCAAGCGAAAATTGTAAATAAGATCTTGATTCATTATAACTCATATTTGAAAATCATAAAACAATCAAAGATAGGGGAAAGGATTTAATAGTTGTGTATGTTCCAATAGCTGTTATAGTATTTGTTGATTTAATGCTCGGTATTTTCAACAATTTTGCACTAATAGTTGTGACTTTAAAGTTATTAGTGTTATGATGATTACACATAACTGAATGAAATGTATTCCTTAGATCCAAAGAACAACAAATCATGTGATGCCACATAAGTGCACTAATAACACATTACTTAGTGCACAATTATCGGTCTACTTTCTTTTTGGGCCTTTTTGGACACGCCAACAAAATGCATGTTGATGAGTCATCATATTTGATGATGTGGCCTTGAAACCTTTGTATAATCATGGACTTGCCAAGTAAGCTACTATAAAATTTGGGAGTACTTTGAAATTTCCAAGTAAGATTTTGAGAAGTGTGAAGTTAGGGTGCTTAGCTATTGGGTCCTCTCTCCTAGAAGTAGAAAATAGTGTTATTTCAATATAAGTTGCAAATGGCTTCCAATGCATGAAGATCTCAACACATTATATCTCTATTGACAAACCATAAACAATCATAGATAGAAGTAGAAAATAATAGTATTTCAATTAAGTGGCAAACAAATGGCGATCAATGAATAATAATATCAATTTATAGGGAATTTATATGTTTTGTTCATTTCCCTCCAGTTGGCTACAAAATTGGAATTCAATTTGATTTTACAAGAGAGGTAGCCCTAATTGAATTGTAAGTAACAATAGGTCTTGTTTAAGATCATCAATTTATTACATGTCCAAGCTGCAATACTATAATCTAGAGTCTTAAACAAGTCCCCTCTCCCAATATTAGCCTCCATAATCTTTGGTCTTCAATAAGTTCTTCATCTTAGCTTTGGTAGTTTTATAATTAAATGGCCCTGCATAATGGTCCCAAGTACTCTTTAGATTAGCAATAAGTAAATCAGAATGTTTGGGACAAGTATCCACCATTTCAAATGATCCTTGGTCCAATGGTAGTCACACAACACTCAGGGGAGTATCAAATTTTAATAATAGGAGAAACCATCAAATTATGAGTCAAAAATCAACATGATTTTTACTATGAACAATCTTAGGACCAATAATTAGATATGTAACTTCATGATTGACGCTTAGTTAAATTATTTTGGCTCATAGTCTAATTAAAGCACAATTGCTCAATAAAATTAGGATGCAATGAACCATATATAAATCCATTCACATGGGCATGTTTAGGGTGTTCATTAATCTTTAAATGCAAATTTGGATGATAAATGGCCCTTTATGTAGTATTGCACACCTTGATGATTGTTGAGTAGGCTTGTAATGGTGATTTGAACTCGTAACATAAAATATGCACTTGTGTTGCAAAATGACAAAACACAATCATGCATATAAAAAATATTAACCTTATGAAGTAAAGTTAGTTGAACAAGTTGCAACAAGTGCTTCTTTTAAACTTCAATTTCTTATGTTCATGTCTTTTCAAAACTCATGGACAACAATTAATGCTATTAAAAAGGTTATTAACAAGGTCATTAAGCAATTGCAAAGGACAACATATCGTATTTCGAACCAAAGTTGAAGCATTGGACCATTTGAGTTCAAGTAGAGGGTCTCTAGTTTAAGAAGAACTAGGGAATGTTGTGTAAGCCAAAACAAATAATCCCCAAAAACATAAGGACAAGTGAACCCCTCATACAAGCATATCAAGATGTATTTAAACACAAATGGATAGAAAATTAAGCAATTGTGATTTATCAAATCCTTACATCTTTAAAATGCATAATGCCAAAATTTTAATTGCTTCAAAGAGAACAATTATGATTGAGGACAAAATGCAATACGGTCACATGGAGACTTAATGAGATGATGCTTCTAAACACTTCAAAATAAGACCTATTTAAGAACACAAAGCTCAATTATCCACAACACTAAAAAACAAAGGGATGAACTCATGATTAGGATGGAACAAATTAAACATAAATTAAAATTTAGTATCACCCTAACCATAGTGTGCACACATGAGTTATTTTCCTTCCTCAATTTGCAATAATTGATTATTCAACTTAATATCAAGCTATGACTACTCATTTTACACTTAAGTAAAAATGGGTATATTTATATAAGTATTTATCTAAATAGATTACCATTAGCTATTTGGACATTACTTTACTACCAACAAGATGTTTAGAGTCTTGACAAAGTTATCTTTGGTCCCACTCTTGGCATAACTCTATAGCTAGTGAGGCATCCATAGCCTTGGTAAACATATTGGAATAACCTAGATATTTGAGTATTTCACATTTTAACTTTCTTATATTTCATCTTTCTAAAAGAACATTTCTCCCAATATTCTTTTTTCTTAAGTTACTTTATTTTCTTTTCTTTTGTATTGAATTCATAGGCACTAAAACACATTTTTGGGTTGGGGATTGGCTATCAAAAGGACAACATTTTAAAAGGTTTTTCTTGATATCTTGATTGTAACAACTTCATCCAAACAAACCCATAAATCATTTATATGAATTTTGTGAGATATTTGAAGGTAATCTAATCATATGTCTTAAAGTTTATCCTAACTAATCTCAATCATGAATAACATCCACTCTAAAAATAATTGTATTGATCACTAATATATTTATTTTAAACAAACCATCTATTTTGAAAGTACATAGAAGAAAATTCATTATAAAATAAGCCAAATGAGTTATTTATAAACAATCATTATTTGGATCAAAAGATAATTAACCAATTCAAAACAAACCCAATTAAAAGTAAGGGGTGGGTATCACAACCACACACAAACTAGTATAATTAACAAAAAACTAACACACCAAAACAAGTCAACAAACCAAAAAAACAACAAAAAACTGAAGCAATTAATATAAACCACACACAAAACAAGTTCACAAAAACATAAAGTATACCACAATTGGTCCTTTTTCTAATGTAGCAAATTACACTACTCTAGAATCAATGTGATTTTAAACATGAACAACTCTAGGACCAATGATGTCGCCAATGACATTAGTTGTTGACATAGATCTCAAATACATAGCACATACCTCATAGACCTTCAATAACTGATTTGGCAATCCACATTATACCAATAACATGAAATAAAAAAAAAAGACAAGTGAATAAACTCTATATGCTCTATTGATGTTCAATACCAAAATCTAATGAAAAATGGTGCATGTGTGTTACTATCAACCAAAGCTAACCAACCAACAAGAGCACAGATAAAAAATAAAATAATGATTGACCAAACAAAAAAGCACATAAAGCTAAACTAAAGAAAAACAAAATGAACAAGAAACCAAAGATCAACCAAATTCCTAAACTAATTGTACAAAACAAACATGAAGACTATAAATGATAAACTTCAAAGCTATTTATTTTTTATTTCTTTAGGACATTCAAGAGCAACAACTTCCCTATTAGATTCCAAGTCTATCAAGCACATCCTTGAACTTTGAATAAAAGGTTCAACCATTTTACCTAAAATTTCAAGATGTGTATGTATAGGTTTAACAACTAGGCAAATCAATACTACCATGATTAATCCAAATGTATGTATTTTTATTCAACTCACCATAATCAAATTCATAAGTAGGAAAAAAATAGGAAGGTAGAAGAAAGTATCATGTTTTGTGATGCCGTCAATTAAAGGTGTTTTCTCATCCTTCATTTCTACATCCTTGTTAGGAACTTATATCCTCATGAATTTCACCATGCATCATCCACATAATCATTAACTAGTAAAGCATGCCACCAATTCATATCAATCATAATTATTAGCTGATAGGCTATATATAGAGTGAAATTTCATCCTGAAACCCATCTCACACCGCTAAATAGTTGTTGGTTGTCGTTAAACAACAAATGGTTTACAATTTATGTTCATGGTTAGATCAAATCGGATCTACCCAAATCATATCAGATTTACTGCAATCTAATCGGATCGCTAAAATATTTCCTATCTTATTCTTATCCTAATGGCACCGCCACTATGTCATTTCCTATAAATATGTATCGTTGCAGCTATCCCATCAGTCCTCCAGAGAATCAAGTCCAATTCACCATGGCCTATTATGTTTTCCATTACTCCAAATTGCGCATCTAGGAGGTAAATGATTCCTCTATTTTCTTTTTCCCTTTTTTCATTGATTATAGTATAACAGAAATGAAATTGAGATTGTGGGTTTTTGAAATCTTCATTTGGGATTTGTGCGATTTGAGGAGTTCAACAAAATGGTGTATTTGGATGTCGACATTCAAGTCTTTGAAAACATTGATAGCCTATTCGACATGCCATATGGGTATTTCTATACTATCATGGACTGCTTCTACGAGAAGACATGGAGTCACATGACCCAGTATCAAATCAGATACTGCCCGCAGTGCCCCAACAAGGTGATATGGCCTGTTGAGTTGGAGCAGGATTGCTGGAATGTTTGTGTTTGAACCCAGTAAATTAACCTTGGAAAGCATGATGGAAAATCTCATGTCTACCCCTCCAACACCCTTTGCAGAGCAGGTAATCTATATTTGCATTGCTTTTATCTTTGTAAATATCTTTTTATTTATTTATACTGTTTGATGAAGTATACATATTTTTAGCTCTAATTTTCATATATTGTTAATAGATTGAAGCGACAGTTGCAGAGGCGATTGGTTTTGGTTTGTCACATTTTTTATCACCGGCATCGTGGAGAACATGAAATAATTGTGCAATTTTAATGAATGGTTTTTGGAAGTTACACGATCAGATCATTTATTTTTGTGTGCTTTGTTTCATAACATTCATGGACGTTATTATAGAAATTTTAGTTAAATATTTTCAAGAAAGCCCAGATTATAAAAGGAAGTTACAGTTTTACATTTTATCCCAATACCTGATGAGAGATTTTAGGGAACCTAGACTATAACTCTTCTAATTCTGATCTACCTCTTCCATTTGTAGGAACCTAAAAATAAATAGCCTGCTACTTTCTTTGTTATTTATAACTTTTAACTCAAACCTTGATGCATAAAGCCCCATGTCATTGAATCAACTCCACAGTACAAAAAAAGTAATCAATTTGTTGAATTCTCTTACATTTGATAACTATGATATTACCTGAGATGACCAACTTTCTGGTAAGCAACTTGTTCAATGATATCTTGCACAACAAGGTCAATATGAGCTTTGACAACCTCAGTGGGAGGAGGCCCCCACTCACTAGCATAGGAGTAGAACGATTAGGAAATATCCAAAGGCCCCAAATGGGAAAAACTCAGCCTCCAAGTATTCCAAATTGAGAGGAAATTCAATCATATTTATCTCTTTAGTATGTACTTTCATAGAACAATATCCCCCATCTTGCCTCTGATTCAACTCTGTTGCTCCTTCACTTGCACACAAACACTAGAAACTGTAGGCAAATGTATTGGTGAAACAAGTGGCCTTTTATTGACAGCGAAGAAACATCTGTGTGATGATAACCGATCCAGGGCACCACATGGAGTATGTTGCAAAATATCTAGAATGATCTATGTTAGTCAACTAACTTAAATAATATCAATCCCAATCCCTTCACCTTTAGCGTAGCATTTGTTGGATTTAGTGACTAAAGCCATGAAAACTTGTGTATTGGAGATTGCTGCCTTAAATTAAAATTATACCTACACCTTATTTTAAAAATTATCTTCATAAAAAATTGGTAAACAAAATGTATTACCTACACACACAAAATTATAGTTATATTTTTCTATCGGAGTAACTCTCACACCCTTTTCTGGTGCAAGTGCTAGTTGTACTATCAATAGTATCCACATGATCATCCATGTCCACACTACTAAAACTAAATGAATCATGTTCATGCATACTTGATTTAGAGTAGTGTAGATCTAAAATTACCTATTCATATGCATCTTCAAGGGCTAATTCATTTGGTTTATAATTTTTGATGATACAATTAAAATGATTATGACATGTATATATCTAATTAATGTCAATAGTATTGTGTTTCACCATCAGATTGAGTACTATTTTTTTTTCATATATGTCATTATTGTCCAAAAATGTGTGTGATTCAATTCAGTTATGTGCCTGCAACATGGTTTCACAACTATCTCAATCAACATATTCAACTTTTTCTATACTAAGTTCACCTACCTCAATTGGATTATATTTCTAGTGTCATCTTTTGGATCATACAAACAAAGCTCTATATTTTTACCATCAATATTTTCCCATATGATCAACTATGTCCACATTTCCAAAACTAATGAATCATCACACATGATGCATTTTTGAGTTCAAATTTTGTTGATTCATCTTTTTTAGCTCTAGAATATTTTTTATTGCATATATATGTCTTATTGATGTGAATGCTCTCATGTACATCCCTGGATACAACAATATGTCTCTCTTCATCTTTGCTATCACTATGTGTAAATGTCTCAATACTATTGTGTGTACTTGACATGGCTTCACAACTACTCAATTTATATGGAGTTTTGACATATTCACTTCCTCTATGTTAAATTCATCTACTCCAATAGATGTAATAAGTTTACAATTTCACTCCCGGTGTTATTGTTTGAATTAGATTAATAAAACTATAATTTTATTGATGATAGGAGGACTGGATTCAAATGTATGCATCTTTTTGAGAGATCAAAATGAGTGTATGAGAAGTTGTGTATTAATTAGCCTAGTTTTATTTCTTATTGAGGGAAAAATAGGTTTTGAAGGGGCCTCAAAACCCTTTACACAATAAAACTACAACCAAGCTATAACAAACCAAACCAAGGGACCTCAAGTCCACAAAGTAAAGAACAACTAAAACAACAAAAGGAAGCTAAACAATGCATACCGTTTTGATATCAATCCTCACCCCCTTATCCCTAGGATGGGAATTCAAAATAGATTTAGGAAGATCTCTCTTCCTCCTTTGGATGATTTTCCAAGAAATGTTTACATCCATATCGATTGAATGAGAAGTGGGATGTCATACTCCCCTACCACCACCTCCAAGGAAACCTCTTGTGAAGAGGACAAAGGAATACTAATGGAGTAGAGAGCACCATGAATTGTGCAACATCACAAGACCTCCCAAAGTCCCTCAACTAGGTCATTGGAACAATATTAGCCTATTTTGTAAAGAAACATAAGTTGATTGGCTTTGAACATATGATGATGGTGAGTAAAACTACATTGGCTAATTGTTATAGTTAACAAGATTTGGGATCAATTATGGATGTATATAGTAAGGGTGAGTGTTTTGGGTTGTTGGACAATTTGTGCAAAAGTGTTCAAAACCATTATCTTGAGGCATGAATTTTTTATCCACCTCAAAAGCCTCATTACAAGCATACTCAAAAGTAGAATCCAATGCTAATAGTTAAAAATTTAGAAGTAGAATTTTTTGGCATATATGGATTAGTCAATCTATCAAGAATTTTACAAAATCTATGATTAAACATATTAATTGACTCATTGGGCTCTTTCCTAACCACCAAAAACTATAAGAAATATTCTTTTGGGTCTATAAGTTCTTTAAACTAGTTTACAAAAGATGTTTCAAATTGCATCCAAAAGTGTGTAAAATTTTGTGCAAGTTGGATATAGCAATTGTGTGTCTCATCTTCTAAGGTGATAGGAAATAGTCTACAAACTACATCCTTGTGAATGATTCCAAGTTGCACAAATGATTATTTGAATTCCCTTATGTGATCTAATATAGTTTGTATACTACGGGGAGAATAAGGATGGAGAAAATTAGAAGCATAATCAAGAATATTATGAAAATCCCTAGGGACACTAAAAGTGATAGTACCCAACTAGGTAATTTCCATTTAAGGGGAACTACATCTAATTTAATCTACCAAAATAGAATCTTTGAACATAAAATTTTATACTTTGTTTTCTCTTAATTTCTTATTTCATCCCTTCTCTTAGCATCATTTTGTCAATGAGTCAAAATGATGTGTTTGCATCAACTGTAGGTGTTGTGAAACATCTTCTCTCTTCAAAGGAGATAAATCTCCCCAAGGTTTATATTATTCCAAAAGTCGAAGATAACTATTTCATTCAATGGTTTCTAGTGAAAACTAAAGAAAAAGAAGCCTAAAACATTGCCTACTATTATGTTTTGATTAGTATATTGAATTATACCAATTAAGTTCACATGATTTAACATTCATTTAATTGTATTCATCATTTATACATATGTTCTTGTGCTATTGAATAATGATAAAAACTTGTAGCCAAAGGAAAATTTTAATTCAAAAATAGGGTGCAAGTTTAAATAAA
Organism: Sequoia sempervirens; assembly: GCA_007258455.2. Lineage (NCBI taxonomy): Eukaryota > Viridiplantae > Streptophyta > Pinopsida > Cupressales > Cupressaceae > Sequoia > Sequoia sempervirens. The sequence goes on from VDFB02075321.1 coordinate 154,538,782, forward strand.
TTAAAATCTTCATAAAAATGCTAAGCTAACCCTAAATCTAATCCTAATTCTAATATATTTCAAAGACAATGTAAAAGAGTAAGGGGAAGAGAGAAAAGTTGTAAAATGATCACATTTCTATTCTATCACCAAAACTAATTTTAAAAGTAGACAAATCCAGTTTGAAACTAATCCACGATTGAATAGTCTTCACACGGCGAGTATAGGATGGTACAATCACCCAAAGACCAGTCAAATATCAAGATAAGTGAAAACAACAACTATATTCCATACATATATTAAATACACAAACTTTTATAGTCTCAATTTTTTTTTTCATAAAATATTCAATTGAAATGTCGAGGTTGAACATACAATAACATCACTGTTAGAAAGACTAAATACATGCTAGATAAAACACTAAGTTGGATTCATTAAATGATTAAGTGAATTTAGATAAGATCTTAGAACATCATAACTCATATTAGAAAACCATAGACCAAGCAAAGGTAGAAGTGGAAAATAATGGTATTTCAATATAAGTTATGAATGAATGGTTTCCAATGCACAATAATGTCAATTTATTGGGAATTTATATGTCTTATAGGGAGGGAAACTTAGTTCATTTCCCTCCAAGTGGCTACAAAACTTAATTTTAATTCAAATTTACAAGATAAAAGACCCTAAATTTAAGGGGGGTAGCCCTAATTGAATTGTAAGTATCAATAGGTTCCCTTTAAGACCATCAATCCAATCACATATCCAAGTAGCAAACCAATAATTCATGGTCCATAGTAGTTATTGACAAGACTTCTTGCAATGACCTCTCTAACATTCCCCATATTCTACTAATATTAGCTTCGACAATTTATTTGGTCTTGAATAGGTTCACATAAAGATTTGATAGTTTTCCAATTTAAATGGTCATACTTCATTGTCTCAAATACCCTCTAGATCACAAATGAATATTTTATAGTGTTTGAGACAAGCATATACCATCCCATATTCAATCCCTAGTCCAACAATAGTTGTACAAGACATATATCAATATCACACTCTAATAAAATGATATAAATCATAAACTTATGAGTGTTCAAAACTAATGCAGTTTCTCTTATGACTATTGTTAGGACCAATAATTAGATAAATAATTTTATGATTAGCACATGGCTTTAATAGTTTGATGCATAGTCCAATTAGAGAACAATTATTCATAAAATTAGAATATGGTAAATAATAGAGTATAAAATATAAATCCAATCACATGGGCATGTTTAGGGTGTTCATTAATCCTTAATCACCAAATTTAATGAAAATTTAATCCTCAGATTGTATTACACAACCTAATGATCGTTGACTTGGCCTATAATGGCAATTTTAAACTTGTAACAAAAAAATATGCATTTACAGTGTCATAAAATGATAAAAACACAATCATACATATATGAATTTGCAATCTTATGAAGTAAAGTAATTTGAACTAGTTGCATTCATTACTTATATTAAAAAAGTTCAATTTCTTATAACAACGAGTTCTTAATCAAAGCTCATGAGCAACATAAATGCACTTAAAGTGATTATCAACAAGGCCATTGAGCAACCACAAAGGGCAAAAAATCATATTCAAAACCAAAGTTAAAGAATTGGACTACTTGAATTCAAGAAATATGACATGGTGTGAGCCACAAAAGGATCTAATAAATCATTTTATTTGTCAAAAGAAAAAGAGCTTATAGATTTGTTGAATCCTATAAATTGGATTTAATGAAATTCTCAAAGAAAATATCTTAGATGGAGTGAGATATTGGGAAAGAGGTAAAAATGACTTTGCTTGGTCATTAAAAACATCCATTGAAATTGCATGCTAAGAAGAGGCCACAATGGATGCAACTTTCATAGTCTATCATTTTCCCACATCTGATTTCAATGATGTTAGTAGTGAAGAGAGAACATGGTTAGTTGTGCAGACACCTTAATTCTGCCGCTTTCTATCATTAATTCTATGTAATAATTCATTCTAATTAATTCTCTCTAACATCACCATGCCAATTAATTAATTCTACACATGAATTAGTTGTTCCCATTTACTCCCATTCACATTCCCTTCATAATTAATTAATTAATCAATCAACATTAATTAGTTAATGATTCCTAATTAAATCCATGAACACATAATTGATTAAACTAAATAAATTAATTATCCTCTTATCATTCCATAATTAACTTATTGTCAAAATATCAATCTTTTCCACTCATCAAATTGTAGAAGTTGTTAATTTCTTGATTTATGCTTTGCACATTATAAAATTAAATAAAGAGAATTAAAAAAAATCAAACAAAGTATTTTAGAATGAAATCGAATAAGTTTTAAAAAGAAAAGAAAAAAGCAGACTCAAATTGGAAATCAAGTCAGTTAATCTCAATTGTTCTTTCTTTCATTTGACAATCTTTAAATTAATAATTCCTCCTTCAATGGAAATCATGAGTGAAAGTCATTTCAAATCATCAAATTAATTATTGTTTGAACATTTAATCATATCACTCACAAGTGTACACTACAAGATCTTACATGATCATTTGAGCATCCACAATCCATTGCAAGTACAAGAAAATCCACTTGACCAAAATAATTGTTTGATTGATTTGAGGTTTGCATTTAGTCTAGAATTTGATTTTGATATATTAAATTTGACTTTTTGTACATTATAACACTAAAAAAGAATTAGAATTAGAAATCCTTGCAAATTTAGGAGAATGATAAAAACAACAAAAAATAAATCATATTCCTTAATCTTACATAAACATCAAAGACATAAATAGTAATGATGCATAATTTGTCTGGATAATTAAAAAATAACAAACTAGATGACACAAAAAGATCAAAGAAAAACACATGTCATTCAAGATGATGAGTCAAGAAAAGTGATTCACAATAAATAGGCCATTACAAAACTAGAATGGGTTCTTGAGGTGAAATTACATGGTGGAAACCAAAATTACCAATAGATTGGCTAGGGTCCAAAAGCACTCGAGTTATGGCTTCCCAAATCCCACACACAACCCATTATCAATATCCTCCACGAGCTTCCACATCCTTACTACTCATAAATGTAAATTAGACTTAGAAATATCCTTATCCAAAAAAAAAAGTTGAAATCATTAACCACCTTTTCCACATTCATTCTCCTTCCATACCTAAAGAGTATTGACATTAGATATTGGCACCACAGCTCCTCTTACCCTTCCTATGCATCTAGATATTGATGCTATAGAATGTGTACAATACCCAATGGATATGCTTCCAAGAAAGAGTTCAATATTAAAACCCTTCACACCATCTACCTACCATGTAACCAAGACTTGAATAGTATATAATCACTCTTCCCTTTCAAGGACATAATTTTTTCTTGATAAATGTAGCTCTTTTTATGTCCTCATGCACTAGGTACATCCCTACAACAAAGGAAAGCATTGAAGCACAAATAAATAACTATGCAACATTGAGGATATTTTTCCTACCAATGGACTAGCTAGGGTCCAAAAGGAGCTAAGTCATAGATTTAAAAACTCCCACACATGATACACTATCCATTTCCTTTGAGATCTTCCAAATCCTTTTCATCCATAAATATAGATCATGATATGAGATCTCATTATCTAGATAAGCCACTAAATATTGACCACTAGGCTACATCCATTCTACTTCCATCCCATAGATTATTGGCATTAGATGTTGGTACCTACATTTTTCATTCCTCCTCTTACACTTATTTCATCCAAAAGTCAATGCCATACAATTTAGAACATGGGCTATATATGCTAGTAAGAAAGAGTTGAATCTTCAAACACTTTGCACAATTACCCACTACACAAGCCAAGGCTTGAAAATCATATAAAAATTCATCCCTTCCAAGGATATGGATGAGAGAATGTAGTTTCCATAGATACACATGAATAAATCCATCAAAACCTATATACAACCACCCCTATCCACACATTCCACTCTTTTGAATCATAAATGCTCAAGCTCTAGACACCACCACCTAGAGTTAAGTGTTTGTACCCCTTTCATTAAGTATGCCAATATTTATACCATTTATGTGAATTGGACCTTGTTAATCTCATTCCCCTTAATAGGATATACATGCTACAATTATTTATATATATATATATATATAATATTTCTATTGCTATTAGCAAAACTCCGAGCTAATACATGGTGTGATAGCACCTCCTATATGTTCAAACGATGTATCTAAGATGTTTCAACTATTATTAATACAAATAAAGCTTCAAATTATTATTATTTTTGGCAAAAATATACAAAAATTAATTTGCCAATTTTTTATTATTATAAAATATTTAAAAAGCTAACAAAAATAGGGAAAAGAAAAAAACATAACAAGGAGAAAATGAAAGAAGAATACTTGGAAATGTGGTTTAAGGAGTAGCTAGTTAGGTGTGCATGTTCTTATCAAGTTCACAAGTCTCTTATTAGGTTTGTATGCAAAGGTAAGATAAAATACCCATTGGCTCCACCTATTTATATGAAAACCTGTAATGTCCCCTTTTTCATGAGCAATGGAGTTTAGAGGAATTAGCCTATTCCTGATCCTCGTAGGCTAACGGGGCTTGATCAGAGAATCGTTTGGCAGATACCTAGTTAATTGGTTGGCTCGTTTCGTGATTCAGTCTACATATGGATGTGTTCTAATGATTTTTTGATATGTTTCTATTTTTAGAAACCTCATGTTATAAACTAATGTTATGTTTGCACTTTATGTTATGAATAATTATTTTATTATAAAGTGAAAAATAATAAAATAATAAAATAAAATAAAATAATATTCCTTCTAGAAGGTGACTTGGGAAAGTTCTAGAAGGAGGCCGACCTATTGAGGAAAAAGAATAAATAGGCATTGAGGGCTCATTTCCTATCATGCAGATTTGTTGTTGTTGATGATTGATGTTTGATGGTTGTGGAGCCTAGGGTTTCTGCAGTTGTCTTTGGCCATTGAGAACGAAAACTCTCAATTGGTGAGCAATTTTGAGGGTGTGAAATATCACTTGAATTATTGCAGCTGGGAGAAAGTTACTTCAGACTTTCATTTGTGCTTCATTGGTTAAAACTTAGTGGCCTTTGGCCAAGTTTTTGTATGATTCGATTCAGGGCTTTGTGGAGACATTTTGGTGTTAAGTCTTCAATAAGTTTGGCATAAAGGAGTTCGATTGCATATTCAGATTTTTATATCAGTCATTTCCAGAATTCTGATATAGATTTACAATCCATCATACCAACTAGTTGAAGCCACGATTTTGCTTATATCTTCTTGTTTTGGCATTGATTCTCCAAGGAGGTTGCAACACTAGATTCTATAGTGAATGGATATGATGTTTCATGCATTTTGAAGGTGATTTGCAGCATCTACAATTTATTTAGAAGTCTGATATACTGCTGCTGGGGCATCATTGGAAACATATTTTTGTTCACATCTCATCATCGAAGCATCCTATGGTTCTGGGTATTGTTGCATTCAATTGCTATCGCCGAGACAATCATTTCAAGTGCCAAGAGGTAGAGTTTAATTGTTGCATTTTTTTATCTAAAGTATTGCTAGGCAAGAACAAGGGCAGCTGGGTGAAAGCTTCGATTGGGGCCTAAGAGGAGTTCATTTTACTTGAAACTTGATTCTTTCATCAGCTCTCTTCTAAGGCATCATCATTTCTCCAGGTTCCTTTGTTTATCATTCATGTTAGCATTGCATTTTAGGTGTTATAAGTTTCAGCTATAGGTGTGCATTATACCAGCATTATCATATTTTGTAATCCATGTAAATGCCAATAGTCTTGGCCATATTTTATGAGCATTGTATTAGAAATTTCATTGCAATTAAGGAGATATAAGTTGCTGGTGTATTTGAGCAATTCAATATCATTTGTATTCAGTTTGTTAGTTTGCATATCAACTGTTTGTTAAAATACTAGTTGGTTGTAGGTGATCATTTCTCATGTTTAGATCATGTATAAGCATTGAATATTGTCAAAATAAGTTGCACATTCATGTTAGGTCATTGTTTAGACAAATTAGAATCATTTGCAAGCATTCTTATTGATGTTAAGTGAAGGAATGTACCATTGAAACAAACTGAAATGTTACATCAGTCATATGACCCTTGTATGCAAAGTGTTTGATGAAATTTTCAAGGCCAAAAATTAGAAGTTTGCAATCAGATTTGAGCAGGGTCATTACAGTGGTATCATAGCGGTTTCCTGCCATCCTGTTGGGTGAGTTTCAGTTGCAGTTTAGTGTACAACATGGCTATTCCTTGGAAGCAGTTAAATGCCATGATGGGAAAATTAGAGAAGCTTATACAAAGTCAGGAAAAGAAGGTTGAATGGCTTTCACACCCTGCAACCATAGATAGAATTATGACTTCCATTTCTAAGAAGTCTACATCTCAAAATGAAAGGAAGGAAGAACAAGAGGTCTTTACAAGTGAGGTATCTAGAAACCTCTACAATGAGTTTGCAGTAGTTGATAACCAGCATATAGCTGATCCTATGGAGAATAAAAATCAGACCAGCATAGAGGAAGAAGATGGGCACATGACACTTCTGGATGACTTCAAGGTTGAAGAGGAACAAGTAATGTTTGAGGACAAATTAGTTGCTTTGGAGCAGCCACTTGAGGATATGGTTTCTTGTGATGCTTCAATAGGTGAGTTTAGCATTGCTTATTCTTCTCATAATAGTAGTTCAATTAATGTTGTTCATTCATATGGAAGTCTATTGGAGGCACAAGATGTTAAGGAGGATGTGGAATTTGATCCTCTACTTAGTGGAGCAGCCACTAGTGTTTTGTTTTCACATGATGGTGGAGGCATTCTACAATGGTATGATGTCATCACAGATTGGTTTGAGGACAACAACATGGTGCATCATCATTTTTATGAAAAGGAAGCTTGTGATCATGGGCAAGCAAATGATATGATATCATTTCTTGATGACATCCCTACACTCATTAGTGGACATGAAGCTATCAAGAGGACTGATTTTGTGTACTTTGGCATTGAAGAGATTAAAAGGTCCGAAATGTTGAATGAAGAATGGTTGAGAGAGGCCAAGAAAGCTAGATTAGTGGCTGCAAATGCAAGGAAACATCTTCAAGATGTGAAGGAAAAAAGCCAATCTCTCCAACTTGGCAAGACAGAAAGGAGTAGATAATATTCGAAGACTCCTTACTCAAAGGAAGGAAGCACTTTGTGATGAGGTTGATCATTCTCTTGAGGAGGATGATGATGTTAGTGATGACACTCTTAGTGGATCAGCCACTAAAAAGTTGTCCTTAGAGGGTACTGAAGGCATCTACAACTCATCTTTGGGTTGGTTACCTATTTCATATGATAGGGAAGCTATCTACTTGTTGGTTGGTGACTTACTTCCGATCTCAGATGGTGATTATGAGTTTGGTAGGTCTTCTACTTTGTTCTCTCATGATGATTACCATTTGATTCAGGACTTCGAGACTTGCTACGTTTTGGAGATGGGAGGTATCAGAGTGGCACAACGGGAAGCAATGGGTGGTGGCTTTCCAACAATATGGGCGCATCAGATTTATCATCACAGTTTTGGGGCTGAGTTGATTCAACAGGATTTGCTTGTGCTACAAGAGTTGTTTGGTGATGTTTGGGACATTACACAAATCTTCACTTGGGATCCAGGTGGAGGAGAATTGTACTTGTTGCTGAGATTGCTTGGGGACAAGCAATTTCAAGGAGGGCAGACTGTAATGTCCCCTTTTTTCGTGAGCAATGGAGTTTAGAGGAATTAGCCTATTCCTGATCCTCGTAGGCTAACGGGGCTTGATTAGAGGGTCGTTTGGCAGATACCCAGTTAATTGGTTGGCTCGTTTCGTGATTCAGTCTACATATGGAGGTGTTCTAATGATTTTTTGATATGTTTCTATTTTTAGAAACCTCATGTTATAAACTAATGTTATGTTTGCACTTTATGTTATGAATAATTATTTTATTATAAAGTGCAAAATAATAAAATAATAAAATAAAATAAAATAATATTCCTTCTAGAAGGTGACTTGGGAAAGTTCTAGAAGGAGGCCGACCTATTGAGGAAAAAGAATAAATAGGCATTGAGGGCTCATTTCCTATCATGCAGATTTGTTGTTGTTGATGATTGATGTTTGATGGTTGTGGAGCCTAGGGTTTCTGCAGTTGTCTTTGGCCATTGAGAACGAAAACTCTCAATTGGTGAGCAATTTTGAGGGTGTGAAATATCACTTGAATTATTGCAGCTGGGAGAAAGTTACTTCAGACTTTCATTTGTGCTTCATTGGTTAAAACTTAGTGGCCTTTGGCCAAGTTTTTGTATGATTCGATTTAGGGCTTTGTGGAGACATTTTGGTGTTAAGTCTTCAATAAGTTTGGCATAAAGGAGTTCGATTGCATATTCATATTTTTATATCAGTCATTTCCAGAATTCTAATATAGATTTACAGTCCATCATACCAGCTAGTTGAAGCCACGATTTTGCTTATATCTTCTTGTTTTGGCATTGATTCTCCAAGGAGGTTGCAGCACTAGATTCTATAGTGAATGGAGATGATGTTTCATGCATTTTGAAGGTGATTTGCAGCATCTACAATTTATTTAGAAGTCTGATATACTGCTGCTGGGGCATCATTGGAAACATATTTTTGTTCATATCTCATCATCGAAGCATCCTATGGTTTTGGGTATTGTTGCATTCAATTGCTATCGCCGAGACAATCATTTCAAGTGCCAAGAGGTAGAGTTTAATTGCTGCATTTTTTTATCTAAAGTATTGCCAGGCAAGAACAAGGGCGGCTGGGTGAAAGCTTCGATTAGGGCCTAAGAGGAGTTCATTTTACTTGAAACTTGATTCTTTCATCAGCTCTCTTCTAAGGCATCATCATTTCTCTAGGTTCCTTTGTTTATCATTCATGTTAGCATTGCATTTTAGGTGTTATAAGTTTTAGCTATAGGTGTGCATTATACCAGCATTATCATATTTTGTAATCCATGTAAATGCCAATAGTCTTGGCCATATTTCATGAGCATTGTATTAGAAATTTCATTGCAATTAAGGAGATATAAGTTGCTGGTGTATTTGAGCAATTCAATATCATTTGTATTCAGTTTGTTAGTTTGCATATCAACTGTTTGTTAAAATACCAGTTGGTTGTAGGTGATCATTTCTCATGTTTAGATCATGTATAAGCATTGAATATTGTCAAAATAAGTTGCACATTCATGTTAGGTCATTGTTTAGACACATTAGAATCATTTGCAAGCATTCTTATTGATGTTAAGTGAAGGAATGTACCATTGAAACAAACTGAAATGTTACATCAGTCATATGACCCTTGTATGCAAAGTGTTTGATGAAATTTTCAAGGCCAAAAATCAAAAGTTTGCAATCAGATTTGAGCAGGGTCATTACAAAACCCCCTTAAATTGAATTTAAGGAGCTTCATTTGAACCTAATCTGACTATTTTGCATCCTACATGTGCTAACTAGATTTGATTGAAGCCCTCTTTAGTTGAACCCCAATGATTTTGGATGTGAATTTTAGCTACATTTTTTTGAACATTTTGACCCAAAAGTGGCACACTATTGTGCTCTTACCCATGTTTTAAAAGACACCTATAACATGTACACATTATAAAATTCAATCAAAGGTTATTGACACATGACATGACTAGGACATTCAAATGAAGACCCTTCTAACAAACACAATCATTCATTCAAAGGAGTTCCATATTTTTAATCTTACAAAACTTTTTTTTCAAAATAGACCAGAAGTGAGACACACATTTATGCTTCCACCCTTATAGAAGAAGTATAATCAACTTGGATCTCATGAACAAGAGAACTGAATTCATTCAAAATAGAATTAAAAAATAATGGTCCAAGTTTAATGAAGGATGAAATAAAAACATTAAGAGAATATATCCATACAACATACAACATCATCTTATGGTAAAAGGATATGATATCGCCAAGGATCAATAGATCATATGCAACAAATTATGAGGGCACATTTTAATTCTTGATATAAGCATGAATATAAGACAATGATAAGAGTTGCGATGATCAATAGTGAATGAAATAATAATAATTGACGAATCATGGATGGAGAAGAAGGATAACCTAGAGCAAAAATACGAGATGCATTTAGATGGGCTCACTTAATTTTACCTTGCATACAAGACCAACCCTTTGATTAATTTAACATCTAATTAATAATAATACAATAAAAAATACTTACACACTAGCTTAATTAGTGAGTTGAGAAAGATAACTGGAATTGCAAATGCTAATTAAAAATGAGTAAGATAAAGATTCCTTAGCCATTTCAATGTGATTTTCCAACTTTTGACCTTAAGTTAGATGATATGTTGTTATCGATGTGATAAGATCAGATTTGATATTGAAATGAGGATAGATGAAAGATAGAAATTCATAGACTTGTACGATGGCTTGAACTAATCCATGCTATCTTGAGACAACTACATCTTGTTGACAAAATTATGTCTTATAGATCTCTAAAATTAATTTATATATGTGCAAGTTCGTGTCTAAAATAAATAAGATGTTGAAAAAATCATTAAAAAATTATGATGTAGAAAAAGTGTGGAAAATTCCTTCATGATAAATCAAACCCTCTTCCTAGCATATAAAGATCAAACATGAGAGAGAAATTGGATGGATTCAGTTGTTTTAATTATAAAATGACGCATTTGGCTGTATGTGCTTTAAATCTGATTTTTATGTATATTTAAACGTCTTTACACTGGAAATATTAACACTAGAGTTGAACATTACAAATTTAAAATATTATCTCAAAAGTAGTGGAGATGGGCCATCCTCAAACTCAAATAACTTTTATTTATTTATTTTATTCAATTCTTTAGTCGGCAGTAAAACAAAATCTATTACGGTTTTTATTTTATAAAAATTGAAAATGACTGGTCAATTTTTTATATTGAGAATCTGTCAGCCTATCAAGAAATAAGAGTAGTTAACATAAGATATTTGAGATTTGCATGATGGAATTATAATTTGTTTAAATATTTATATAATTTTTTAGTTTAATTAAGATAAATAAATTATTGTAGTTTTTGATATAAAAAGTAGCAAAACAAGGGTGCCGTCCCATCAATACAAGGTACCAACGACCATCCACAACAAACTAACACTAACAACACAGTAACAACAGGTCAAAAAACCAAACCATCACCATAAGCAGATCATATCAAAAACATCCCAAAAAAACTAACAACAAAACTAAAACTACTAGTAGTGTCCATCATGATAGCATGATTTAAAATAGTCTTAACCATAGACCACCAAGGGTCATGCCAATCACAAAGAAATATAAACATAATAACAATGTCTTTAGCATAACAAAACATAAACAAAGGCTGATTCAACCATCCCTAGTCTAAAAAACAAAACCCACAAAGGACTAATCCTTTTTCCCGCTACATGGCTTATCTAAGGTTATGGTAGCCCAATCTTCAGTGAGGAACTTAAGCAGTTCCTTGTTGTTGGCTTCTTCCTCCACATCGTCCGCAGACTTGTCCTTCTGCAACAAACATAACATAGTGGCAGACCTGTGCATAATCTTCAATGCAAAATGCGTAACATCCTACAATCTTTTCTCCAAATTCTCGACTCTGTTTTTCAAATTGTCAACCTCCTCCCAGACAACACCCTGTTTACTGTAGGCTTCCTCCATGGGAGTCTTACCATCCACAATGTTGGAGGTATGAGACTTGACCTCCTTGATTTTAATACTGGCAGGACCCCTTTTAAGGCTTTCCTAGCAGAAACCGAGAGAGCCTCCTCCCCCACATCCTTTTCCTCCTTACTCTCCATTGTCAGAATATGAGGCCTCCTTAAAACTCTTCCCTTTTTCTTGTTTGATAACTGGTCTATTTGACCTGCGAGGGGTATTAGTCTCCTCGGCGATCTCACTGTTAGAGTCAAAATTTTGTCTTCTTGGAGGCTTTGGTCTTAGTTCTTGGGGTGGGGGCTATGCGTTTTTTATCTTTTTTCTTCACCACAAGCCCCAAAGAGGGGGATGTGTCTTGTGGAGAGACCTTCATGGCTGGATTTTTTATGCATTTTTTCTTGCTAGGGCCAGGGGTGTCCATAATGCTAGCAGATGGGGGAGTAGAAGAAACCAAAGCCTCTTCAACAAAGGTGGGTCGAGGAACTTCTTCAACAGTAATGGGTTGAGGAGGGTAGAGGGCCAGGTGAAAGTGGTAAAGTCTAGACATAAGCCCTTGGTGAAGGATGGAGAAATTTTTATTCGAATTCATGGCTTCAACCGCATCAAGCACAATACTCTCAAGAGAATGAATGAGAAAAATGGGAAGGAAATATTATGCTGATTCCTAAGGTGATTGAGGAAATTGAAATGGTAGTAGTAATACACACCGTATCTTCCTTCGAGAGTGAAGTATTTCATCACCACCATGCAAACTCTATCCCATGGCTCAGGAAGCACCTCGCGGTCATAGCCTCCTTGTAACTTGACAGGTTTCTCATCGCCTCGGAAGAACATGTTGAGGGTAGTCTAATCAACAACTTTGGTTACTTTCTTATAAGTACGCCCATCCAGAGCGAGACTCATGGCCCTAACGATGACCTCCTCATCGATTTCAAAGGAAATGCTTCCAATAGTGACCCTTATGTCATTCCAAGAGGTGAAAAATTGTTTGGATAGACCCTCGTCATGGCCAGTCATGTATTCCATATACTGGGAGATTCCACCTTCCTTGCATATATGCCAGATGGTGTCGTCCGCCTTCCATTCATCGCACTTATCAGGCTCCACATGCATCAGGTCCCCACTCATAGCACCAACACAATTGATGCGTAAAACCATAACAGTGAAAGGCAAAAAAATAGCAGGGCCGATACAAAGAAAACCAAGTCTAGAAAAAACTGCAGAGAAATGGATGACAAAAGGTAACTTGTAAAGCCGTAAAAGATGACAATAAATGCCACTTCCCATAGCCAACACAGGCTTAGCAGTTCCCTCATGCGAGAAGTCTATGACACGACGATACATCATATCGGTAATAAATCCGGACAGCTCAAAAAATTGAACAAAATAATAAATTATTGTAGTTAAAAGAGTTGTACTTAAATAATAATATGATAGGATTGTAAGATGGGGATTCAAATTCATATTTCTATTTTATATTTAAAAGTGTAATTTCATGTGATGACTCTTGTATTTCTATTGTGATTTCTAGGTTGATCATCATTATGACTAAAAATCATAGTTTATTAATCAAATAGATAAATGAATTATGTCATAGATCTCTTTGAAACATTTTGGCTTCAAGCCTCTTGAATTGACAAATCTATTGTTGTTTTTGGATAGTTAAACATGTTTGTTTTTCGTTGCCCCTACTAGTGAGGTGCTACTAGCTTGTTATTATTGTTATCTTTATGTTGTATGTTCTTTGTTGTTGTTTCATGTTGATGCTTGAGTGCTTGATATTAAAAAGAATTGTCAAAAGTATAAAAATTACATAATACATTAATCTTTTGGTAATATTATTAAAAAATATATTATTCAAATCTATTAATATACTATTATTTTCACTTCACTAATCCATCATGTTCCCTTGACTTAATACTCAAGAGTGATTTGAATATATATTTTATAAATTTATATCAAATCCCATCATGAGATAAGAGGATTTAACATAATATATATAATATATTTATATTTTCAAATTATAATATTTTTATTCTTATAAGAAAATATGACTATCTTACATATAAATATTTATTATAAAAATATTTAGTTTATTAAATGTAAATAAATAGTACAAAATTATTATAGATAAAAATTTTGGTGTATAAATTAAATTTAAAATAGAAATATAATAATAATAAATTAGTACTTTAAAAATAGAAATAAAAAATATTGTGATAGATAATGGTTCTTTAGTCTTTTTAATCTAGATTTAAAATGTATAGACTATATAACCATGTTTTGTAAATTTTTAAACTGTACATGAACTTGGTTAAATCCATGACTTATGGCTTTAACCCTCGTAATTGTAGATTTGAACTAATTTCCATGATAATGATATTTGGATGTGGATCCAATTATATCATCTTGAAATCCTTAGATGTACTTATAAACAAGTTTTACATGCGCCTTCAGCTTATAACAAGAAAACTTGGTAGTGTGAAAAACAAGTTAGAAGTAGGTATGCTAGTTGTAGGAGGCAACTTGCTCCCATTTGTTTTCCTTAGTCAAGATTGTATGATCAATTTTAACAAGTTTGATAATGTTAGAATATAAGTAAGAGATGCAACTAATGTGACTATGATGATGTTAAGGATTTCATATTTTGATGTAATGATATTTGATACAATGAATGTTGGAGTGATCTAGTGCAAGGGCAAGGATTTGGCAATGTGTTGATGCAAAGGCTAATTTTCATATTATGGGAAGTTGAATGATGGTTGATAGGTGACCCTTTTGACAACTAAGTGCAAGGGAGTTTTCTTGATGATGGATCTCTTAGATGTTTCTTCTTATAAAATAACCTTGGGGTGATGTCTTTTTATACCTATCCAAGGTACATGATTTAAAAACTTTGGCATGGGAAACAATGAATCATGAGTAGTTGAAAGTGGATCATTATGGCCTCAACATAAAATTTGAACTTGAACAAAGTAAATAAATCATATAGCTATGTTATTGATCTAGGTTGGATTTACATATGTGGTATTGAAAACAAAGGAACTAATAAATTAGGATTTGGGAATTTTCTAAGTAGAGATTAAGTTTTATTTTTAATTATCAATTTGATCTTATGATGTTAATGAGAGTGTCAAATCAATCAAATCACGTGCTAGAGAAATACATTTAAGAAACTCTTACAAAATAGCATAAGAAAAAAGGTAAAAATAATCTTATATTTTATTCTCAATTTGGTTTTCATATAAATCTACATGAACACACATACCAAAGTAAAAAGAAAAGACAAACACAATTGGAAGCATAATAGTTAAAGCAACAATCTAGAGTCAAAATATGAATTTCACATAAAATTTAAAGTGTAATTAGTAATAATGTGTACCCCTTGATTTTTTGTGTTCCATGAAAGGGCACACACCAATTAAGGAGAGAGAGAAAGATTGGATAAAATATAATATCATAATATACCATGATAGTCATTAGGTAGAAAGTGACCATAAATATGATAAAATAAATATGCAGCATAAACTTGATCACTTGAGCATGAGAAAACTAAATTAAAATATAAAAAAAATTAAACATGTACCTACGATACATACCTTTTTGTGACTAATGTGAATTTAAAAGGAATATGAAAGATATATCCACTGTGTGACTAATAAGAAAATGAGTATAACCTAAATGTAGAATATGTAATATGTTGTAAGAGAGATAGGTGGAGAAATTTAACCAATGAATCCATTTCCATCAAATGTATCCATATCAATACACTCAAAATACATACATGAAGTGTGTCTCTATAAAAAAAGTGTTATGTAGAGATGCCAAGTGTGGTTTATACTATGTAAGAACCAACTGAGATGATATGCCATTCATTTTATTTATTTTTTAAATAATTCATGGTGTGTGATACATTTATGTGTAAACCTAACATACATGGGGTAATATTATCACCAAAGCCACTATACTTGACGAAGGAGCAACTCTCAGGTCTTCCCCCTTACAAGCTCAAACTCACACAACAACACAGGTTGACATAGCAAAAATGCGAGAAAACATAGCTTTCTTTTATTATTGAAATGTCAAATTACAACATTGCATGCTATCAAATGGGATTTCATTACATCATTTGCAAATCTAAAATAGATTTTCCTTAGACTCTCACTAGTCTAACCTCTCCTCTCCTCTCTCATTCTGGTCGGCTCGCTCTTCTCACCAACCTTCAAGCTACTCTGCCACCCTGCCTTTTTTCTCTGGCTATCTCACTGCCACTATATAGCATTCCCTTCCTGCTTGTCGGTCTCATCGTTCTTCACTCCTGTGTCGTAGTATCACCATGCAGTTACCTCACCGTCAGTAGCTTCCAATCGTCGACCAATGAGTATTCAAAATTACCAGGCAGTTGTCTCATTTTTTAGCTTCGTCAACCATTTTGGCCAATGAAAAAGTATTCCACAACAATGATGTGGAATGGAATCAAATCTTTCCTCACCAAGTGTCATGACCCCATTCGTCATCCACTGCCATTGACCATCCCCATGTGTCCACCGCTATCAAAATGTCGAATAGACTTTCTTCAAGGTCCTAGCAACATGTCAATGTCTCACTAGCGGGATACTACATGTACACTTCTAACATCACCATCCACCATGGTCACCAGTCGATTGGTTCCTTCCACATGTCATCTTTTCATTTGTTATGCCTGCACGTCATTCTGATTCCACTTCATTGCCACGTCACCGCATTGTAATCCACAACAAGGATGTGGATTACCTAATCTCTCCACGCCATGCATCGACTTTGTCACCTCTGTCACTCACGTCATCATGACTGGGTCCCACTCTATAGGCTACCCTCTTATCGCCATGTCGAAGAGACATTCCTCAATATCCCGACAATATTCCATTGTCTCACCGACAATGCTTCCCTATGCATTATTGCCCCATTGAGGAGAGTTCTCCCAGACTCCTGTCGATCCATCCATGTCTTGCCGATAAGAAAATTATCGACCCGTTGAAGGGACTTCCTCCAACATCACATCGAAACACTTCGGTCACACGGATATCGCTTTGTCGCTGGGATGGGGAGAAACCTCCTGCCGATAAGCCAAAGTCTTGCCGATGAGGGAGCAATGCTAGCCAAAAGGGCTGAAGTGTGATGCTCCTGCATCAATACTTAACATCACTAACATTATAAGAATATTCACTACTTAATTTCACATGATTAGCCTCACTATATGGATTAAATGCACGATCATGAATGTTCTCAACTTGTAGCATCTCTTTTTTCTATAAGATATTGAATTTTATACTTGAGTGTGATGAATTTACCAAGCACAAAAAATATTTAGCCATATGTGCTGAGAATTTAGATATATCCATTGTCTTCACAAGATTCAAAGCAATATTTTTTTTACTATAGCACATGGAATAACGCCTAATATAGTGAACTCTCTAATTCTCTCTAGCTTGATGTGTACATTATGAGCCTCATTGAATGATTAACATTAGATGCAACCTTTTCTCAAAAAATATAAATATTTTATTGATGTTAAATCTTGGGAATAAGGAGAATTATTAGACATGTGATGACACACACAAAAGATAATTTTCCAATGAATTACACTCGCATTTGCACACACTACCATATAAATTAGAAAATCAATATCAAGACTCCTTTGAGTAATGAAAGTTAACCATTAAGAAATAAAATTTGAAATTCATCATTTAACAATGTGAAGCTAATATTAGTGACCATAACATGCAATATCAACATATATTCCTTAATTATCTCATATTATTATTGCTTGAATTTTATGATTTGAGTGATGGTAGTCATAGGCTCAATATTGCAGAGAAAATGTTTCATATATTTTCTTAAATTGATACTATAAGTTATAAGATTGTGAGGCAATGAATAAAGCCATGTACATGCATTTCTCAAGTTCCTTGTAAAAAATATAATAATTAACTTTTGTATCATGAAAATAAACCAAGAATATGGTTGTAAGGACCTTATATGAATCACCTTTGCCATCATAATTTATAAAACAAGGTGCCTCAAATCCATGTGGTGAAGGAAAAGAAAAAAATTCCTATTCCAAAGGATTGTATAGTATCTTACAAGTGTAATGTCTATTTTTAAATATTTTCTCAAAATCATTAGTAAAACTATAAAAATGGTCCAATCTAATCATGACGGGTCTCAATTATTGTGAATAATCATGCTCAATATTCCTAATATCTTGATGTGTATGCAAACAATTCATAATAATGGAGGAGGATGTAAGAGATTAATCATTCTATAGTTACACATTGTCCTCACATAAACCAAGTGAAAGATATAATATATCCTCATGTTATTCTCCTTATTCATGCATGTATAATTTTTGTTTGTGTTCAATATTATTGGGATAAGGCATTGCATACTTTGCATAGAAATATTTGATATTTAATAAAGTTGTGGTCCTTGTTAATGTGGGATGCGACATTTTGGAAGAGATAAATAACTTCCTAGGAGATTATTGTGTGTAACATTACAAATGCATTTAATGCTAGTGACGCATTGAAGAAAATGTATCTAATATTTGAGGGGTCATGGTTTATTGGGATTATTTGAGGAATGATTTTTATTTATTAGGTTCATTCTAGAATACATTCAATATTATGAAATAAATTTATGTATTGGGTCACATGTTACAATTCAAACTTGGGTCCTAGGCATGAAGGGAGAAATATTGTTGCCTTGGAGTGCATTTTGTCACATGTCTTAGTGGCATACTTGGGCACCCAGTATGGAGATGCAAATGGTTAAATTGGGTGTATGGATTATGAGTGTTTAGATCATTAAATAATGGTAGAGAAGGTGGTTGGGAACTTCTAGTAAATTTTCACTTGCTTATTGCTACCTTTCCTATATGTTGGGTCCAAAAATTATTTCTCATACTTTTAGAGGGATTGCTCTACTTAAAGGCTAGGGAGTTATCATTCCTAAAGATGGATAGACTAGCTCATAAATAGGAAATGAGTGATGAAAGTCCAATTATTGAGATTGGATAACCTCTCCTTCACTTTGGGCTCAATTGAACCTAGGAGGGGGTTCCTAGAGGTAATATTTAACAAGATTTAGTCACAACTAAACATATTCATGGGAAAACTATAGTAGTATCCAATATACTAGGTTCCAAATGTTTTCTCTAGACTAGGGACTAACTTAATATACAAATAACCTCTATTAAGATTATAATGCAACACATGATTATGAGCATTTTTACTAGTGTAGATTATATATCATGATTATGAGCCTCTTTTCTATCTATGACAATCTATAGATTTTAGCAAGATGGTAGACACTAGAATCCACATAAACACAGTGTATTTATATGTTGTCCATGCATCTTATTTGTAATTTAAATTAATTCAATAATATTAATTTTATACTTTTCTAATTTTATTGTGTTGATTTATTAATTTAATAATTTTACACACAATTTAATAATTTTTATTATATATTAGTATAGTATTAAATTTATTAATTTCATAAATTTATTAGTGTATTATATATATATATATATATATATATATATATATATATATATATATATATATAGTTGGTGAACCTTGTTTAGTAACCTAGGGGCTACAAAAAAGAATGTTGAAAGCTTAGATTCTAGTAACTATGAATTAACTAGATCCATTTAGGCTACAATTATCCATCACAATTTGAACATCCAAGAAATTCCAATGAAGATTCAATTTCAAGGGAACATATTCTTTTCCAAAAAAGTGTCAAAATAGAGACCACACAACCAACATGTATAAATGGGGTGTTTCAAAGTTTGAATAAATAAATTCACAAAACACTCATGAAATTTTATCATTTCAAAAAGTTCCTAACTAGATCAACAATTACCTTAACCATCCAATATGCATTAAAACATATTGAGGGAGGGAATTTAAAATGACTCTCACCCTATAGTATTTACAATAACAATATTAATGTATAAAAAAAACCTTAGCTTGGGATGGTGGAGAAAATTACACAAGTCCCACAAAAGCCCCAACACTTCCTCTACACTTACTAAATTTCTCATCATTAATAAAAGGGATTTTAGTCAAATCCTCCTCATCTTCATTCTCACAATAGATAGAGTCATCTAATTTAGCATCAATTGAATGATTAATCTTCATCACCTTGGTGATCTCCTTTAGGCCTCTATTCATACACTTGTATGGCTCCTTTAGGATATGGAAGTGCTCTAAAACTAAAAAAAAAAAATCCCAAACTTTTATTTCTACTCACTCGATGTCATTATGAAGAAGGTAGGTATTGAAAAAATTCAATAACATGGAGGCATAACTCAAGGCTTTGTCACATAAAAAATATTCCTTCTTCCCAAATATTTCTTGATTCTATGAGAAATTTAATCATAACTTCCCTTATCACTACACAAGGTGACCCATCAATCTCCTTGGCATATTACTAGATCCCGAGAATCCAAGTGCATAGAACTAGGCTTGAAATTTTCTTCTCAAGATATGAGATAAGATTAATTATCATGATAGTGCTAGTATCTATTACAACTGATCCTTGATAGTTACTATTATTTTTATTCAATAAAATAAAAATACCAACTTAATAAACCACCATCATGGTGACAACTCTATGACACCAATCAAAACATTACAATAGAAGGCAGTATACTCTTGATGTAAGGGCCATCTCTAGAATCAGACCTAAACCTCAAGGGTTCATTTATGATGAAATTTCTTACATATCCATTATGGGAATAAAAAGATTCATAGTTCACACACTATGATAGAGTGAGTTCATACTCTCCTCTTGTATGGGATCTTTGATGTTTATTTTAAACCATAGCTATTCATTAAGCATAATATTTCAAAATTAGTCCAATTAAAATAGAATGATAACATCACATTCTTGAAAAGTGTTGGTTCCATATCAATCATTAGAGTACACACACACAAAACCACATAGGGCCAATATCATTTCAAAATCCTAAGTTCACACACAATGGAATTTGTTTAAAGCATACATCACTTATACACACATCACAAGTACAATAATGACTAGCTCATATGCACATAATAAGTACAATAGTGACTAGCCCATACACACACAATAGGTACAACAATGAATATCTCATATACACATCACAAGTACAATAATGACTAGCTGATATGCACATCACAAGTATAATAGTGATTGGCTCAAGCATACATCACATATCTCTAGTGTGAACAATCCACACATACATCACATGTTCACATAAAGATCAAGTGACACAATGAAAGTGGATGCAATCTACTATATGTATCATCTCACTACTTGGTTCACTAACACATAAGCCCATAAATAGATCTCATATGTAAAAGGAATGTTGGTGCATCTCATACTACACTATGGGTGCCATCCTTTTCCCAATTCACCACCATCTATGATGACAATAAATCATTCCATACTACTTGATGTCCTCATTGGTAAGGAATAAGTGTTGGAAACACAAGGGAAGACAACTGAGAGGGGGGGGGGTGAATCAGTTGTCACATAATTTCAAACTTATTCAACTTATTAACCTTATTCTCAGATTTGATCAATAACCATGAAAGCATAAATGAACACATCAGAAACACACATAACACCAAGATTTTTTTACGTGGAAACCCTATTAGGGAAAAAACCACGGTGGAGGTCAGTCCACAAGATTATAACCTATTAAAAGTATAAGGAAATATGAATGGGGAATGCACATGCATTCAGGAACACTGCCTAGAGCTCACCGCTCAATTAAAAAAGGAAGACACACTATCTTACAGAAAGATTCTGATTACATCCATTAGATTTGAACAAAAAAATAGCATATGCTAATGCTTGATTACAGTTCCGGTTAAGCTCATGAACACTTCTTCACTCTTCTTTATTCTTATTCACACTCTGCTATGCCTTTGTATGATTTGAACAATATTTACACACAGGAATCACACACTCTTCTTCTCATTCCCTCCAAAATGATAAAACAATCACTTATATATATCCACAACAAGAAATTACATCGCTACAAGTTGGCTTCAACAAAAGAATAAAAAGAGTATAAACAGTTGGCCTAAAACAATAAAGATTATTCATGTGGATCAACCAAGGTCGGCCATAACATAGTGAAGACCCAAAATAACATCCTCAAACATGAACCACTTCAATTAATTACACCTCGAAGATCCACAACACCTTACAAACACCTTGTCGGCCAAGAACATGAAAAGCATGAACACACAAGAGAAAATCTAGGATCACGAGCACAACGATCAATGTAGACTTGTAACACAGATAGAGAACAATCTCAAAACATCCACAAACATCATGAATCACTAGAGAAACATCCACAACAACTGAACCTACTAAAATCTCATGATCTTCATTTAGGAACACAAATTGAAGTAACAGAAAAACTATTAGAATACAAATCTTCATAACTTGACCAAATCTTCACGCGGATCTCTGAAACTCGACGTGGATAAACTAGATATACTCAACAAGAAACCATTTAGTCCACAACCTATGAACAACAACATACTGAACTCACCGATAGAATGAACTTCACTTCACCACTGACAACTTGCAACTCTCTTTATTATAATTTTCTCAATATCCTTGACATATACAACTTCTAATGCATTAATGCTAATAGTGTTGACATCAATGACAACCACATATTAGCAACACAACCACAACATCCAACAATCTCCCCCTTTGGCATTGATGGCAACACATGATGTGAAAAACACCATCAATGCAACAACACTTACTCCCCCTTAGATTCTGACTCTTCTCTCCTCAACTCATCCACACAACTCTTCTCCTCACAAGGTTCTCTCTCAAAAAAAAATTCACATTACTCTTCTCCCCCTTTGACATCAATGTTAAAGATATCTTCTATACAAGCTCTGAACCAAATATCTGAACATCTGACTACTTCCCCTGAGTAGCAGCTACCACAACATCAATCCAGATCAAAATATGACCATGAAATGCACGAATTGATGCAAGTCAATGCATCTTAGTTCTGATTAGGAGGGGTAATCACCCCTAACTTGCCTTTGAGATACTCAAAAGTATCCTTAGGAAATGACTTGTTAAAGATGTTTGTAATCTACTCCTTAGTAGGCACATACTCCAATCTGACTTCCTTTTCACTTACTTTCTCTCTCAAAAAGTGAAACTTGATAGATATATGTTTGGTCTTTGAATGCAACACCAGATTTTTAGAAATGTTAATAGCACTTGAGTTGTCACAGAATATAACAATAGGCTCATCATACACAACTCTGATATTCTTCAACATCTGCTTCATCCACAATACTTGAGTACAATTATTAGCAGCAACAATATCTTTTTCCTCTGTAGTAGATAAAGAAATAGCATTTTACTTCTTACTTAACCATGAAATCAACTTCTTGCCCAAGAAAAATGCTCTGCCACTAGTAATTTTCCTGTTATTCACATCTGCTGCCCAATCAACATTATTAAAGGCACTCAAAGTAAGATCATCATCTTTAGAATACCACAGGCCAAAATCAACTGTTCCCTTCAAGTATCTAAAAATCCTCTTCACAGCAGTCACATGAGATTCTTTAGGATCAGCTTGAAATCTTGCAACAATACACACAAAATTCATGATATCAGGCCTAGTTTGAGTCAAGTAAAGCAATCCACCAATCATTGATCTGTATCTAGTCTAATTTTCCTTCGGAGAATCATCATCTATTGTCAACTTGCATCCGGTCACCATGGGTGTACCAACTGGCTTTGATTCTTCCATACCAAATTCTTCAACAATTCTTTCACATACTTGGACTGAGATATAAAGATCCCTTTGTTTGATTGAGTAATTTGCAATCCCAAAAGGAATTTCATCTCTCCAATCATTGAAATCTCAAACTCGCTCTGCATATCATCAGCAAACCTCATGCACAAGTTATCATCTCCTCCAAAAATGATATCATCAACAAAAACTTCCACAATCAAATCTTTATTATGATCAATCTTGAAATACAAATTACTATCAACAGTACCTTTGTTAAGTCCAAGATTCAACAAGTACTTATCCAATCTAGCATACCATGCTCTAGGGGCTTGCTTGAGTCCATACAATGATTTCTTCAATCAGAAAACCATATCTCCCTGATCAGTCAACTGAAATCCATCCAGTTTCTCAACATACACCTCTTCTTCCAACTCGCCATTTAGAAAAAGTTGACTTGAAATCCATCTGATAAACCTTGTAGTATTTGTAAGCAGCATAAGCAAGAAACAATCTCATAGCTTCAATTCTAGCAATAGGGGCAAAGGTTTCTTCAAAATCAATACCTTCCATTTGTGAATATCCCTTACACACCAGTCTTGCTTTGTTTCTAACTACCTCACCTTGCTCATTCAGTTTGTTTCTAAAGACCCATTTAGTTCCAATTACATTCTTATCCTTAGGTCTAGGAACAAGAATCCATGTATCATTCTTTTCAATTTGTTGTAGTTCCTCTTTCTTTGCTTCAACCCAATGTTCATCTTTGCATGCTTCATTCACATTGTTAGGCTCAGTCTTTGAAATTAAACAATATTCTTTTGCAATCCTTCTCCTGGTCTGAACACCTTTGTTCTTATCACCTATGATCCGATCTTCTGAATGATTCAATCTTACATACCTCAGAGTCTTAGGGCGTTCTTGAATTTTAGGCTCTTCTGATCTCTCTTCAACATTTTCAGCATTTTCTCCTTCCTCTTGATCTTCTTGATTCATCGGAATGATTTGAACTTGATTTGAATTCTGAACTTGCTTTCCTTTGCTTGTACTGTCATTTTGATCATCAGAATCATATCCACAGGTTCTGGATGGTGCAGGTATGTCTTCATCAACCTTGAAATTTGCACTTTCAACCATTTTCCTCAATCTCTTATTGTAACATTGGTAGGCCTTGCTATTAGTAGAATATCCCAAAAAGATACCTTCATCTCTCCTAGCATCAAAATTTCCTATATCTTCATCTCTTTTGATATAACATTTGCTTCCAAAGATCTTGAAATATCTAACAGTAGGCTTTTGACCAGTCCATAGCTCAAAAGAGGTCTTACCAGTATCACCTTTTATTTGTACCCGGTTAAGTGTGTACACAATAATACTCACAACTTCTCTCTAGTAGATATGAGGTACATTTCCTTCCAACATCATAGTTCTGGCAGCATCTAGAATTGTTATGTTCTTCCTTTCCACAACACCATTTTGCTGAGGGGTCCACGATGCAGATAATTGTCTCTTTATTCCATGTTCTTCACAAAAAGAATTAAACTCTCCATAAGTGAATTCACCACCTCTATCTAATCTCAGACATTTAATCTTCAGACCTGTCTTTATCTCAACTCTAGCCTTAAACATCTTGAACTTTTCCAGAGCTTCAAATTTATCCCTTAAGAAAGTAACCCACATCATTCTTGAATAATCATCAATAAACAACATGAAGTACCTATAACCTTGTAAACTTCTGACTCTAGAAGGACCACACAAATCGGTATGCACAAGCTCCAACAATCCATTTGAATTATGCTATTTGCTCTGAAATGAAATTCTAGTTTGCTTTCCTAACTGACATTCTTTGCATATGACATTTGTAGGTTTCATCAACTTAGGAAGATCCCTCATAGCCTTAGTAGAGCTTATCTTGACAATATTATCAAAATTAACATGACACATTCTCCTATGCCACAACCAGCTTTCATCAACTTGAGCAATCAAACAACTTTTACTAGCAGCACTTAGGTGAAAGATATTACCTCTTGTTTTTGTACCTGATGCAATCACATTTCCAGAATTTCCCAATATTTTGCACTTTCCATCTTTGAACTGAAGATTGTATCCCTTATCAACCATCTATCCAACACTTAAAAGATTATGCTTCAAACCTTCAACATACATGATATCATCAATAATATGCTTACCATAAGGAGAAATGCATCCTCTTCCACGGATCACACCAGCTTTGTCATCACCAAATCTTAGAACACGACCATCATACTTATACAAGCTCACAAACTTACTTTTATCTCCTGTCATATGATGAGAGAAACCACTGCCAATTACCCATTCATCTTTCTCTTCAACTCGAGCAACTAGGGCTTTCTCCACATTTGTATAACTAGCAGATCCAATAGACAACAGATTATTTTCCTTGATAGCAATAAATACAAATTCATCTTCAATTGCATTCCCTTTATCAGATTCATCATCTATCACACCTTCATCAGCAACATAATAACACTTTTTTTGAAATTTAGGCTTGCTATGACCTGGTTTAGGAACTCTCTCAGGACACCTTGATGCAAAATGACCTATCTTATTGCAAGAGAAACATTTAATAGGCAACTTCCCTTTATACTTACCTTGTCCTCTGGCTTCTCTTTTCACAATCAGTGCTTCAAGCTCTTCTAGCTCTCTTTCTTCTTCATCGATCTGTTTCATTTCATTCTCATACTTGAATGTCTTTCTTGATGAACTTTCACCCGGATCATATCTTTGTTTATCTCTTCCAAAAGTAGTGGCCTTGAATTCAGATTCTACCTTAGGAAGGGAATCACCAAATTCACTCAACTCAAAAGCAATAAGCTTACCAATCAACATGTCTCTGGTAACATTTGTCACAATCCAGAGCTCTTCAATAGCACTAGCTTTGACTTTGTAGGAAGTAGGCAAGGATCTAAGAACTTTAGCAACAATATTTGATTCATCCAACTGTCCACCAACACATCTGATACCACACACAAGTTCATTCACTCTTTGCATGAAAGTAGTAATGTTCTCATCATCACCCATTCTCAACAATTCATATTTTCCTTTTAGACTTTGTAGCTTAGCAATCTTCACATTAGCATCACCTTCATACAAAGTTTCCAACTTTTTCTAGATCTCATAAGCAGTCTTCAAATCCATCACATTTTTCATCTCAATATTAGTTAAAGCACTCAATAATGCCTCCTTGGCCCAGATATTATACTCAGCATCTCTAATCTCAGTAGTAGTATTAGGACCATTCTAAGGAATAACATACCTATGACTTGTAATAAACCAATAGGCTTCACCAATGCATCTTATATGGCACTCCATTCGAGTCTTCCACAAGGAATAATTTGTTCCATCAAATCTCAGACTATCCTTCTTATAAGTCGCCATCCTGGATCACCTCAAGCTGTTAAACTTCTTCCAAGGAACCTACTCTGATACCAATTGTTGGCAACACAAGGGTAGACGATTGAGAGGGGGGTGAATCAATTGTCACATAATTTCAAACTTATTCAACTTATTAACCTTATTCTCAGATCTGATCAATAACCATGAAAGCATAAATGAACAACACATCAGAAACACACATAACACCAAGATTTTTTTTATGTGGAAACCCTGTTAGGGGAAAAACCATGGTGGAGGTCAGTCCACAAGATTATACCCTGTTAAAAGTATAAGGAAATATGAATGGGGAATGCACATGCATTCAATAACACTACCTAGAGATTACTACTCAATTACAAAAGGAAGACACACTGTCTTACAAAAAGATTCTGATTACATCCATCAAATTTGAACTGAGAAAAATAACATCTGCTAATGCCTGATTACAGTTCCGGTTAAGCTCATGAACACTTCTTCACTCTTCTTTAATCTTCTTCACACTCTACTCTACCTTCGTATGATCTAAACAATATTTGAACATAGGACTCACACACTCTTCTTCTCATTCCCTCCAAAATGATAAAACAATCGCTTATATATATCTGCAACAAGAAATTACATCGCTACAAGTCGGCTTCAACAAAAGAATAAAAAGAGTATAAACAGTCATCCCAAAACAATAAAGATTATTCATGAAAATCAACCAAGGTCAGCCATAACATAGTGAAGACTCAAAATAACACCCTCAAACATGAACCACTTCAATTAATTACACCTCAAAGATCCACAACACGCTACAAACACCTTGTTGGCCAAGAACATGAAAAGCATGAATACACAAGAGAAAATCTCAGATCGCGAGTACAACGATCAATGCAAACGTGCAACACAAATAGAGCATGATATAGAAAAATCCACAAACATCATGAATCACCAGAGAAGCATCCACAACAACTTAACTTACTGAAATCTCATGGTCTTCATTCAGGAACATAAACAGAAGTAACAAAAAAACTATCAGAATATAAATCTTCATAACTTGATCAAATCTTCACGCAGATCTCTAAAACTCGACGTGGATAAACTAGATATACTAAAAAAGAAACCCTTTAGTCCACAACCTTTGAACAACAATGTACTAAACTCACCAATAGAATGAACTTCACTTCACCACTAACAACTTGCAACTCTCTTTATTACAATTTTCTCAATATCCTCGACATATACAGTTTCTAATGCATTAATGCTAATAGTGTTGACATCAATGACAACCACATATCAACAAAAAAACCACAACATCCAACAATAAGTATAACAATGTGAATAATAGAAAGGCTAATAATAATATTTCCACATTAATTGTCCAAGTCATCAAATCATCATATAAGTTACATATTCAATATGTCTTATGATTATACCATAGACCTAAGGCTAGCACCTATACTATCAATCACAAGAAAACACCACATAGGAAACACACAATTATTTTGATACACCAAAACCAATATTGAACTCCTAAGATAGGTCAATCCTAGCATCCATCACTTGCATGCTATTGGATTCTATTTCATACATGCTACTGGCCTCCATCACCAACATGCTACAAGTGAAAGCCTATCTAAACCCTATAAATTAGGTAGCTCCTAGCATCTATCACATGCATTCTATTAGTGAAAGCAAACTAACCCTATGAAATCAAGTAGCTCTTAGCATCTATCACTTGCATGCTAGTGGTGAAAGCCAACTAATCCTATGATATGAATGAATACTTTTTTTGGTAGAACATGCTCCTTAACTCCTGTCACAATAGAGCAAAGATAATTATCTATAAGTGGACCATAAGTTTCAAAATTTTAATGATCACCTTAGGATTCAAGTGTGAAAAACTACATAAGAGAACAATTATTCTCTACCTATACCCTCCTAGAGTCCCTAACTCAATCCTAGTTGTGATTCCTAGAAGTTAGCTCATGTATTGATTTCAATTTAGTGGCGATATTAGAAAGTACCAAGACATAGATCTAAATAGATTATCATAAGGGTTTATATCCTAGCTAATTAATCTAATTGCATTACATGAAATGGATCTAGTAAACTATTAAATTATCTTATATGTATAGGGTTCAATTTACCTTCACATAAGTAACACATTGAATCCATATAAGATGGCATCTATCCCAATACATGCATACACCCACAAAAACTCATAAGGAATCAAAGTCCATTTAATTCATTCAATTATTATTTGGAAAAAAATATTTGATAGAAAGATTAAATCCATAAAATATAATATTAAATAAAATTCCATACCAAATTGGTAATACTTACCCATAGTTGGAAATTCCACCCTTATGAAATCCTAAGCTCAACACAGATCTATGTGTATAATAAAATCAAGCAAACCATCCATTATAAGAGTTTATTTGTTCTCATGGTAGACACTACATTAAAAATATCCTTAATATCCTCCTTAGAGGTGAGTACACTCCTTGACCATTTCATTCATAAGATATAATTTCATTGTGAATTTTTCACTCTAATAGTTGAATGGAATGGATCTAGTTGAGTTATTTTTGTGCAAAATTTCTCATGTATGTTCTATGTTTATTTATAAAATTTTGTATATGGATGCATGTTGTATATGTTACTTATGATTATACTCAACAATAGGTGAATATGATTGTAACTAACATATAGAGTAAAAAATTAAGTGTTTGGCCATGTAAGTGTAGATGGTTCCAATAACTAGTTGTATGCATACATATCCGACCACCATTACAACAAAGATGAAGAGAGCCACTAGGTTAAAGAGGATCTTGGCATCCTACATGATACCAAAGGAAGGCATGGAGAAGGACATACCAATGAAAATGAAGATGGTTCTTATTAGTTTTGTGAGTTAGTCTTGAGCAGCTAGCATGGGTGAGGAGAGCTCCATTGATATCTTGGTGACTATGGAGGGTAAGGTGAGCTTGATAGAATTGAGTGGAAGAGTTTATAGAGTAGTGACTCCTTAAACTTACAACGAAAATCCCCTTAAACTTGTAGGAAAACTCCAATATGCTTCCCTCCATTCTCTTCTTTAATTTCACACCCTCTATAATGAAATTCCTCTATCCTTTATTCTTTGAGGGATGTCCATAACTTATTTGAAAGATCTCATTTCATCATAGGCATGAAGAATGTTGACAACAATTGTGTAATTTGGCTTTGCACTTGCCAATTGTAATTTCTTGAAATTTTCTAAAGCCTGTTAACATATCAATTTTATGCATATTTTATGATCATGACCTATTCCATGAGAACACATTTCTTTGGGTGGATTTCATCCCCCCCCATTATTATTCCTCTATGTTTCCACAAAAACTCCTAGCCACATCCCTTCCTTTTGTTCTCATCTCTAAATTTCATCTACATCACTTAAAAATTTCTCTATTTTTTATGCTTTTATGGATGCCCATGCCCTATTCATGATATCTCCTTGTAGTGTAGGAAAGAATGATGCAATCAAAGCTTATGTAGTCTATAATTTACACTTTTCAAATGCATTAATGAAAATCCACACCCTCTTCTCATATGTGCCATGTTTTTGGTCTCTTCTTTCATGCGAAATTTGGAGGAAAATGGTAAGGGTGTCATGCCTCATTAATAGCATGACACATCCTTCACACTTGATCACCATTCCCTCACTAAATGTGTAGTCTCCTGCATCCTCCATGAATTTTATTTAATATTATTTATTTATTGGTTTTCTTCCATAGTCATCCATTGTGGAAGTGGTTGATGTAGGGGATGTGAAAGTCTCCCATCACTTTCCCCTTGGATTCCTTACCTTATAGTTATTGTATCTCCTTTTCTCACCACTACTATTATGATGCAATAGGGGAGGTCCTACAAACTCACTACACCCAATTCCAATCAATAACCACAATTTCCAAAAAATAGATTCTTCAAAATCTCACCAACTCTACAAATTCACTCTTTCCCTTGTAGCACAGGGAATCCCTTCAATCGGGTACAACTACTCAACCACCTTCTTTTAGAAAATGAACTGACCTTTTTCAGAGACCCATTTAAACAAACTTTGACATACTCAAAATCCACCTATGGTCACTTTAGACCAGAACACTCCAATTTCACCCTTTCACCATTTTAGGCCTCAAATTAGCCTCTTTTTCCAAAGCAACTATACTCAAAACTCATCCAAACCCTATAAAACCTTGGGGAAGAAAATTAAATGTGTCAAAACCTCAAAAATCACAATCAAACCTCTATCATACCACCGTACAAAGGGTAAACCACAAAACCCTATTTTCTAGCCAAAACCCTAGGGGTTTATTGAAAAAGTCACTTCCCAATCTACCCATATCACCAAACCTCTTCAAAAAAGTTTGAAATTGTCTTCCAAAGCTTAATAAAACATGACATAATGTTTCCTTCTCACAAAACTCACTTTGGCCTATCAAAACCTCCACTTTTCATGAGGAAAACTCATAATTTCACATTAGGGCATCACACCCAACGCATCACCAGACCTCCCCTTCACAAAAAAAGTAAGAAGTAATATATTCCCTACTAAAACAGTCCCATTCCACCAATCACAGTAGTTACAGAGGGTGGAATGGGAAAAAATTACATTTATGTGATTTTCAACACCCCAAAAATAGGGTTAACAGGGCAGATCAAGAAAATTTGAGTTAAAACTCTACAAATTTAATATAAGGCTCTCAAAAACTTTGAAAATACAAGTTAGTACATGCCTTAAGAGATTTACATAGTTTTCAAGTCAATACACCCCTGTACGGGATCGTACAAGTCTGCCAAGAATGTAAAAATACAAAAAAAACTGATAAAAAACAGGGCTAAATCAACTTTATTGCTTCAAACCTTCAGGATCTCTCTTTCATCGAGTCTTTACAATATATTTATAATGTTTCCACTTCAAACTAAATTTTCCCAATGGATCTAACTTCCTTTTGAACTCCTTAACTATTCATATTCCCTCAAAAAGCAACTTTACAACTTTATTTCTTGACAACTTTACCAAAAATGCAATTTTTGCAAATGTCAAGCCAAGTATCCCCTAAAACACCTAAAATGACTAAAAAAAGGACTAAAAAAATAATAAAATGGTCTCTTAGACCTTATTTTAAACAAAATTCTTCAACAACCTACAATCTAGACCTTATGAACTCAAGTTGACAATTTTGCACCAATGGTGCTCCTGCACCATATTAGAAGATGAGGTCATAACTAGATGTGTTAGGAAAAGATATGAGAATTATTTCCTTCAAATACAACCCTTATTATCCTATCATAAAATAGGGGATGATTTGAGATTGCAAGGTATATGATTATTAAGAGGGTAGGAGGGCTTTAATGGTAATCAATATTGGCCACTATTGACACAGTTGGCCTTTGTCCCATGAAATATTATGATTTAATTCAAAAAATGTGCCTTAAATCTCATAGCGATGTCAATAATGACCCCACACAATATGCAAATATCATCCCTACCTTATCGTCTTGAACTCATTGTTGCTTCAATCCACTTATTAGGCCACTATATATATTTATATTAATTTATAATTTTATTACTTCATTAATTATATAATTTTAATTCTATAATTTTATTATTTTATAATTTTCATATTTTATAAATTTCATTAATTTATTAGTTTTATTTATTATTTATCTAATATATATTTTAATTTATTTTTGTTATGGAACCTTGGTTAGACACCCAAGGACTACAAAAATAGTTTCAAAGTAAGAGGATTTAGTAAAATGAGTTCACCAAATCCATCAAAACTAATTCATCCATCAATCACTACCAAAAGTGCCACATATTATATGTTGTTTTTAGTTCATGGGTCACCTTATCATGTATCCATCAGAGGCAAGATAAACTTCATCAACCTCTCCATAAAGTGTAAAAGCTTAAACCACAAACGCCAAAAAAAGAGGGATGGGGGAAATTGCATAGGCTTTGTTGTAGCCTCATCAACCTTCTTACATTTTAGACATTTTTCTCTTTAGCCATAGATAGCTCATCCTCACATTTATTACAATAAGTAGAGATATCCATGTGAGCATCCAAAGAGATATTAATATGCAGAATATTATTAACAACTTCAATCCCATAATGAATTCTAGACTGGCCCTTCTTGATAATTTGGAAATACTCTAGATAGAAATTGAATAATTTTTCTTTGTAATCAAAAAATTTGTTTATTTCCTCATGCAATAGGTACATCCTTGCAACGAAGGAAAGCATCAAGGCACAACTCAATGAAGTATGCAACATTAGATATTTCTCCTACCATTGGACTAGTTAGGGTCTACAAGGAGCCAATCATGGCTTCCTAAACCTTAATGCATAATACACCATCTATTTTCTTTACAAGCTCTCAAATCCTTGTCATCCATAAGTATAGGCTAGAATTAGAGCTCCTTGTCCAAAAAAACCATGAAATCATCAATCACCTTGGCTACATCCATTCTCCTTCCATTCCTTAGAGTATTGGCATTAGAAATTGACACCCCACACTTGCCACACCTTTTCTTGCCCTTCTCACATATAGAGGTTGATGACATAGAACGTAGAGACCACCCACGAGATATACTACTAAGAAAGAGTTGAATCTTCAAACCCTTCACACCATTTCCCTGCCATGTGAGCTAAGACTTGAACAATACAAAATATTTTTTCCCTTCCAAGGATAAAATGAATAAAAGGAATCATTGAGGTAGAACTTAGAAATTATTAAATTTTGACTTATTTCCTACTAATGGAATAACTAGGGTATAGAAGCAATTGAGTCATGGATTCCAAAACCCCCACACATGATGCACCATTCATCTCCTTTAAGAGCTCCTAGATCCTTGTTACCCATAAACATAGGTTAGGATAAGACATATCCTTGCCCAATTTTTTAGGATTAAGGTGACATCAACCTTGTAAATACGATAAATATAAGTATTCCTAATATTGTAATTGTAAATGCAATCATAAGGGATGAAGATCCATCAAGTTCAGGAATTTATTTTTATGGGTATTGAGATTAATTATTTACTATGAGACATTTACTATTTACTAGTTGGAGCATCTTTAGAAATGTAAATGAAGGTGATAAGGTCAATCTAGGTGCTCATCTTGGATTGGCTATTCTTGGGTGATTATGACATGCACATGAAATATTTGCATATTCTATTGATAGTTTATGATGCATGTAAGAGCATCTCCTATTTTCTAGAGGTTTTATGACAACATAAACACCCAATTAGAGAGATGATTATAGTTAGTTATGGCAACCTGTAAGGTGTAAGAAGTTATTTTTAGCATGTAAGGGTCGTAGATTTTTTACCATGGTATTTTGGAACTTTGTTTTGAGCCATCATAATTCTTTCAGGTGTTTTTTGGGTCCTTCACAAGTCTATATATTGAGGACTTGAGATAGAGATATGTATGAGAAGTTTTATAGGTACGCAAATGTTATCAAATTAGATGCAAGATTGAAGAAAGTTGAATGTATTGAAATCTCTTTCTCGATAATACAAACTTGTCCTCTTTTTTGGTGGGTTTTTTACATGAAAGGGTTTTCTCCACGTAAATCTATGTGTTATGTGTATGGATCTTGAGTATTGTTGATATTCTTTGTTGCTAGTTTATATTATTTAAATCTTCATTGATATTCTACAATTTAATTTTATATTTGCAACAATATTTTAGATTTTCATATTGTAGTGGTTTCCTTCATTTCTAACACAAATAAGCTAGGAAATCATTAGCCACTTGACCACATCCATTTTCCCTCCATCCCTTAGAGAATTAGTATCAAATATTGGTACCTAACACTTGCCACACCTCCTCTTGTCCTTCTTGCATCTAGAGGCCAATAACATAGAATGTAGACAACACCCACTATATATACTACTAAGAAAGAGTTGAATATTTAGACCTTCAAATTATCTACCCATCACAAAAGCCAAGACTTGACATCATATAAGCATTCATCCCTACCAAGGATATATATGAGATAATGTTATGGTTGTAACTACACATGAATAAAACCCTCAAAACCCATACACACCTACCCCCATCCACAAATCCTACTCTTTTGAATCATAAATGCTCAAACTCTAGCTATCATTGTATAGAGTTAAGTGCCCAAGCCACCATTATATTTAACTCCTTTTATTAGACATACTCCTTTCACTAGATATGCTATTATTTATAAAATTTATGTGAACTACCCATATTACTGTCATTCCCCTTTTTTTTTTTTCTTTTTTCTTTTTTTTAAAAAGGTGCAATGCACCCATATTATTAGGGGTAAACGCTTTTTTTGACCGGAGCTATGAACCGGATACAACAAACCACAAGAAACAACCAAACCCGCAAGCACAAAGGCCCAGCGAAGGCACAAGGCCTGCGAGCACTTTGGCCCAGCGAGGGTTTGAACCCTGGTGGCCGTCACTACAACCAAGCGACTTGACCACCAAACCACGCCCTTATCGGCACTGTCATTCCCCTTATTAGGAGTAATATGTTTTAATTTTATTAATTTATTAATTATATATATTTTATTTATTACATTATAAATTTATAATATTTGTAATCTATATATTACCTAAAAAAATTATATATCAATTTAAATAAATATGATTAACAATTTTCTTCAAAAATATAGAGAAAATAATTTACCAAAAACAATAATTATAAAATATAAAAACACACATAAAAAATGAGAAAAGGAAAAAAACATTAAAAATGAGAAAGGAA
This sequence comes from Sequoia sempervirens, assembly GCA_007258455.2. Taxonomy (NCBI): domain Eukaryota; kingdom Viridiplantae; phylum Streptophyta; class Pinopsida; order Cupressales; family Cupressaceae; genus Sequoia; species Sequoia sempervirens. The sequence goes on from VDFB02075321.1 coordinate 154,574,554, forward strand.
AAGAAGAATACTTGGAAACATGGTTGAAGAAGAAGTGGTTGATTAGGTGTATAAGAGGGTTATCGTCAAGTTCAAAAGGCTCTATCAAGTTTGCACTCAAAAGTAAGACAAAAAAACCATTGGCTCAAAGTATTTATCCTTGAAATCCCTTAAATTAAATCTAAGGGGCTTTAGTTGCACTTGATTCACCACTAGGCACTATGTGTGCATTGACTAGGTTTGGTTGAAGCCCTCCTCAATCGAACCCCAATGATTTTGGGCATGATTTTTGGCATTTCATTTTGGCCTAGAAGAGGGACCCATTATTGTCCTCTTACCCATGTTTTAAATGACACCTATAGCATGTACAAGGTTATTGACACATGACATGACTAGGACCTTTGAATGAATTCCCTAACAAACAAAATAATTCATTCAAATGTATTTCATTCTTTTAACCTTACAACACTCTTTTTTTTTAAATGGCCCACAAGTGAGACACACCTTTATGCTTCCACCTTTATAGCGGAGTATACTCAAAATGGAGCTCAAGAATAAGTGAGCTAACTGCATCCAAAATAGAAGAAAAAATAATGACAAGTTTTATGAAGGATGAAAATTCATAAAAAAAATCAAAACAATGTATTTATGAAACATATAATCCTTTTTGTAAAGGGATATGATATCATCAAGGATTAACAAATCATATGCAACAAATTATAAGAGCACATTGAAATCCTTGATATAAACATGAATAGAAGACAATGATAAGAGTTGTGACAATCCATAGTGGATGAAATAGTAACACTCAAAGAATTATGGATGGAGAAGAAGTATAACCTAGAGCAAAAACACTAAGTCTATTTAGATGTTGGATTCACTTAAATTTACCTTGGAAACAAGACACACCATTTGATTAATTTAATGTCTAATTAATAATAAGACAATAAAAAATACTTACACTAACTTAATTAATGAGTTGAGATAGATAACTAGAATTACAAATGATACATGGAAATAAGTAAGATGAGGAGTCATGGACCATTTTGATGTGATTTTTCAATTGTTGTCCTTAACTTAGATGATATGTTGTTATCGATGTTATAGAGTCTAAGATCTGATACTGAAATAGTACATAGATGAAAGATACAAGTCCATACGCAATTGCATCTTGAAGTCAATGTTATGTCCTATGTACTTGTTGATCTTTGAAAATTACTTTGATGTCTGTCCATATCTGAATTGAATAAGATATTGAAAAGTATACTAAAAGTTTGTTGTGTGTAGAAGAAAATGTAGAAACCTCCTAGATAATAAATCAAACTCCCTTGCCAATGTACAAAGATTAAAAAACACACGAGACAAATTTGTAGAATACCTATGATGATATAGTATTTGTTGATGCTAATACAGGTATGATGGATACACTTGGTTGCAGGGGTTTGTTATAAAATGTAGAATACTTGTTTGTAAGCACACGACCAAGTTGCTTTCACTTTACTGTATGTAGAATAACAAGGAAGAGGAGGCAGAACAACCTCTACAAGACCTTAGTATGTGGTCTTAAAAGTTCTTTTACTGATTTAAAGAGAGAGGAAGCAATGGCTGCTTTCACATGTCCTCTCCTTAAGATGTTTCTTCCTAATGATGGAGTTGCAACTGCATTTGCCATTTGGCTTCACAGATATTGCAGAGACAAGTTGTAGATACACAAAGCTTCCCTACAACCACACTGATTTGGATGTGTTATTAGCTTTGCACAAGGCTATACTTAAAAGAAACGATTTGGGTGCTAATGGAATAGAGTTTGCTGTGAGGAACTGTAAATAAAATTGCTGTAAACTTATTCTAATTATTTTGAACCACTACTCATGAAACATGGGTCAATGAATTTGACTCGATAAACTAAATAGTTGAATTCTGATAGCAATATCATAATTTGACACGCTGTGGAAAATACCTCCTACTTATCATGTTGAATATGTTTTTTTTTGTGAAAGAACACCATATACTTTATTTGGGTTAATTACAAATTTGTAGTATATTAATAGATGTGAACTGATCAGATACATTAATAAGCTATAGAGCAGATTCAAAATAGTTTGCATAGTCCATGGTATATAATCTTAAAATTGTGTTGTTACATATAGAGACAGTGAAGTAAAAGCTATTACTTAAGAGGTCCCAAAACTAGAAATACAGATTAAGGCATTTGTTCAGTAGCACTCATAGAGTGAGATGTTCACCCTTAGACGGAAATAAACTTCTCCCTCATATGAATCAGTAGAAATGGTGGCAATTCCTCTTGCCATCAAGAAATCACCAGTACCACCCACAACAGATAAATCTCTGTACTTGGTGAGGATTGGATCTGCTCCACTGAAGGTGATGGTGCCCTTATGATCGGTTGAGTTGAGCACAAATGTGAAGCCAAGCCAAGCACTGAAGGTATTCTTCATGTCATAGAAATAAAAGCCCTGAGCTCTTCCCACTGGAGGAGAGTGCAGATTATTATCCAAAGTGATGGGATCATCAAACACAGCAAGATTTCCAAAATGGTTATTGACAGTCATAATGGTGAGATTAGCCCCCTGAGGAGCTGCAACAAGTGCAGATGTTGCATTATGGGCATTCTCACCATTGTAGAGTATATCATGAAAATATAACACAAGATTTCTACAGGGCTTTGGAAGCTTCTTCTTCCGTCTATGACAATCTGCAGATTTTAGCAAGATGGCAGACACTAGAAGCCACAGAAAACACAGATGTAGAACTCTAACAACTTTCATTGCCATTGAAAAGATATATGTAAATATCTCTCTACCTAGATATGAGACAGCAGGTGAGAAGACTAGAGATGCATATTACAGCTTACACTTCAACTCTACTTATAGCAAATTGAGCTGCATAGCAAGGAAAAATCAAACACCTTTTAAAATCTTATCTCAGCTGTAGTGGAGATGGCCCATATTCAAATCAATTGCTTTATTGAATCTTGTTAGAATTGATCTTGCTTTGACCATATCATTCAGGATAGATTAGTGCTAATACCTACAATAATCATGCTTTAGTCGGCAGGAGGAAAAACTCTACACGGCTTTTATTTTCTTAAAATTGAAAATGACTGGCCAATTATTAATATTAAAAAAGCAATTTATCTGTCAGCTCAACATGATGTAAGATGAGTCGGTAGAAGATATTTTAGATTTGTAGAATGAGATTATAATATCTGATTTTAATAAATATCTTTTATTGAAAGATTTAATTTAATATATATAAATGAATTAATTTGGTTGAAGTAGTTGTGTTCGAATTGTAAGATCATAGGTTTTAAGATGGCGATTCAAGTTCAAATGTCTATAGTGATATTTAAAGATGAAATCTTAAATGGTGATATTTGGACTGATAAGTAGGAGGTATTTTCCACAGCGTGTCAAATTGTGATATTGCTATCAAGATTCAACCATGTAGTTTTACGAGTCAAACTTATTGATCCATGTTTCATGAGTAGTGTTTCACAAGAACCCATATCTCATGATAGTGAATGGGTTCTTGTGACACACTACTCATGAAACATGGGTCAATGAGTTTGAATCGTAAAACTACACAGTTGAATCTGATAGCAATATCACAACATTTGGACTTCTATTGTGACATCCAAGTTGGTCCTTCTTGTGACTAATTTTTTTATCTTACCAATCAAAAAAAAAAAAAATTATTTTAGATAAAAGAGTTGACATAGAAACATGTATGCATTTAAATTCAAATAGAAATAAAATAATAACAATAGTTGCATATTTGAAAGCAGAGATGAAAAAGATAGTGATATATGTTTGTTACTCAATTTCTTAATTTCGATCTAGAATGGATAGACTTCATAACTATGCTCTGTGAATTTTGAAAGTGAATGTGAACCTTAAGCCAATCCTACACTTATGCCTTTCATGCTTGCAACTATAGCTTTGACCAAATATCCATGATATTGATATTTTGTTGGGGATCTAATCAAGTTGTCTTGAAATATTTAGACGTACCTACAAAAAAGTTTTACATATGCTTAACTTACAACAAAAAACTTGGTAGTTTTGGAGATTAGAGCTTGGTATGCTTAGTGTAGGAGGCAACTTGCTCCCCTCTTTTTGCCTTAATCAAGCCTCAGTTGATCAATTTCAATAATTTTAATAATGTTAAAAGAGAATTAGTAGAAAATACAACTGATGTGACTATGATGGTGCTAAGGTTTTTGGACTTTGATGTAATGATGCGGGATACAATGGATGTTGGAGTGATCAAGTGCAAGAGCTAGGATTTTGCAATATGTTGATGGAAAGGCTAATGTGGCTATTGTGGAAAAGTTGAATAATGATTGATAGGTGATCCTTTTGACAAATATGTGTGAAAGGGTTGTCCTAATGATGGATCTCTTAGATGTTTCTCCTTCTAAAATGACCTAAGGGGTGACTTCTTTTTATACTCCTCCTGGGTACATAATTTAAAAAATTTAGCATGGGAAACAACAAATAACAACTAGTTGAAAATGGGTCATCTTGGGCTTGGGATAAATTTTGAATTTAAACAAAGTAAATAAATCATATAGCTACTTTATTGACCTTCATTGGAACCACACCTATGGTCTTGAACCTATTAAGGGAACTAATAATTTGAGATTTGGGAATTGTCTAGGCAATGATTAAGTTTTGTTTTTATTTTCAATTTAAGTATGAGGTTGATAAGAGTGTCAAATAAATCAAAATCATGTGTCAAGGGAATACACTTAGGAAACTCATAGAAAAGGGTGTAAAACAAAGAGTCAAATTGAAAGGTGTGTACTTTTCACCCTTATATTTTTTTCCCACTTCGGTGTGCATGTGAATCTACATTAGTAAGCATGCCAAAGTAAAATGAAAATATACACAATTGTAAGCATACTAGTTGGAGCAATAATCTAGAGTCAACCTATGAATTGTACATAAACTTGAAAACATAATTACTAATAATATCCCCCCCTTGATTTTGTGTTTTCCCGATTTTGTGTTTACTAAAGAGGGGAACATATGCATATCGAGGAGAGAGAAATATTAGATAAGAGCTAAGCATAATACCATGATAGTCATTGTGTAGAAAGTGAGCACAAACATGCCAAACTAAATATAAAGCACACACATGATAAATTGAGAATGAGAAAACTAAATTTAAATTAAAAAAAACTACACATACTTAAGATACATACCTTTGTGTGGTCAATATGCATGTGAAATGGAAGATGAAAGATGCCTCCATTTATTTGCCACCAAATTTGAACAAGCGTGGATGCATGGATCCTTCAAAAAAAACAACTAGCCTTCTCCCAAGTAACAAGATCAAATGAGAATAATAGAAATGAACATAGTCTAAAAGTAGAATATATAATATTTAGTAAGAGAGATAGGTAGAGAGATTTAATCAATGAAGTCATCGCCATTAGACATGCCTATGTCAATGCACTCAAAAGATATATCAATAAAGTTTGTGTCTTGTATGATACTATCCATGTCATTATGAAGTGTGTCTCTATAAACAACAAGTGTTATGAATGTTTTGAAATAAATAATTAAGATGACTTACCTTTTTTAAGTTTTTATATTGTGCAATAATTTCATGTGCAACCTTCTCATTAATTTATTCATTTTAATTTATTTCACTTCATTAGTCCATCATATACCCTTGATTAAAAATCAATAGTGATTTGATTATATTTTTAAAATTTTCTATCAAATCCCATCCTAAGATAAGAGTAGTTAGTATAAGATCCCATCATAAGATAAGAGTAGTTAATATAAGATATATTAAATTTGTATAGTCAAATTATATTATTTATAATAGTAAAAAAATCTATCTAATTTTTATTTTATAAAAAAATGAAAATGACAATAATTAATTATTAATGTTAAAAATAATTGATAATATTTTTTTAAATATAAAAATACATAATAAATAAAACTTTTGATAATATTATTAAAAATTATATTGTTTAAATTATTAAATTATTAATTTTTATCTCTTCACTTCATTAGTCTATTATATTCCCTTCAATAAAAGTCAAGAATGATTTGAATATATATTTTTAAAATTTTCATCAAGTCCCATCCCACCATGAGATAAGAGGAGTTATCATAATATATATTAGATTTGTATGATCAAATTATATTGTATAATATTATCTTACATATAAATATTTATTATAGAAATATTTAGATTAATAAAAATAAATAATGTAAATAAATTATTTAGATAAAAGAATTGGCATAGAAACATGTTTATAATTACATTTGAAATGGGAATATAATAACATAAATGAGTATTTTGGAAGTGGAGACAAAAAAAAAAAAATTTAGTAGATAAATGTTTTCTATTTTTTTAATTTGTATTTAGAATGTATAGAGTTTATAATTGTAAAATTCTAGAAATGTATCCGAATTGGGTCAATATTACACTTGTATTTGACCCTTGTAATTGTATTTTTGAGTAGATTTCCATGGTATTTATATTATTTTTTTGTGCATCTAATAATGTCATCTTGAAATATTTAGATGTACTTGTAAACAATTTTTGCACATGCCTTAACTTACAAAAAAAATATTGGTAGTATGGAGGAATACTTGTCGAACTTAGTATGCTAGGTGTAGGAGGCAACTTGATCCTCTTTGTTTGCCTTAGTCAAGCCTCAGGTGATCAAAATAAGCAAGTTTGATAATGTTATAAGACAAAGTAAAAAATACAACTAATGGATTATGATTGTGTTAAGGATTTTAGATTTTGATGTAATGGTGTGTGATGCACTGGATGCTGGAGTGGCCTAGTGCAAGAGCTATGATTTTGTAATGTGTTGATCAAAGGCTAATGTGCATATAGCAGAAAGTTGAATTATGATTGATAGGTGATCATTTTGACAAATAAGTGCAACAGGTTTGTCCTAATGATGGATCTCTTATGTTTCTTCTTATAAAATAACCTTACATACTGATGCCTTTTATACATGTCCTAGGTGCACAATTTGAAAGTTTAGCATGAGAAATAATGCATCATGACTAGTTGAAAGTGGGTAATCCTACGATCAACATAAAATTTAAATGTAAACAGATTAAATAAATCATATAGCTATGTTATCAATTTGGGTTGGAATTGCATTTGTGGTACTTGATAGATTAACTAATATGTTGGGATTTGGGAATTATCTAAGTGTAGATTAGGTTTTATTTTTTATTGTCATTTTGATCTTACAAGGTTCATGGGTGTTCCAAATCAATCAAATCATGTGCTATAGATATGCATTTATGACTCTAATGCAAAATGTTGTAAGATAAAAGGAAAAAATGCAAGGTATACAATTTTCACCTTTATGTATTTCCCTTACTTTGGTGTGCATGTGAATCTACATGATCAAGCATACCAAAGTAAAAAGAAAAGACAAGCACAATTAGAAGTATAATAGTTGAAGTGGTTCAATCTAGATTGAATGTGCACACACCAATAAAGGAGAGAGAGAGAGAGAGAGAGAGAGATTAGATAAAAGTTAAGTACAATTCCATGATAGTAATTGTGTAAAAAGTAATCATAAATGTGACATAGTAAATATGAAGCATAAAATTTTAAATTAAGCTTGAGAAAATTGAATTAAAATAAATAAAAAATTAAACACATACTTTTGTGTGAATAATATACATGTGAAATAAAATATGAAAGATATCCCATTGTTCTTACCCTAATTTTAGCAAGCATGGATGCATTTATCCTTTAAAGTAAATAATCACCTTGCTCCCAAGTGAAAAGATCAAGTGAAATAATAGAAATGAACATACCTAAAAGTATAATATGTAGTGTGTAGTAAGAGAGACAGGTAGATAAATTCAACCAATGAAGCCATCACTGTCATGTGTATCTATATCAATGTACTCAAAAGACATATTAAATTAGAATCCATGCCCTCAATTGAACTATCCATGCCACCACAAAGTGTGTCTCTATGAAAAAAGTGTTATGTAGAGATTTCAAGTGTGATGTATACTATGAAATAATGGATTGAGATGATATGTCATGCATTGCTCTTTTTTAAAATTTTCATGTTGTGTGATAACTTAATTTGTAACACTAACATGTGGTGTACTATGATAACTAACACCAATATACTTAATATCACTAACATTAGAAGAATATTCATAAGTCAATTTCATATGATTAGCATCACTATATGGATTAAGTGCAAAATCATGAATATTCTTAGCTTGTATCATCCCTTTGTGTCTAATATCTTGAATTTATATTTGAGTACAATACATTTATCAATCACAAACATATTAACCTTGTGTGGTACAAGTCTAGATATATGTGTTATCTTAACAAGAAGGAAGTAACAAGTTATTCCAATATACCATGTGGAGGTTCATCTAATCTAGTGAACTCTCTAAGTCTCCTTGGTTTTATGTTTGCATGATAATCCTCTTTATATGATGAACATTAGATGCATCCTTATCTCCCAAATATTCCAATTTTTTAATTGATGTTAACTCTTAGGAATAAGGAGAAGTGTTAGACACAATATGAGGCATAAAGGATAATTTTCCAATACATCACAATCACATTTATACACATACCACATAAATTGGAAAATGAATGTTAAGAATTATAAAACACATTCTTTAAGTAATGGAACTAATTCATTGGAAACTAAACTTTAAATCTCACCATTTATTATTGTGAAACTCATATTAGTAACCATAGCTTGGAATATCAACACGTATTCGTTAATTTTCTCATATGCTTCTTTCTTGCATTCTAATATTTGAGTGATAGTAGTCTTAGGCTGAATTTGTGGTGAAAATGTTTTATAAAAATGAACATTATTTACTTGGTCACAATAAATTGCATATATCAGTTATTTTCAAGTTCATGCATGGCTAGATCATCAAAATGATTAATATAACCAATAGCTAAAGAGTAGAATTATTAAATGGCATAGTCCCTTAGGGTTTGTGGAAATTATTTGGCTAAGCTTTATCTTCATATGAAAAATTTAGGCACACAACATCAAAAAATTGTAAATGAATAATATGATCTAATTTTCCATAATATAATATAAATATAGGTGCTATAAAACTACCACAAAATGGGCATGCAACAAATTAAAATGCAAGAGGAATGTGACATGGGGATTATATGTAATAGAATCATAGATATTGGACATATAATCCAATTTCCTATTAAGTTGATCAAATTCATTTAGTAGTACATCTAAGATAGAGGTGGAAATATTAGTAGTATGAGGAGCATATGAAATAATGGATGAAAGCATAAAAATAGTGAGTAGTAAAGGTAAAGATATAACTATAGAAGGATAAGGCACACTACAAGGTAAATAGGTCATAAGATGGGAAGTTGGATTTGTGTGAGAAAAATAGGTTTATAGGATGATGCTAGTAGGTAAAGGGGTATGAGAATATGTGGAAGGATGAGAGGTAAGTGGAACACTAGTGGAATAAAAGGTGTTGGTTGCGTTATATGGAGGAATGGAAGAGGAAATAATCATAGTAGGAGAAAAAATATGGGTGGCAGAGGCTATGGAAGTGGTAATTGAAAGATGAACAAACGAAATATTATAATAGGATGAAGAGTGGATGAGTGGATAATACAATACACCTTTGGAAAAATCCATTAGAATGTTAATATTATGAACAATTTCCATACCATAATTAGGTGCACTAAAAACGTATGTACTATGTAAATAGTAGTTAATTGTTGAGGAGATTCAATGTAAATGCCTCAATAATTATTTATCCTATAATTAAAAGATATTTCTTAGAGACATATTTATTAAAAATGTATACCTCATGATCAAATTATTTTTTTCTTCTTTATCTATCATATGATCAATGACAATAATTTAGGAAAAAAATTCTTAGTAGATTAAACCATTTTAAGATTCAAAAGAGGAATTTTCTCAAAGGAATGTGAGGATATGGATGAGACCTTGGAAAAAAAGTGTAGAGGAGGAGATTTTCTACCCTTGAGTCTTAGGAAAAGAAGAGTCTACAAGGGGAAAATGTTCCTCAACTACCTCAAAGGCAAAGCTCGGGTGACAAAGGGAAATTGTTTATATTTTGTGTTTTATGATGTTTTAAGAAATAAGGATTTTAGAGACTAGAAGAGAAGACTTCAAAGGTCTCGTGGGAAAGCTTATTGGCTCTCAACCAAGGACGACAATGCGACGCATAGACGTCCCCATGGTACATTGTGATCCCATACAGTCCAAGAATAGAACTTTCTAACAAAAACACAACAAGTCTACTAGCTACTCAGAGGCTAAAATCTAGAAGTTTTGCTAAACTAACAAGATAATAAAAATGACAAAAATAACAAGAAAAGAGCTAACATGCATAGATTGAAATAAAATGAAATAGCATAATAAAGTAGAAAAGAGGAGAATGAACACACAAGAAGTCCAACACTATGAAGCCTCTCGTAGTGCTCCAAATCAACAAATTGCACACACGGAAATGGGGAAAAATGTTGGGGTTGTTTAGGGGTTTTCCTTTATCAAACCCCTACATAGGTGTTCCCACCTCCATGGATAGCCAAATAGATAACATAAAGAAGACAAACAAGTTAGAATATCAATATGCTGCTAAAATATAAAGATGTTAAATGCAATGAAGAGAGTGAAGTTACCCTCCCTTTAGCAACTTGTGATGTTGAAGGAGAGTATGTAACTCTCTGTACGAGCCAAGAGAGCCAAGAGTTGATGTAGAAGCCAAGACATGAGATCACTTGAGAGATAGTTCTTGAGAGAAAATGGTGTAGAAGAGAATGAGAGTGAGGAATGAGATCTTGAGAGTGAAAGAGTGCAAAAATGAGATAATAGAATGAAATAATGAATGTTTGAATGAAGAAAAGGCATGCAAGAAGGTGTTTTTGACGCATTTGCAGCCCACAAAGGAGTTACACTTCACGAGAAGATGGAAGTGTAATGTCCCAATGGCCACATAATCATGAATCTTTTTGAGACATTTGTGTGGTGCACAAATGTCTATGCATCGTGGTAGCATCCCTGACAAAAAATCAAAAAAACCAAAAATAAATGGGTCAAGGATAAAATTAAAGTTAGGTGAAAGGGTAAATTGCATTATAATATTTAATTAGGCTAAAGGGGAGGTTATGGAGTGTGAAATTGCATGGTGTGCAATTTTATGAAACTACATTTTTCCCTCACTTTAGTGAGCACATGTATTCCAATATGTGTGAGCTAAAGTAGATAGAAAGAGGTTGAAGAGAATATACCAAGGATGAAGAGGATGAAGAGGATGCAAGTCTTTAGTCTAGTATATTTCATAGAGAAATTGAGCCAAGACACGGAAAGGACACGAGTCTTCCATCTTGCAAAGCTGATTGCAATCTCACCACAAACATGTTAGGCGAAAAAGAAAAAAATAGACATGAAAAAATATAAATACATGACATAATCTAATAAAATAAAAGACAACACTGATAAGTATGGCTAACAAACTAGAGTCCATATGACAAGCAGATAGGCCTATGGTTGCTACAAACTACGTTGCAGGACAATCACATAAGAGACAAGACAAATCTAGTCAAGTTGCCCCCAAGCTAGATAAAAAGATTATAAGACATCAAGATATATATTTTTAAGACAAGTTTTTGAAAAATAAGCAGATATGATATCCCCCCCTTAGAATGGTGTGTGCTATGCAAAGGAGCACATGTCATTCTAAGGAGAGGAAAATACAAAGAGATGATATGGCATGATATACATAGTGAGATGTATTCGTGGGATGCTGTCACATGAGAGACACCACATAGAATCCACAACATCATGAAAGCAGAGATGAAGAAATCAAGATCATAGGGGGATCCAAATATTCAGGTTCAAAATTGATCATAGATATAGATAGATAAATATAGTATAATATGTATGAACTGTCATCACCCACCAAATAGATCAGAACGAGAAGGACACATGAAGAAAATAAGAATCCAAGTCATCATGGAAGAGGCCTAAATTCCCCAACGCTTTGCATCATCCCTGACATGAAACCATTCCAAACTAGTGTCCTTGAGGGACCACAAAAATAGCTTTACTAACAAGGCATCCCGATAAAGGAAATTAGTACACATGGTGATTAACGATGAGACATGCATTTGTGGGTCACCCCTACCATTGTACTTTTCAAACTTAGGAATTTCCAACCCTTGAGGGATGGGATCATTCAAAATGGTGAGGGCTAGAGGACTGCGATGGTAATATGGTTGTAATGTGGATTGAGAAGACAAACTAGCTAGGTTGGCCAACTCCGACTGCATTGGTCCCATGTTTTGTAACAAAGAATTAAGGATGGGTTCAGTTGACGAAGCATGACTAATTGAGGTGGTGGTTGTGGTATTTTGGGTTCCGAATGTAGGAATCTTGAATCCCAAAGGGACTTGGTTCACTTTAATCCTAGAATCATTCAAGAGCATGGTGTTGGTATTATCAATAGCAGAAATAGATGGAACAAAAGGACCCATGTCAACCATATGCATGGACACTCCGGACATCGAAACATGTAACTAGCGGCCAGTTATTTTTTATTAGATGTCTTGAGGGTTACCCAAGACAAAAGTGTATAAGGGGACATGGGTTTCAACTATATTAGCAATCCCTCAAAGTAAATCCATACCTCTAAAATCTAAAATAAGCAGATTTCTCAAATCGCTAAGAAGAGGAGCAACTTGAGAGTATGAGTTTTATTTTGTTAAAAATTATTTGAACTCTCCAAGTCTCACTTCCAAAGAATATATCTACTCAACAAAAATGATGAGATCATATTAATCAGCTATGGGAGAGGATGAGTTGGAATGAGAGGTTGGTGGGGTATTTGAATGGACTTTTATTAATGGTTGAATGGAAAGCAAAGGTGGGGTATAATCCTCTAACATTCCTATGGTGAACTGCTCAAAATCAAGACCTGGATGAGGAGGACTGAATTATCTTCTAGAACCCATATCTAAATGTTTATAACTTCTTACTATGTGTCTAGATGTAGTGGACTGGGTTGTGAAACTCATAAAAGGGTATCACAACACTCTATCCAATACACGTTTGACAAGAGAGAAGGAATTTTTTAACAAAAATACAAAGGTAAGAATAGGTTCACAAAAATGTAGAGGAGGATATTTTCTACCCTTGAGTCTTATGACAAGAAGATTCTACAAGGAGAAAATGGTCCTCAACTACCTCAAAGGAAAAGCTTAGGTGACAAAGCGAAATTGTTTATATTTTGTGTTTTATGATTTTTTAAGAAATAAGGATTTTAGAGACTAAAAGAGAAAACTTTAGAGGTCTCATGGGCAAGCTAACTAGCTCTTGGCCAAGGATTATAGTGCAACGTGCAAACATCTTGTGGCATGTTGTGGTCTTGAATGATCTGAGAACAAAACTTGCTTACAAAAATGCAAAGAGTCTACTAGCATTCCAACATGCACTCTACACCTGTAATACTGCCATGACTAAGCCCGATATACTTTCAACAATATCTTCAACTAAGGAAGACATATAACCCTGAAACTTTGGGTTTAGACATTTCCAACACATACCATGAACACCATTAAACCACATGAAAATATTTTGCATAGCGGAGCAATGCAGACCACAAAACTATTCCTTTGATCACTAAATATGCATACTGAGACTTAGTCAATTCTCCAAAACACTTGGTCTTATCCAAATCAACACTTCTACATTTCTACAATGGGTTTCCATCAATGACAACACCATATACTATCATGCTCATGTTGCCAACAATCTCCTTCTTTTTCATTGATGACAACACACTTCTCCAAAACATGAGATCAAGGGAAAAGGATACCAAAAAGATACTTCTCTTTTGTACTCAACACACTTCTCCAACAATCTCCCCCTAGTGAAATATTTACATCAAAGGTGGCTCCCCCTAACAATGTTATCCATCAAAAATGACAAAACATGTACCGCAACACCATCAACTACTTCCACATATGTAAATTGAAATCAAAGAATTGTGTACATAAAGAAAAAATGTACAAGTTAACTAGCAAAGGGTCAAATACCCTTATAAGACTCCTTCAACTTTGCAAGGTGTGCCTCCCAATATTTCTTTGCAACCTCCTAGTCCTTTTTAGCAAAGGAAAGCATATGGAACTGATTTTCAAACTAAATATGGAGGTCTTCTCCTTCGGGAGAATTAGGCACTAGACTCATTTGCACCACCTTCTCAACATTAGCTAAAACTCTAGTTAAAGGGGTAATACTTGCACTTACCATTTCTCTAAGCTGATCAAACTGTATTATTATTTTCTCCTTTTGTTCTTGCAGCAGAAAGAATTGACCATGCAGATTTCTAATAATTTCTCTTGTAACTCCATCTACATCATTAACTAGATCATAAACTCCTAAGGCCTAAGAAATTTGTGACTCAATTGAGTCCATTTGATCTTTGATGCTCCTTGTAGAAATAGGCCACTTTAAATAGAATTGAAATAATTGTTTGGCTTCATCCAAACATTTCTTAACATCCTCCAAGTTGCCTTGCAACTTGGTATGTGTAGTAGCACACTTATCATAAACATCAGAAAGCCTTTTATCACTGACTTTCTTTTCCATTTCCTTTTTTATCTTCTCTTCCAACCCAACAAAATATTTGTTAAAGGAATCAAGCAATAACCTCAATTGTTACACACTGGATAAAGAACTATCAAGAGACACTCCAAGAAGTCCTTGTAACACTTTCACAACTTCATCAATCACTCGGTACTCTTCTAGTGAGTTTGAAGAATCTACTTCCTTGCAGAGGCATGAAATACTTCACCAAGCTATAACTTTTGAATAAGGGAAATCTTATCCAAGTCCACTTGACCTTGTTGGATGGGAATCTATAGTAGTTGTGCAGACACCACTAGTTGAAACTGTAACCGCATGTCCAAAAGATATTTTAATGAATCTCCAAAGGGTCTAGAGGATTCACCACCATTTTTAGTGCTATCTTCTTTATTCTTATCAGTCTTTTCTTTCTCACCACTACCAAAGCACTCTTCTACAACCTTCTCATCTTTCAGAGGCAAAGTTTCTTCTTTTTGTGCTTCAATCTTCTCTGGGAGATCTTTCTTATCTTCTTTATTCTACTTAGCATCTATCTCCTTATTCAGATGGGGAAAATTATGTTCATCTTGAGCTTCATTCTTCTTTGGGGCATCTTTCTCTAATACCGATTATTGAACACCCAAAATACTGAAAGGGGGGTGAATTGGTATTCACCAAAAATCATTAACTTCATCAACTTAAACATGCATTCAAAGCATCTCATCAAACTTATAAAAATGAAATGGAAAAATTAAAGCATGCATCACATCAATGAACACAAGAATACCAGATTTATGTGGAAAAACCTTGAAAGGGAAAAACCACGGTGAGGATTAGCTCACAATATATTATAACCGGTTACAATGGATTCATAGAATGGTGGACTCACTATCTAGAAAGAATGACTCACTGCCAGAGGCTCATTGCCAAGGGATCACTACCTAGTATAGAAAGAGATAGAAGAAAGGGTGGCTCACTACCAAGGATGAACTGCTAATAATGCATCTACAACATATTGAAAATACAGTTCCACTTAAGCTCAAAAAACTGACTTTACACACTTCATACTTCACCACTATCACCTTTCGCACTTCACACTACATTATATCTCGCACACACTCTTAAGTACATCTAATACACTAAATTTTCATCTCACATACACACCACAACACTAAATCAACCTTCTATATATACTACAAACAACCAAAAGATCAATTAGGTTAGCCTAATTAAATGAAAAGTGCAACACAATAACCTATCCAAACAAAACTCCATCACACACACTTTGTGGAAGGAACAAAAAATTGTACCACACCAAAATAGGTTGGTATGGCCTATAATCACTTTATACACTACTCAACTTTGCATAACTCCAAAACCTTTAGGTCGGCAACACTGGTGAAGCATCAACTGAATGAACCAATTGTTCATTCACAACTCGACATGTGGACCACCAAATCACTTGCCACTTTGAGTACACACACATCTAACACCTTCCAACACTTCCTCAAAATTTCATAGCATAATATTCATTTGTGGTGGAATGCAAAGCATTCCAACATGCACTTTACACCTGTAATACTCCCATCACTAAGCTCGATACACTTTCAACAATATCTTCAACTGTAAAAGACATACAATGCTGAAACTTTGGATTTAGATACGTATAACACATACCATGAACACCTCAAAACCGCATGACAATATTTTGCATAGTGGAGCAATGCGGACCACAAAATTGTTCCTCTGATCACAGAATATCCATACTAGGACTTAGTCAATTCTCCAAAACACTTGGTCTTCTTTGGATCAACACTTCTACATTTCTACAATGGGTTGTCATAAGTGACAACACCATATACTATCATGCTCATGCTGCCAACATTATGTTCCTTTTTTTGTCAGTGTAGACACATAAAAATGACCTAGACCTGGAAGCTCTATTTTCATCATTTTCTTCCTAGCATAATTAAGACATTTTAATTATGTCCTTGGTCCACTTTCAACTATTAGTTAAATAATTCATAATTATTTAATTCATTTATTTTTATTCCTCTTGATTATTTAAATAAATAAATTTTATTTATTTATTTAATACATCACTAATTGTCTAATGTCTCTCCATAATTAAATAAATTTCTTAATTTATTTAATTATCCTTGTCCACTATTTTCTGCCTGATTATTTAAATAGATAAATTTTATTTATTTATTTAATACACCACTAATTCTTAAAAGTCTTCTTATAATTAAATAAGTTCTTTAATTTATTTAATTATTGCCACCTTGACATTTCCCTCATTTTAAATAAAATTATTTATTTAAAATGGTCCTATTTTCTAATTTCCCTCTTTAAGTAAATAGTTCAAATTAATTATTTATTGTCATGTGACCCCACCTTTTGAATTAAAATTAATTTTTAATTCAAAATAGTCTTTTTCCTCCAAAAATCAAGTAATTTCTATTATTATTTGATTTTTCCAGCTTTCTCTTTTTCTGTGCCAATCTTATCCCTTGTCACATGCATTGTCAACCCTTGATTTGATTTTTCTAAAAATCAATCCTCTCCATTCATTTTTCATTCACCCTAATGTTTCCCTAACCCTAATTATGGGTTGTCATATTGAATCTTGTCCATTGATTTTAGGGCAGTTGTCAACTTTTAATCTTGGCCATTTCCTAAAAATTGCATTTTTTATAAAATGACAAATTTGCTCTCATTTTGTCACCTCATGCTCTTGAAATCTTATGCAATCTTGTTGTAGGAAATCTCATACTCTTGCACTCTTTTCATTTTTTCATAGGCATATTTACATCTCATTTGGCATTATTTAGACATAGTTTAGATGCTTACTAGTTGCATAATAGCATAGTATTGCATGCAATCACTCAAATCCTTCAACATTTGCTTAGGGCTTGTCATAGTCATTAGATTGCTCACATAAAATCTAAGAGAAACAACCTATTTCCAACAAGTTGAGAAGGTATAATGGAGGTCATCCATGGAGAATGAAGACATTTGGTGAGATCTTTTCATGTGTTTTCATGTTATTTCCTTTGCACTTCATTATTGCTTTGGGTTTTTATGTTTTGCATTTGATCTGCTAACCCTAGGAAAATTCCCTTAGTTAATTGGTGAACCTGACGCCAAAATCGAACACTTTTTTTTTTTCATATGACATTTTCTATTTTGTAGGTACAGGTACAGTCGCAACACATTTTCTTTGCAGGGCGACTCATTTTATTTTTTGAGATGCATTTGTTTCTTCGAATGATGCATACACTCTACTACGATGCATATGACTTGTAGAACAACACATTTGTTTGGCCGCGACGCATTTGCTTTGCAGGTACACACATTCATCTGACAGATTCCAGCACACAAACCAAACCACATTTTATTTGCAGAGTGACACATTTGCTCTGTTGCGACGCATTTGTCTGGTAAACTTTTGCATTCAAGTTTTTCTAGATTTTTCTTATTTTCTTTTTGTAATCTGTTATTTCCTTTTGCAATCTATTAGTTTAGGGGATTTTCTGGTTACTAATGGGTTGTTGCAGCATGTGGCTTTGAGTCTTTCGTGGGTCCAAGGCTTCTCTTTGAAACTACTAACTAGTGGTTTTGTAGGTTCGATTGTCCAAGGCTATTATATTGAAACCATTGTGTTTGCTTTTCTTAGATTAGAGAACACTTCAATTGGTGCTTTAAAAATAACATGTGATTATCCTTTGCTTGATTGTGCTTGAAGGTGGTAGGTTATTATGTTCTCACCTTGTGCAAACTAGGTGATCAGAAAACCAGACCCGTCTTATTTTTTTGTGCTTACCCTGATTCAATAATCCAAGTATCCTCTCCCCTTGCGCACTTATGCAATCTTGGCTGTAAGAGAAATTGTTATTGACTCTAGGAATTAGGCCTTCCTTGGTGGGAAAAAGTACTCACCCCAAGGTGACTCAAATCAACAACGGAGCTCTTTGGTTGAGCTACCCCCGATCGGTATATAAATGTGAATCCTAATGGAAAACTTAGGATTATGAGTGCAGATGTGTCACACAGACAAAGTAGAATTCCCCAAAACCCTGTTGAGCGTAACCTCTTCAAGCTAGAATTCCTCCTTTAACAGAGCTTAATCTTTGCCCCATGTGTAGCCACTCAAACGGGGGTCCCGAATTAAAAACTCTTGTGTAGTAGCCAAAATCCTTCTATTTGCTAGCACAACAACGATCGTTGTGAAGGCATCCACATTCTCGTAGTTCTTAGTAGAGGTGATCAACATACCATGGGAGTTTTATCGGGGTCGGAAGCTTGGTTGGCCTGAGAAGTGAGTGCACTGTAAGGGGGAGCCTGTGCGGCCAAGCTTTTGGATTCACATGCTAAGAATAAGTGCGGTTGGGGAAACCCAAATGGAATCTAGTGGATATTGTCCTTGCTTAACCTAGGATTGTGCTTGTTTTCATTGTGTTTGATCAAAGAAAAAATATTGTGTTTGCCAAGTGTTTTCTGAACATTCAAACAAACACTTTTCACAAATCTGGAAACAAACATTCAACTTGAGACAACTTCAAAATTCAATCAAAATTACAAACAAGTTTATGCCTGCAACACATTTGTTGAATATTGCAACACATTCGCTCTGTTGAAACACATTTGAAGCTTTTTGTGCCACATTTTCTCTGTTGAAATGCATTTGTTTCTTTTTGAATGGCATGTGCTTAGCTGAACCACATTTGAATTTGCATTGCCATAGCACATTTCTATTTTCTAAAACGCATTCATTTTACTACGCCAAATTTGACATTTCTAGAAACACAATCGCTCTGCTAAGCCATATTTGTCATTTCTAGAGACACATTTGTTTGTGCAAACTACATTTTCTTAATAGAACACTACATCTGCTTTCCTGAGTCACATTTTCTTTCTATAAAACCACATCCGTTGGAACTACGACACATCTACCAGATTGAAACACATTCACAACCTAGAACAATGCATTTTCCTGGTAGAAATTAAAACACTGTTCCAGACTAGAACTCGTGAGAAAAATTTTCCAATCTAGCATCAAACATCTTTTTCCAACAGTCTCTGTCAAAAACTAGAAAGAATTTTTCTCAAATCTTCCATTTCTTGCACACTTTAGTTTACATTTACCCATAGGTTCATCTTTGCAAATTTTAGTCCCATTCTTAGGCTTCATCATCTTCATTTTTAAGCATAAACCAGTCTTTAGGTCCTCATTTCATTTGCATATTTTGGATTAGGAAAACCTTACCATACTTTGCAAAATCATTGCCTTTAAAAGTAGGTTATCATTGGACTTAGTCATCATAATTTCTTTTAGTCATTGTCCCTTTTGTGAGACTTTCCAACTCATAAGTCAAGTTAGGAAAACTCATTTAGACACCTTGTCATTGTCATTTAGTCCTTCCAACAAGTCCTTTGATATTCCAAAATTGAGACATAGACCTAGCTTAGGGTGGTTGAGATACCTTCTTCAAAATCATTTAGACCTTTTCATTTGCATACCTTAGACATTCAAGTCATCTTAGTCCTCATTTTGCATACCTTATTCCAAAAATACAAAAAAAAATAGTGTCATAAATTGTCATCTTAGTCTTCATTGTCCCTTGGCATTAGTCATTCCTTTTGGACAACATTGTCATATTGCATTCCTTATTGTCAAAAAAATCCAAAAACATTGTGTCATTTAGTTTTCATTTTCATCCTCCTAATTTGAGCAACTCCTTATATGGTTGAGACTAGGCTTCAAAGAAAAAGAAGAAAAATGGCTAATTTTGGACAAGGCAACAACACTTATATCTTTTCCAATGACATGAATAAAAAAATGAACCAAGACACATCGTTTATCAATCCTTTTAGTGAAATGAACATTCCATCTTCGTCGCGAAACCCCTTTGAACAATTCATGCAAAGAGACCAACACAGACAAGTATACACATAAGACTAAGAAGCTGCAACGCAAAATCCTGACGTAGCCTCCTTTGTGGAAGACTGTCTTACATGACCCTCAAAGATATTTAGCCATGCTCTTGGACCAAGGGGTTAAACTACCACGTGGCTTTGACATTAACACTTTGAGACCAACATCACCCGATCATAATGCCAACAATACAAACAACAATTCATCCAACACAAGTCAACCTCAAAACAATATAAACAATGCCTTATTTGTTGCTACCTCACAAATTTCACCAAACACTATCAATGCTACCTCCCATGATGCATCTAATCAAAAAAATTCCAATTCAATCAATGCAACATCTGTTGGAGGGACACCAACTATGTCACAAGCCATGTCACAATCAATGCCAACAATGTCAACAATATCTTCACAATCAATTGGAGCCACCTTTGGGTCCTCATCAATGGGGGAAAGCTCTTCAAATCTCTTATTTGGAGCTTCATCTAGTGCCATGGAGGCATCATCATCAAATCCTTTCATTGGTACTTCATTCAACCCCTTTAGAGGAAGTAAACAATGTATCTTTATTCGAGGACTGCAACCAAATGTTAACATGTCATCACAACTTAATACCAATGCTTCTCAAGGGAAAAACATGAACATTCCCCATGGAAAATTTCAACAATTTGGACAAGGCAATTAGAATACACAACACATGGCATCATTTGGACACCAAAATATTCATGGTCAACATATTCCCTAAATTTTGACTCAAATGGTTGGAGGGCACATTCTGACATATGCATCACATATTCACACCCATCAACATATACCTAATCAAAACTTTCAATACCAACAACATGTGAATCAAAACACATCGTACATCTCGCAACAACACATCCCACAAAAAATGCCAACATCTCTTCACAACAAATGGGGACCCATGGTATACCTATCACTCCCATGTGTGATGCAAAAAATAATCCTACAATTGATGCCTTGATAGCTCAAGTAGTTAACTTACAAAAGACCATAGAAAACATGCAAATTTCTGACAAGAAGTCACACATGTCATATGACCTATGCTTATATCCTTTTGACACAAATCTATACATACCACCATTCCCTCCTAGATATGTGGCACCAAACTTTACCAAATATAAGGGCAAGACAAATCTTGTTGAACATGTTCGAGAATTCACAACCAACTGTATGGACATTGCATATGAACACACTTACTTGATGAGACTCTTCTCTAAGAGTCTTATAGGACCTGCACTTGAATGGTTCTCCACTTTAAAAGGGATAAAAACATGGGATGAACATAAAGATAAATTTGTGAAAAATTATGCGTATAATATTGACATGGACACCTCCATCACTAGCTTATGCACTCTTAAACAAGAAGATGTTGGTGAAAATTTTATCCCATTCTTCCAAAGATGGATAATTCTAGCAAGTCACTACCATATTGACATACCTGAGAAGGAAAAGGTTGACATGTTTGTTCAAACACTCCTAGGCCCATTGAAATACAGATTGCAAGTTCATTGCTGCACAACCTTCACAGAGACCTAGTCGAAAAGGGTGTCCAGGTTGAGAAGGCTCTCATTGCTAAAGGAGAACTAAAGTATGGTCCTAAAAACACAAACACAAACCCATTTGCAGAAAAAAATAAGTATTGGGTAAAAAATAAACATGTTACCAATGATGGTGTGTCAATGCCAAGGCAGTGAACACAATAGGTCCAGTGCTTACCCTTAAAGGATCTCAACCGCAAAACAAACCAACAACAACACTGACACCCCCCATCAATGCCATGCCAAATAATCAAAGCAGTCAAAGCAGTCAAAGTCAAGGACAACCCCACTAGACAAGAAAATTCCCGAAAAGACTCACATACACTACCTTAGGGAAACCAATTGAAGACGTCCTTAAGAAACTTCCTCAAAATGACCTCATCACACTAGAGGACCCCAAGCCATATGACCCAGGACAGTTTAAACCATCATGGTGGGATGACAATGCTTTATGTGATTACCACTGATCTAAAGGCCATAAGACATCCTCTTGTTGGAAACTAAGAAATATTGTGCAAGACCTCATTGAAAATCACACAATTGAATTGGGTGGGCCACAATTTGCATCAAATGCATACCATACTATTCACAAAAACCCACTACAAGACCATGGTTCTAATAAAGCCTCCACATCAGGTTCTGAGACTAATAATACTCAAGCCAATTATGTTCGCGTTGCATTTGATTATTCAAGAGGAACCATCATTAATAACATTTGAACTGATGATGAATATGTCAATACCATCACTAACAAAAGAGAACCTAAGTGTAACGCCACTAATCAAAGTGGAAAAGTCACCATAGCTGGTCCTCCTCCTCCTAGGCAGCCGAAAATCACAATACCTGGTCCATCTATTAAGCAATCACAATTAGGCCCATCTACAAAGCAGTCCCAACCTAAGAGTCAGTTTAACCTTATTGATCAACTAGGCAAGACACCTGCTCAAATTTCCATACTTGAGTTGCTACACATTTCTCCTGTGCATAAAGCTATACT
Organism: Sequoia sempervirens; assembly: GCA_007258455.2. Taxonomy (NCBI): domain Eukaryota; kingdom Viridiplantae; phylum Streptophyta; class Pinopsida; order Cupressales; family Cupressaceae; genus Sequoia; species Sequoia sempervirens. The sequence continues at coordinate 154,597,674 of VDFB02075321.1, forward strand.
TGAAAAAACCCTGCAAGAGTCTAATGTCCCTAAGGATATTGATGTCAACCAATTTGAGGCCATAGTGGGATAACTCACTACACCCCATCACATAACATTTTTAGACCAATATTATTCGTCACCAAATTCCAACCATAACGACGCATTACACATCAATGTTTTCATCCATAAGCATAAGGTTTGACAGGTTTTGGTAGATGGTGGAGCAGGACTTAACATTTGTTCCTTAAAACTGGTTAAGGCTCTAGGATTTTCTGATGCTTGCATAGATGCTACAAAGAGCATAGTTATAAAGGCATATAATGATGAAAAACATTCCTCTCAAGGTGTCATCACTCTTCCTATTAGAGTTGGGCCAGTCATTGTAGACACAACATGCCAAGTCTTGGATCTTGAATTACCCTATAACATCTTGCTTGGCCGACCTTGGATTCACGCCCTAAAATTTGTTCCATCCACCTACCACCAATTTCTAAATTTTCCCTTTGACGACACAAAAATCACCATATATGGAGACCCCGATCCATTTCAGTACTGCACCAATCTAAGGGGTATTTCAAAACATCAAGTTCCCATCAACCGAGAGGCTCCTAGTTCATCTTCTTCCAAATTCATTGACCCTTCCACACTTGCATCATCATCCACGTCCAATCCTTCCACATCTTTTTCCACACCATCATCTTCCTCGCTTCCTAAGGTTGATTCCAATGTCAAGATCCAAGACCTAGGGTGTGGAGAATTCAAACTGAATATGGCATATTGCATCACAACAATACCCAAGTCTCCTAAGGTCTATGGTCGGTCGTGTTTCAGAATGGAACCTAAAGAAATTTTTAAGGTTTTGCCAAAAAAAATTCATAAAATGGGGAAACATGAACAAAAAATACACTACCGACATAACAGGATGGCTTTATAAAGAAATGGAAGACTAACCCCCATTACCAGTTAAGATATATGGAAAAGGATATTACATGATAAAGGCAAAAGGCTATGATGGAACTAGTGGCCTTGGTAGAAATAAAATTGGATATCCCAATTTACACTACCGATAATTTACCATTACTAGTGGCCTCTAATAATGACAATCCTAAGATCTCAAGGAAACGAGAAAATTGGGATAGGCTCTTTTTCCAAGGAACAATGACAAACTTGAATCGCCTTTCGATCCTATTAGTCATACACCCGACCTATCTGCCCAACCATCTGAACTTAATGAGCATCATCTAGATTCATTTGAGTTGTCACATGACACTACCGACCATAATGATAGTCTTTTTGTCCCTTATTATGACAATGAGTATGAGTCAAGTGAAGGAGAATATTGGATAGAATCTGATTGGGAATTGGACGATGACAACTTCATTTTCAATGTCTCTAAATCCGTCTGCATGATTTTTGCATCCTTGCCAAAATTCACCAATACTGATGATGGTATCTCCTTAGTCTACCCACAACTAATTGATTGGGATCAAGAAGACCCGACAGTTATGGATGTATTTCAAAATGATGAGGCCATTGTAGAATTTATGGGACTACGTGAGGGAATACCCAGTGGTGATCACAAGCCTAGATTTGCTATTGACCTAGATTGTGCAACTTACTTCGGGGAGATTTCTCCATCCTCTAGTCACAAAATGAAAAATAAAAATAAAGCAAAAAATGAAATGTCTTTAGGTGAAAACTTAAAGGAACCTTCTGATGATAAAAAAGTAAAAATAAAGGACATATCTATGGGTGAAAACCTCTTTGAGGCGCCCAAAGATGGAGGATTGGACTTTCTTCCTGTGAATAAAGATAAATCGACAATTCTCATGGAGGACACCATGGAAGTAAACATATCTATAGCAGAAGATCCTAGAATGGTCCTCTTTGTGGCATCCTTGACAGAAGAAGAGAAACCTGAATTCCACAAGTTCTTTGCAGAACACAAAAGTAATTTTTCATGGTTATATGCTAATATGCCTGGGTTAAATCCAAAATTGGTCTTTCACCATTTTCCACTACTTCCAGACGCCAAGCTAGTAAAACAAAAGCTACGTAAAATGTATCCTCAGATTGCCCTATTAGTCAAAGTCGAACTCAAGAAATTGCTATACGCAGGGTTCATACGGTCTATTGACTATGTTGAATGGATATCCAATCTTGTACTGGTCACAAAAACAAATGGTCAGATATACATTTGCATAGATTTTAGAGACTTGAACAAAGCATGTCCAAAGGATGACTTTTCATTGCCAAATATAGATATCATAGTTGACCTCATGGAAGGATATAAAATGTTGTCCCTCATGGACGATTTCTCAGGTTATAATCAGATTCTTATTGCCCCTAAAGTAGCATAAAACAAAATTCACATGTCCTTGGGTACATACCATTGGAATGTCATGCCTTATGTTCTTAAGAATGCAGGCGTCGTGTATCAGAGAGCTATGACAACAATATTCCATGACATGATGCACAAGATAATGGAAGATTATGTAGATGACCTTTTGGAAAAATCTTTAACATGAAAAGACCACTTGAATGTGTTAGAAAAAATCTTCAAGAGACTGGAAGACTACAAGGTCCGTTTGAATCCAAAGAAATGTGTCTTTGGCGTAACATCAGGAAAACTTTTGGGGTACATTGTCTCTTACAAAGGCATTGAAGTAGATCCTACCAAAGGGAAAGCAATATTAGACATGCCTCCTCCAAAAGGGAAAAGTGAACTCAGTATGTTATAGGGTAGGTTATAATCCATCTGACGCTTTATAGCACAATTGGCAGACAAGTGTCATCCATTTCAGTATCTTTTGCAAAAGGATATTCCCTTTCTATGGACTAATAAATGTCAAGAGGCTTTTCAAAAAATAAAAGATTATCTCTTGTCACCACCTATTTTAATGCCACCTATCGAAGGGAAACCTCTGATCTTAGACATTTCTACAACAACTTCAGCACTAGGGGCATTACTGGCACAAAATGACCATGATGAGAAGGAAAGGGCCATATATTATATTAGTCAGACACTAGTCGAATATGAGCTGAATTACACATCAATTGAATGTTCTTTTCTAGCAGTTGTCTTCGCAGCTCAGAAGCTAAGACACTATATGTTGAATCACAACACATAGTTGGTAGCAAAGATTGACCCCCTGGAATATCTTCTCAGCTGCGCAACATTGACTGGTCGTCTGGAAAAGTGGGTCATGATCTTGAGTGAGTATGATATTCAGTATGTGGAAAGAAAGGCTATAAAGGGACAAGTGATAGCAGACCAACTGGAAGATGCACCTATACAAGGAGATCATCCACTAGTAGCAGACTTTCCAGATGATTCAATATTTCATAAAGAACCTAAGTCACCTTGGAGGCTATATTTTGATGGATCTCATAATAACCATGGCTCGGAAGCAGGAATACTATTTATCACTCCACAAGGAGACTCCATCCCGAAGTCTTTCCACGTTGCTTTTCCATGTACAAATAATGTTGTGAAATACAAGGCACTTGTCACGAGACTCATAATCACCATAAAATAGAAAATTATAACACTTCATGTCTATGGAGACTCTCAGTTGGTCATTAACCAAGTCAATGACAAATATGACACTAAGGATGAGAAATTAATGCCTTACAAATGAATGGTTGACAACTTCCAGACATATTTCCACGTGGTGACTTTTGAGCAATTTCTGAGAACACAAAATAAGGCAGCAAATGCAATGGCCACAATTGGCTCTCTCCTAGACATTCCAAGTAATGTGCCACAATTTGAATTCTTGGTAGAACAACTCTTGGTTCCTGCGTATGACATACCAAAATCAGAGATGGTTTGCGAGCTTGTTGGTCCCAATTCTCCATGGTATCAAGACATTTATGACTATCTCAAGTCCCAAAATCTTCCCCCCAACTTGTCCAATAACCAATGAAATTCCTTTATCCAAAAATCCACCCAATATACCATCATCAGTGACACCCTTTACCACCGTAGCTTTGATAACACCCTTCTTTAATGTCTCAACATTGATGAAGCATGAAAAAACTTGCGAGACGTACATGAGGGTATATGTGAATCCCATTCGAGTGGCCCTACTTTAGCCAAAAAGATAACGATACTTTGGTATTATTGGCTGACCATTGAGAAAGATGCACTTGAATTTGTCAGAATGTGTCATCAATGTCAGATACACAGTGATTTGATTCATGCACCAGCACAAGAAGATCAGTTGATTACTTCTCCTTGGCCCTTCGCACAATGGGGACTCGACCTCGTGGGTAAGATCCATCCTAGCTCGTCCAATGGCCACAAATTAATCATCACTGCCACTGATTACTTTACGAAGTGGATCGAAGCCATCCCCCTTACATACATAACTAGCAAACAAATTTCCAAATTTATCCTCAATTACATCATTTGTCAGTATGGTATTTCGCAGTCCATCATCACGGATAACAAACGTCCTTTCAAAAATTAGGAAATTCATGAGTTATGTGAACACTTCCATACTCAACACCATTTCTCCACGCCATACTACCCGCAAGGAAATGGTCAAGCTAAGGCATCCAATAAGACAATAATCAAAATCCTTAAAAAGATAGTCAATGACACTGGTCGTGACTGGCACATCCAACTCAACCCTGCTCTGTGGGCTTACCACACCAACATTCGTACGCCTATAGGTGCCACTCCATTTGCCTTGGTCTTTGGAGCCGAAGCCATCTTTCCCATCGAGGTTGAAATACCATCTTTGAGAGTCTCCATGAAGGGTATGATCGATGATGAGGAGTATAGAGAGTCACGACTGCATGAGTTAGAGATGTTAGACAAAAGAAGACATAATTCCCTGAATCACCTATAGGCATATCAGAATCATCTATGTCGTAGTTATAACAAGAAAGTAATGGTCAGAAAGTTTGACATTGGTGACCTAGTCCTCATGTAAAATCCTAAGAATCAGCCTAACAGAGAAAAACCTGGCAAGTTCAAACCAAACTGGCTAGGTCCTTACATCATCACGTCCTCTTTTGGTTTCAGAGCATATCAACTAGCTACTCCAGATGGTGAACAACTGATAGAGCCAATCAACAGTTTACATCTTCGGAAGTTCTGTGCATAACATTAGAAGGTCTAGTTGAAAAACCTTAAAAATACAAAAAAAATGAAAAACATAAAAAAATTGTTACCCTGATGAAAACCTGGCAAACAGGCATCTTGGTGACACCAAAAAAAAAGAAGAAGAAGAAAATGACAAAAATAGTAAAGAGAAATAATTCATCCAATAGTGAAAACCTAGTAAACAAGCGCTTTGGATAAGTACCATGGTGAAAACCTGGAAAATAGACGGCATGTGTAGTTAGTCATTGCTCTGCCATCTATTGTCACTCTATCTTCCTCGTTCATAATAAAACACACTTTTTCCATCACCACCATGACACTCGCCATAACATCACACCCTACCATTCCTTTCATGGTTGAAAAACAGTTGACATCAAGTCCTGTATACACCCATCTGACACCCCATGCATGTCCTTTTCACATCCTTCAAACTTGGCTAAGTCTTGGACTTAACTAGGGGCAATTCTTATCACCTGATTGTAGTGGGTATTGCACATGGTCCTGCCAATCGAAAAAGTCCTAAAAAAAGACATAAAAATCATAAAAAATCCTGGAAAAAGAAATAGAAATCATAAAAAGTCCTGAAAAAAGACATAAATCATAAAAAGTCCTAAAAAAAGACATAAAAATCATAAAAGTCCTGAAAAAAGACAAAACATCAAAAAATGTCCTGAAAAAAGACCTAAAAATCAAAAAATGTCTTGAAGAAATCCAAAAAAATTAAAATATGAAAAAACACAAAAAATCCAAATAACATGTCAAAATCCCAAACATAGAGTCACATCTTGTCATGTCATTCATGTCCAGTCAAGTCTTTGTCATTTGTCGAACTACATTGTCTCTGCGCATTTGATACGTAGGTAAGGCTCATCTTCAAGCTCCCGAGACATTAGGTCAGTCCTTTTAGGTTTGTCAAAATAAAAATCATGACTCAATCTTTTGTCATTATGACAAATTCGTTAGTCGTTTAGAACTATGAGGTCTCTGAGTGTATGACGTAGGCAAGGCTATTTGTCGATGAGCCCTCAAGGCCACACTAGGTCAGTCCATTAGGGGTCATGGAACTACACTAGCACACACGTTGAAAGTATCCAAGTCAAAGAAAGTCATTTCAAAGCAGGAAAACTTCTAAAATAAATTATGACAATCATTTAATCAATATGTCCATCACATCAGCATGTCAACAACAACATATAGTCAAACTCAGTCAAACTTCAGTCAAAACAATATCAAATTGTCACAACCAGTTAAACTGTCAACTCCTGGTTATGCTTCAGATGTGTCCTTCTGAAGAATAGCCCCTGTCATTTATTCCTTAGGATGTGTCCTTCCTAGGAATTGTCACCATCATCTGGCATTTTGGAGGGATCCTCTTGACATTTGAGGATTGATCCTTTTGACATCGACATCATTTAGGATGTGGTCCTTCCTAAATTTGGAAAAATTTGGCATTCATCATCTCAGAATTTTCAAACCTTGACACCTGGCATCTTGACATTTAAAACACTTGACATTCAGACACACTTGGAAAACACTTAGCAAAACATTATCTTGGAATTTTGTCCTTTGATCTTTTATCATGTTACTAGTTTCTCAATGACGTCCTCACAACAAAATTTAGAGAAGCAGTGACGCATCAGGATGATAGACTTGTCTTGTCTTTTCCCAAAAGTCATGTTGCTAGTTCCTCAAGGATGTCCTGACAATAGGATTTAGAGGAGCAACGACATTTCATGACTTTTCTTTATTGTCTTTATTGTCTTTATCGTCTTTTTATGCTTGTGATTGGTTATGATGAAAAGACTAGGGCAATTGCCCTCTTAGTATGAGTCATGATCATCCTTGTATGCGATTGCTTGTCTCATGTGATGGTACGACCTTGCACACCTTGATCTATGTCATATCATGGTTTTTGTTGGCCATTACAACAATCCGCCCAATAATGATTAAGAGTAATAATTGGTAAGTCTTGTGGTAAAATGTTGAAGGATTTGTTCTATGCACTAACATTCATCTCCTTCTGTCTTGTCATCTCGTCTCATCCTTCTCATGATGATATCCTGTGGCATACAAAAACATAAGTGCATACATAATCATATAGGTGTTACATTAGGACAATACATACACCATCCATATCATTAAAACACACATATATCACATCATGAGATTGCATTGTTCATACATATATAGTCATGCATTAACATGTCCATAATCATACACATGGCATCCATTACAATAAAAAATTATGCATATCATCATCATCTTCATGGCATCTCATCACAAGTCAATATCATAAAATGCATACAACATATAAACAACATCATCATAGGAATCATAAATGCATAAATCACATCATATAGGCATCATAACTGCATCATCATAATCATCATCATATAAGCATACATCATAAACATAGTCAACACATAATGCATCATCACATAACATAAATCATATAGGCCACATCAAAAACTACATCGTATATATATATAATCTCAAAAAAATATAATGTCACAAGATAAAGTCATGAGATATCCCAAAAATGGAGCTCACGGGCTTGATAGTCAATACATAAATTTCTGAAACATGATGACAATAAAGTAAGCATGTCAAATTCCCCTTGGATGTGCTCTCCTCATCCCCTAATGGAGAAGAGCATGGTGACTGATGACCTGAACCTGGTACTGGCGTAACCTATGAAGCCATGGCAACCTGTGTCTGTAAGGCCAATGGTGCTGACATTGATGGAATCATCTCAAATATAACATGCATCTGGGACGACACTGCTACCTACATCTGAGAAGCCGAAGGATCTATCACTGGAGGTTGGCTATGAACTAATCTATTCCCTGACCCAGATGACCCATGGCTATGACTTGACCTATGACTAGAGGCATGCCTGTGAGAGTGGCTAGACCTGTGACCTGATGAATGTCATGAGGAGATAGATCCCCCCACACTACTCTAGCTCTTGTTGTTGTTGCCACTCCCTATCTTGCTCCCACTACCTATCCTCATCTGAGATAATTTTAGGGTAGAATCTCGTCTCTCAGGTGGCACCACCTGCTCATATAATAACATGTAATTTCCCATACGAGTGCTAACCCTAGCCAACTCTCTCGCTAAGTCTCCTAATGGTCTTGAGCATAATTGCATAAACTCTGTGCACCACCGAGTTGACTCTTGCTGACGGATCACTGCCTGATCTCGCTCTACTCTAACCACTCCAACTCTACCTACAAGTCCCTCACCTATGTCATGCTCTCATCCAACCTCCTCTACATGTCAGCCACTCGCTGATCTACAGTCACATCATGTGGTAGTGGTGGTCTTGTGGATGCATCATCCTCCCCCTGTACCATTTTCCACCTTAGTAGTTGCTTTGCCTCATCTATGGCCTCATCATCATCACCAGTCTCCTCCTCTACCATGTCCTCCTCTCCTCTGACAACTCCCTCCTCTCTTGGAACCTCTACCTCCATCTCCCCCTCCTACCGAACCTCCATCTCTGAGAATCCCTCCTCCACTACATGCTCCTCCTTTCTAGCCTCCTCCTGCCTCCCCTCCTCTTGTCTTGGCCCCTCATCTCTCTCCTCCTCCTCGGGCACCTCAGGGATGGCATCTAGTTCCACTCTATCCACATGGTACCTCACCCTCCTCCCATGTCTCCCACCACCACCTCCTTGTCTCTGTCTCCCACCATCTCCACCATCATCTCCATCATCTCCATCTCTCCCTCCACCTCTGCCTCCATCTCTCCCTCAGCCTTTTCCTTTGTCCCTACCTCTGTCTCTGCCTCCCCTGCCACCTCGCCGCACTCATGATATCATGGACCTCCTATCCACTGGTGTCGGTCCAACATGATCTGTCAAGGGGACTGGTCTATGACTCTGCCACCATAGATAAAAATCTATTGTTGTCCCTAGATCTGTAGGTCCCCCTCTCCATCCCCACTGCTAAGCCAATAACTTGTCAATTTGCTGCTCTACGAATGGAACTAATATTGGTGGACCCCATGAAGACTCTCGGGATGACCTGGCGTACTCGATTGTACCCATAGGAACACCCTACTGCTCATCGAAATGTCGTAATACTCTCTAAGGAAAGTACATCTCAATGATAAGCTAACTCTGAATAGTCCGGCCAATCAGGTACCTGAACTGTCTGCAAAAACTGAGGTGATCCACCTCATCCTCCCACTATCCACAGTCCCTGTATGGCCTCTAGATAAAAGATACCATGGTGTCAATCTGATGGCGCCACCAGCCTGTCTCACCGACTCAGGTCTGTTGCAAAGTGTCTAAATAATAGTATACATATGGCATGCCATCTTCCAACTGTGGTCTCTGGATCGGCGGACAGAAGACAACAACATGCTCCCACACCCAAATCATAAGGAGCATCATCCCATAGCCAATACTCTATGCTCTCATGTAGGAAACGTCATGAAGCTAATGGTATAGCATCCCCAATAGGAAATGTCCCCAGGCATACGTAGTCCTGTCTCGTCTCATCCCCACTAATACATCACCCCAGCCAATGGGAAATCCATGTCCTCGACAGTCAGGAATCAATACTCCTCCAATCAATGTTGCTAGCAAGGCATCGAACTAAGAGTAGTGCTCTTCCATGAACTCCCAACGGATCTCGTGCCCCTCAATCCCCAGTTCTACGTCGGTCTCATCATGGTAATATGTTGTAAATTTCTGATACCCATGTTGTGGATCATACACAATCCGCTCTCCTCAAATTGGAAAGTGCAAGATCCAATATACATCCTCAAGTGTGACTGTAGCCTCCCACATCGAGAAATGGAAGTAGCATGTCTCAAAGTGCCACCTCTCGCAAAGTGCAGTCAAAAGTCCCCTATTTTCCTAGATAATAGGCATATAGGTGACATAGTATAGCCCCAGTCGCATCAGTCATTGTCACTCCCTCTCCCGCAATTGGTCCTAGAATCTATAAGTGGATGGGCTGCTCTCCCGAGTATAAATGGGTGCTAACTATCTCTACACATGTCAAAACACACATCAGCACCTTATTGAAAATCATCATTACCATTTGTCTAACTCAAAAGCATTTTCAAAATTTGAACTTAAACAAACTTAGCCTTGGTCAAAGTCAAAGTCAAATGCGTCGCGTTGACTTCACTTGCATTGTGGTTAGGTGTTTACGTCGTTTCATACTTCATTTGCGTCGCAACTTGGAAATTACGTCGTTCTAGCTCACATTTGTGTCTCAATACGGCAAGTGCATCGCGATTTCTGTCACATGCATCACTCTATTCAAATGCATCACTTGATTTCACGAATGTGTCACAACCTTTCGAATGCAACATTACACCCCTCGTTTGCAGCATGATTTGGAAAATGTGTCTCAGTTTTCCACAAATGTCTCATGCTTCATTGACCTCTCCTAAAGACCCCTTGCATTTGCATCGCAATGCATCAAATGTGTCGAATGTGACTATGAATGTGGCTTACGCGCATGCATTTGCGTCGTGGCGCATTCGTTCTTGGACCTAAAACCCTAAAAAGGATGCGCAAAATGATGAAATGACAAAGTAAGTTAGATTTATGTACCGCTGGCTTTGAGCCCTTTGGCCGTCTATAGGTCCAGACGATCTCCTCATGGTGCTCGGTCACTGGAATCACCATCTTCGCCAAAGTCCTCCTCGCTCTGAGCTCTCAAATATACGATGGTTAAAAGTGAAAATGAATTGACTTTCACCCCATTTTCAACCTATTTATAGGGTCAAAGTGGGATTTTTCAAACTTCTTTATTACTGGAGGCTCTTTTGACCAACTTTAACCACCCCTTTGGTTGCTTTAAACTCCTCGAACTCTGAAACCATCTGCACCATCGCTTTTCTTGTCATCAAATTAACTTATCGAGACACTTTCCAAATTTTTCTGTCACCGGACCAAAATTTGAAAATTTTCTTGAGGTGGCATAGATACTCTGTACCTTCGCTGGGGCATGTTTTTGACTGAATTTTCTCTGTCACAATGCGACAAGCTGCATTATGACAAAGAGGGGCAAAATGTAGACATAAAAATGACCTAGGCCCACAAGCTCTATTTTCATCATTTTCTTCCTAGCATAATTAAGACATTTTAATTATGTCCTTGGTCCACTTTCGACTATTAGTTAAATAATTCATAATTATTTAATTCAATTCTTTTTATTCCTCTTGATTATTTAAATAAATAAATAAATTTTATTTATTTATTTAATACATCACTAATTGTCTAATGTCTCCATAATTAAATAAATTTCGTAATTTATTTAATTATTCTTATCCACTATTATCTGTCTGATTATTTAAATAGATAAATTTTATTTATTTATTTGTCACTAATTCTTAAGAGTCTTCTTATAATTAAATAATTTCTTTAATTTATTTAATTATTGCCACCTTGACATTTCCCTCATTTTAAATAAAATTATTTATTTAAAATGGTCCTATTTTCTAATTTCCCTCTTTAAGTAAATAGTTCAAATCAATTATTTACTATCATGTGACCCCACCTTTTGAATTAAAATTAATTTTTAATTCAAAATAGTCTTTTTCCTCCAAAAAATAAGTAATTTCTATTATTATTTGATTTTTCCAGCTCTCTTTTTATGTGTCAATCTTATCCCTTTTCACATGCATTGTCAACCCTTGATTTGATTTTTCTAAAACTCAATCCTGTCCATTCATTTTGAATTCACCCTAATTGTGGCTTGTCATATTGAATCTTGTCCATTGATTCTAGGGCACTTGTCAACTCTTAATCTTGGCCATCCCTCAAAATTGCATTTTTTATGGAATGATAATTTTGCTCTCATTTTGTCACCTCATGCTCTTGAAATCTTATACAATCTTGTTTTAGGCAATCTCATACTCTTGCACTCTTTTCATTTTTTCATAGGCATATTTACATCTCATTTGGCATAATTTAGACATAGTTTAGATGCTTACTAGTTGCATAATAGCATAGTATTGCATGCAATCACTCAAATCCTTCAACATTTGCTTAGGGCTTGTCATAGTCATTAGATTGCTCACATAAAATATGAGGGCAACAACGTATTTCCAGCAAGTTGAGAAGGTATAATGAAGGTTAGCCATGGAGAATGAAGACATTTGGTGAGATATTTTCATGTGTTTTCATGTTATTTCATTTGCACTTCATTATTGCTTTGGGTTTTATGTTTTGTATTTGATCTGCTAACCTTAGGAAAATTCCCTTAGTTACAGTCAGCATTTCCCAGGGGTTTTGAAACCTTTTTTAGGACCCAACAATGTTCTCACAACCTTCTTGGAGCTTGATGTTCATTTCCTAACCTTTTATTGTTTCAATTATAAAATATGTTAAGTCATTGTGCTTTGGCAAGTTTGAAAGGTTCTAAAACCTTTGTCAACTTTGGACATGGTTTTCACAACCTTGATAGAAGTTGACAAGATTTTTATAATTTTTTTAAATCTGGCCAAGTTTAATTTTTATCGAAGTTTGGAGGAGATTTTGAAGCCTCTATTGGCTCTCGATGAGGTTCTCACAACCATGTCAGAGTTCGACAAAATTTTCAAAACCTTTGAAAGGAAAAGAAGGGATATGTTTCGTCGACACAATAAGGAGGTTCAAGAACCTATGTTGGCTCCTAACAAGGTTCTCACAGCCTTGTCGAAGCTCGACATGATTTTTACAACTTGTTGAAATTAAAGTAATAGAAAAAGGAGGTGGTGTGTTCATTGCCCTAACAAGGATTTAAGATGGTTTTATTACCATCTACGATTGCCAAATTTGATTTTAATACTACTTGGTTTTTCCAACAAGCAAAGAAGTAAAAGAGATTAAAAAAGGCTAAAAGTGTTGGTGCATCAACAATTTGAAGGGGTTGTGAAACCTCTATTGGCTCTTGACAAGGTTCTCACAACCTTGTTAGAGCCCGACATGGTTTTGAAAACTAGTTTTGTGGCCAATATAGCTATATAGGGGTTATATGCAGTCAATTTATCTTGACCTAGTGACAACATTTGGGGTTAAGATTGCAATTGGGTTTGGTTGTAGTTTTCTTTTGTTATCTATTTTTTCTATTTAGAATCATCCCACAATAATGGGAACCAAACTTGGGACATCCTAATTTTTTCTTGAAATCACACATTTTTTAGAAAAATTAATGGTTTAATCCTTGAGGGGTTTGTTATCCTCGAATCCAGCTATGCTCGATTCACGGGATAACCCCCGATGAAACTTGTTCGTTCCGTAGGTCTGTGTACTTCAAGCACACAAAATGAGGAAATTTTCAATTGGCCTTGATGCATAGTCCTAAACTTCAAATCGTTTGTTTAAGCGTTCCTCCTTGTTCACCTCTTGAAAATCTTTGAAAAAAATATTTTGTTAATTCTCATTCTTTGGGAGTTAGAAAATTTTGAACTCATGTAAGAGCGTTGATTTTCAACGCTCCTACATGAGCTAAGTGTTAGAAGTTTCTACAGGTGTTGGAGCGTTGATTTTCAGTGCTCCTACACTTTTCACTCATCGTATGTCATATGTCCGAGCACTGATTTTCAGCGCTTCGACATGTTTCTTTTGTCAAGTTTTCTAAGTGTAGAAGCATTCTTTTTTTCCTCTCTTGCATCTCCAACTTTTTTAAAATGTTGGAGCGGTGATTTTCACTGCTCCTACATTTCCCCCCCTTTCGCATGTGCGAGTTTAATGAACTCATACTTCATTTATGGTGATCATTTTTTAACCGTTTTAATTACTTTTTAAGTCGTTTAGCTTCCTTTCTTCATATTTTAACTTGTTTTTCTCCTTCCCCCTCACGTCAGTCCTCTTGCAAGCTTCAAACAAAATTATGTTGGTGGATTTCACAGGCGACTAACCTAGGGTTTTGTGCTTTCACCTTTCACTTTCACTATTATTCACCAGGTACGTTTTGTTCTATTCTTCTTCATCATCCCTTTGGTGCTATCACTTTTAGTAGGGTTTTGATACATTTATTTTTGAAATCTTCTTTCTCTGTCATCATTTTCCATGCTCGTCATTTTCTTTATTTTATTCATTTTTTCTTTTAGTATGCTAGTGTTTCCATTTAATGCTATCATCTTTGTATGTCATTCTTTTTTCCATCTGGTTTTCTTTCAAGTCATCGCATTTTTGCGAGGTTCCACTTTACATGTTCAAGCAGTGAAAAATTTTGCTTTATCAATCGAAAATGCCCCTAAGCTTCATGTGTGGTAGCAATTTTTTTCACCATTTACACGTGATTAAGTGTTTTACTCCATATTCAGGAGCAATGTTTTTCACTACTCCCACATCCACAAACTCTTTACATCACTCAAGATGTAGGAGCGGTGTTTTTCACCACTCCTACAAAAGATGATCTTCCCCTTAATGTCAAAGCGGTAAAAATTCCCACCCTTGCACTTGGCTCAACATCATGTAAGACATGTAGAAGCAATGATTTTTAGCATCCAAGTACGAAATTGACCTTCTCACCAAATACACAAGCGTTTTTTTTTAGCGCTCGAACATGAGTTTCTTCCAAACCCTCAAGGCATGTAGAAGCACTGATTTTCAACACTCCTCTTACACAAAAAGTAGTTTTCCACTTAATGCTCAAAAAATAATTCCATTTGCTCTCCTAACCTCATTCCATCTCTAACGCTCCATTTTTTGTGCTCCATGTCTCACTTGCACTCATTCTAAAATGTCTACTTGCTTCACACATTCCAAATAACTCTCACAACACATATTCTCCTAACATCTCCTAATCCATTGTTCTTGCAGTTTCTTTCAAGCTCTTATCAGGTGATCTCTGAAGGTGATTTTCATTGGTTTTGGTAATCTTAAATGACATCAGAAGAGCCTCCATCATCTTCTAAGAAGGAGGGGAAAATGAAGTACAAATACCAAGGTGTTTTTTTACAACTGTTGTGATCTCGAAGGTTGATGAAATCAAGGACATAGAGATTAGTCACTAGGATATGGAAGATTTTGTGAAAAGAACTGAGAAGCAACCACTAGAAGAAAATTTGTGATGTATTGTTCATAGCAACTTGCACTTAGTGTCGACATTTCTAACCACTGCTCACTACACCAAGTTTTTTCTTTAGGTTGCTTCAAATTACATCAGAGAGGACAAAAGTGTGAGAGATTCTTCTGGACAAGTCATGATGAGATTAGATCCAGACTTCTTCGATATATTTTTTCGGGTGCCACACATAGAAAAATACACAAATATTTCCATTCAACAAGCACAAGAGGTCTATGACAAGGATCTGAATAAGGCTAAGCAGTTGATTAATACTCAATGGTTGAAAACTCCAAGGCCCACTATCTCAAGATGGCCCAAAGGACTTCCTTGAAGTGATTTCAAGGAATATGTTTGGGATATGATTACTCTTATGAGAAAGGTGAAAGGATTATGAGTATATCCGCATCAAATTTAGAAGAAGGAAAGTACACATAGATTGGAGGACTCAGATAAGAAATGAGATTCATGAATAGTTAATCAATGTTCCAACCACCTTGAAGTTTTATATGACATCCTACTTGGTATATGTTGCTGCAATCATGAGGAAATTTCCAAGGTTTTCAACAAAAGGTAATAGAAATGTTGTGCCTATGTATGAATTTTATTCTTAGATAACTTTGAGGAAGAGTCTGAAGCATTTCAAGAGAGTCATGGATGCTTTCTTTGCACCTCTACTTTTCACTTTTTATTTGACTCTTGAGAAGAAGAGATTATTAGATGAAGCCTATAGGGTTGTAAGTAAGTTTGGACGTATCTTCCCATAGTTTCCTACTTTCACATATTTGAGAGTAGGTTGCTATATTGGGTTCCCATACATGTTGCCTAGATATTCTTCAGACAAGTGGGTATTGGTGGAGTTGTGCAGACAATTGATTTTAGTTCATAAAGAACGTCAGAAAAATCATAAGCCAGGCTTCAAGTTTCCACTTACTATAGGGAGGTATACCATTCACAATGTTCAAAAGGAAAAGTTAGTAGCAATTGAAATGAAAATTATGACCATAAGGACATATAGATACATATTTTATTTTGACTACAGAGATGTGAATAGGAAACTTAAGAAGGACCATCATCATGTCTACCGGTTTGAGGATATATGGGCGGACTGTAGAGATGAAGAAGACATTCAGAGAATGTATTTTTGTAGGTTAACTATTGAATAGATGCGGGACCTTAGCGTAGCTGATATTCTAGAGGATTTTGAAGATCCTGGTGATATCATGGATTCTACTTATGAAGAGAAAGAAATTTTTAGGAAGCCTTTACCTCTTGTGCAATGGTCCAAGAAAGAAAGTGTTTCTATCATAGAAAGACTTGCTCCTATTTTACATAACATAGGTGAATGGTTGCAAAGGAATGACTTTCAATTAAAATATTTTAGAACATAATCCGAGGGAGAAACACTAGGAGGAGAAACCAACCGACAACAAGAACTCCACACTAAACACAAGCATGCGGCTACTCCCTCTTCTTCTCGGAGGGGTCCTAAGATCAAGTTCACTTTTGGTAAAAGTATTGTATGGACAATTGAAGAAGGGGAGGCTACTAATTCAAAACAATCATTTGCAGAGGGACAAGAGCTCGCATCTAAGGAACAATCATCATCTGAAGAAGAAGGGAACGAAAGTGAAGAATCAAAATAATTTTTGGAAGAGGAACAATCTAAAGAAGATGAAGGAGAGGAAGAAGGTAATGAGGAAGAACAAAGGCGTAATGATGAAATACCACTATCTCCCCATGAGAACATTGTTGATAATCTTCCTTAAACATTATCGCCTATTACTATCAATGTTCTTCACACTCCTTCAAATCCTACTACACCTCCACCTCCTCTTCCTACCTTGCCTCCTCCTACATCAAATCTACATGCAGTGAAAATTACCATTCCTCCTTTAATATCAACAATTCTTTCCACTCCTCCTATATTTTTTGTCCTACAAATTGTTGATGTTTCTTCTAGTTCTCCATCATCCATTATGAGTCTTTCATCCACATCATTTGATATCTCTTCTCAAACAAAGTTTGACAGGTTCATGAATGATTCCTTGCAGGATCCACTTGGTTTGCAATCTATTGGTGCCATCATGACTGATACTACTCCAATTGTTACTATATCATCCATTCCTACAGAAGTGGCTGCTACACAAGAATTAGTAGTAATACAAGAAGTGAATACTTCATTTCTTCCCCCTTGGTTGATCTCACAAGTATCTAAGCGTAAGAAGCAGAGTATTTCCTCAGATGAGTTGGATCTTAAGGAGATAGTTCTTCCAAAAGCTAAGGGGAAAAAGAATGCCAAGGTTCATTCAATACTTCATGTAGACAAGTTAGATCACAAGTATGTGGATATCGGTTTACCTCCATAGGAATAGGGTGATGTGAACATGGAGGAATACACTGTAACTAGGGTCCACCTTGGGAAGGTAACTAATGCTAGTGCCAAAGAAGATGCACAAGTGACCCTAACTGCATTATCAAGTAGACTTGATAAGATGGCGCAAGCTAGAGATATGTAGAAGGAATAAGTTGAGTGGTGTGTATCATTTTTGAGGATGATCACAAGCTCCTCAGAGAATTTGCAGCCTATGTCGAGAAACTAGCAGTGCAAAAAATGGAGAAGTTTATCTCCAAGGGTTTATCTCCAAGGGTAAGGTGTTGTATGATTTCATTGATGAAATAATTGAGCAAGGTTCACAACTCATAGTTGTGGCTGATGAAAATACTTCTCAAATATCCAAGATGAAATTGGAATTGGAAAAGGTACAAGGCGCACTTTCCATAGAGTAGAAAGAAATGGAACAAAGTCTCACATTTTGGTTGCAAATGAAGGAGACTAAGTTGAGAAAATTAGTGGAAGTTGGGGTAATTCCTGACAAAGACAAGTATGTGGAAGTAAAGGAATATCTCAAAAACCACATACAAGCTATCAAGTCTCTCATCAAGGACATACAACAAATGCAAGAAGATGTCGAAGGACATCATGTTGTCATGGTGAATGGAATTGAGGATTTTTCAGGTAAACTCCTTGATGATGATCATACATTCCTCCCGGTAAGTGAGATTGCTCAGATCTTCAAAGAGGCTATCACATGTGAAGCAGGTGGAAGATGAAGGATTTTCAAAGACATCAATGCACACCATATGTGATGTATGGATTTCTCTCGACAATCTCAAGACCCATCTAGATGGATGCAAGAGAATTTTCTCATCTGCAAGAAAGTCAATCACAAGGGTTCATACCATTATTGACTATACAGTTGGCCCAAATGAGAAATTCATGCAGGAGATCAAGAAGAAATATAAAGAATTCCAAGCCAAGAGCAAGGAACCATGAAAAACTTCTTGTATCTCCAGAGTTAGATAGTTTATACGCTTTCTTCTATGCTTTATGTAAATAGGTTTTGGCATTTTACATGTCATTTTGGAAAATGTAATTACATGTAAACAAATATGTTCTCCTACATTTGTGGATAACATTTTTGAATAAGTCAACTAGTTAGTTAGGATTTTCCTAGATTAGCTCTCCTCTCCCATCTATAAATAAGAGAGGATTCTATTGTAATTGCTACCTTTTATCTTTTTTAATGAAGTGATTCCCAATTGTGAAACAAATATTGAAAATTTGAGTTCATCTTTGTGAATCTAATTTTTTATCAATAAAGAAGTGAAGTTGCATACCAAACTTTGTGTTGGGAACAATTATTTTGTGGTTTGATTAAATTGGAAGTGATTAGTAATTGAGATTGAAAGGGCTTTTAAGTAAATTTGTGTAAACTTTGAGTTACACTTATTACTTGAAATTGTGATATTGCTAAATACTATTGGTGAATTCTCTATAAGACTTTGTGCTTATATTTATTCATATTGTTCATGGAATTTATCGTGAAGTATATAGAAGACTTTGTGCCTTCGTGAGTTTTTCTTATTTTTTACTTATCATTATCATGTTGGTATTCCTAGGCTTTGCTTTGACAAGATAGGAATATTGGAATTACTGCTTAATTTTAGTTTGAAGTTGTATTGCATCAAGAAGTTAAAATTGTGAAACATTGTAAAACATATTCTCTAAAAAAATCAAGAATCATGAATGTGACACACCCCCATATCGTTATTGTAGTGTGCATTATTGTAGATATTTGATTATTTTTCCTTAGTTTCAATAAGCAGTAAGAAGGGTGCCACCTCTTTTCGAGAGGAGAGATTCTATCTCACACAACTGTGGCTAAAATCAAGGTTTTGTAATCTGTTAAAAGGGATTACAAAATTTTCACCCAACAGGGTTCCATCTAAAGGTTTTTAATTGAATATGGTTAGATAAGACCCCCTTGGATAGAACCCCTCTACTCTTAAATCACTCCCACAGTGGAGTCTCCTTCACACCTATCAAAATGCTGACAAATAGCCACTTCATCTTTACCTTTTGAGGGATCAAATAGTCATTTAGAAATTATGGTTTGTAAGTATGTAGCCCTTATTATAAGTTTTCCAAAAAGTATAACTTTGACTATTTTTTATTTTATTATTATATTTATCTTTTATTTCTTGTGAATGTAGGTTTTTCACCAAACATTAAGGTATTCGTTTCACACACAAAAAATATATAAAAATAGAGGAAAAAATTCTAAAAGATATGTGTGCACTAGGTAGTGATGTCCTTGTTTCAGCAAAAAAAAATCAATACATACAAAACAAGTTATGTTACGACATACACCTATGTCCAAATTATTATTACTCTAACTTTGAAAATTAATTTTAAAAATATATATATATGCAACAAAAAATTATGAAAAAATATTCATGCACTAGATATTGATGTTAAAAGCCTATATTTTATAAATAATAATTTTATACTTTCAATTAAAAAAGTTATGCATTACAACATAAGCGCCACTTTTTAAAGATGTTTACTATAAAAAAATAAGTTATTAAAAGTTACATATAAAAATCACAATTTATTTATAAATTTTGTTAAAATATATATATTTAGAACCTACACACAAATCCTCACAAATCGCTAATTCACATCATCTCCAAATTATTAATGGTTTAGTTCCTACAAGTTACATAAATTTAAAATTTGGTGAAAAATATTGATTTCAATGTCCAACTTTGACAAAAAAGTGGGACACCGTATTATGGGTTGACCCTTTAAATAACTATTAAGGTATACCCATAGGAACACCCTCCTAAGTCTAAGCTGAGCTTTAAGTGTAAGAGAGGTAACCCACTCTCCCTGAGTTGGCCTTTAACCCTCCATGTTTTGTTGATGAACCAATTTCACTTGCATGATGACAATCATAGCCTTGTGAGTGGAATTATGCTTTAAGAAGTGAAGTAGTGGTTTTGGGACCCAACAAGTCCTACACTATGCAATGGGTAAATTAATTCCACCATTGGTTCGGCACCACCCATACTAAACATGGATTATATCATTCATGGGGGGAAACTCCAAAACAACTCCATGACTATCACATATAGCATGATCCCTTTTGATTGCTCAAGATTTAGTTTATGAATTTTATGGAGGCCAATTGGATCACATGTTCATTACTCCCCTCCAAATTTGAAAATATGTGATTGAATTTATTAGAATTGTATAAAATTATTTATTAGGAAGTTTCAATATGTATGTCATCTTTTCTTACTGTGTTTTGTAAACTTGATGACATTACCCATGAAAAGACAAAGGACATCACAAATCAATTCTTAAGAAAATGTGGATAATGCATATTTCAATTATTGCTTTTACTTTAGCATACACTATTTGTGTCAACTTGTGCATGCTCAAGCAGGGGAAAAATGTAAAGGAAAAAATTTCATACTCAATGCATCCATTCATTTGCACACTGAATGTAAAAAGAAAACAATGCTTATTAAGGTAATGAATTTTCACGAGAACAATTGGGAAGTATTGGGAAGCAACAAAACACACACAAGCAAGAGCACAAGACAACACCACTAAAGCCATATGCCTAAGAACATAGAGCTCCATAGTTGCATATTTTACTACACACATGTGATACTACAACTTGATCATCTAGGATTCATTTATAAACATTCTCAAGGCATCCATTCTAATATTTTTCAAATCTATTTAAGGATTTGATTGAGGAAAGTTCCCAAATGTGCCTATGACACCACCCTGTGAAAGACCATTTTATTACATTTATGGGCTACAAGAGCATAGAGGACATCGTCATTATCATATATGTTACACCCCAATTGTGAAATTACTATTTACTATCATTGTGTAGGGTAAATATGAATGTAATGTGAATTTTGGAGATGAATAAATTATGCTTGTACTTTGTTATCAATGCCTTGTGAATGTATGTTATCTCATTTGATGTTGTGAAAAGTACTATATATATGTGAATGAATGGTTATTGAATACTATGTGATTACTATCTTGCCTATACTTATTTGTATATCGAATGTATACATACATAGTTGGCATATGATATATATATATATAAATATATAGTTGGCATATGATATATATATATATATATACATATATATATACATATATGTTGATATTTATATGTGTATATGTAATATTATATATATATATATATCAATATATATTTAAATATTATCACTTGCATGGAAATTGACTATCATTAACAATGATAGAGGCTGATTATTTAACTTAGTTAAAGGCCAATTATATGATACTTATGACTGCACTTTGAAAGGCTGAGTTTTACTCAAGCTGCCACACATTATGGAACAAGAATACTGCAAAGTAATTTGCAACAAAAAAGTCAATTGTGGAGGAGACTTAGTCGAAGCCTTAGTTGGGAATAACTTTGACTTAGTAAACTCTTTAAACGCCTTGTCATTTAGTAGTTATCAACAACAAATTAAGAGCATATACAACAAGTTGTGGACTTGGTCAATCTATTAAATGAAGAGAGTCGACTCATATGAGACTAAGTCAATTTGTTCTATGTGTTGCATATTTGATATTGACTTATTCGAATATTGTGTTAACCTACCAACTATTGGAAAGAGAGCTATTCATCTTGGCACCACCTTATGAATCCTATTCACTATAGATGTTCATTGTGTGAGTAATTCAAATTACACTTTATTATCATGTGCTATTTTGAAATAGTCTTTCGTTGTTGTCACCAAAGGAGGTCAATTTGTAGTTTTGTTTGGTTGAGTATGTTCTACTTTGTACATCACCTTTTAATTGTGTGGAGTGAGTGGTGTTGCATGGTGTTTTCTATCAACACCCATGCCTATTCTATAGGATGGAGAGTGTCTTTTTTGTTGTATAAATAGGAGTGCAAACTCACTTGTTTGGGACACATCCCATATGCTTTATGCTTAGTATTTTATACATTCTTCTCTAAAATCCTTATCTACAATATTTTGTGTTATCTAAGAGAAAGTGAGAGCTGTAATTGTTTGTGAGAGTGTTAGCATTTGAATGAAGTACAATATCAACTTGAGTGAGGGAGGTTACTATGGCATAGTTGAAGGGGTCAAGTATAAGTCAGTTGTTGATCTGAGGAAAATGTTGATTTACAATCAATCATTTGGATAAAACAAAAATAGGCATGAGGATATTTCTCCTTTTATTGTTTAGTTTTTGAAAGATTATTTTCCATGATTGCTTTGAATTGTCTATTATGAGTACTTGCATTTAGGGAAAATAGTAATTATTTGAAAATGAATTAGAAGCTAGTACGTTGTTTTTATGATGTGCTTGTATGTACTCCATAATAGGAGGTTTGTGTTTATCAAAGTAGTACATACTAGATATGATTAAACATGAGTATCATAAGTGCTACTCATAGCTATGCTATTTTTAACTAATAGCTTGTGTTTACTCCTAGGATTGTTTATCCAATATGGTAGGGAGCTCGTGTATTTACTTTGTTAAGTAGATTTATTCCAAGTTAGTAGAAATGGTGATAAATTATATCTAGGGTGATAGATTATCCATTGAAGGAAGAACCTATGTGTAGTTTATAATTGCCTTAAGTCAAATTGGCCCTAAGTAGTGTATGTGATAGAATGACCTTCATTCAGAAATCTGAATGAGAACACTTTCGCCAAAGTAGTATGACTGACTCTAGCTCCATTGTCAGTTCACCGTGATCTAGTATTACATGATAGTTCCATATTGTAAGTTTACAAGTTCTAGTTATGTAGGATACAACACTATGCTCAGTTAGTTGTCGTTATCTAGTTACTCTACCAATCTCTTCATTGAAGGGAAGGTCCATCTATCAAATGATAGATGTGTGGGGGACCACATATGAGTCTGTGGTTGGTGGAAAAGCACTTGAGTGATGCTTCTCCTCCATAGCAAGCAATAGAAGAACCAAGATTTGAAAGGAAGGATCTTGGACCGTCAATAATCTATTTGTTATGAAGATCGTTTGAACTATGTATGTAATTGTAGGCATTCTTGTATTATTGTAACTTGTGAAATTATTATAATGAAATGGAATCCTTATTGTATATTGATGGAATTGTTGTTCATATATTCTCATTAAAGAAAAGAAAATTTTTATTGTAATGGTTTGTTACATAGTTTGTTTACTTGCACAGTGAAAACTTAGGAAATTTTTACTTTAGTGAAGGGTTGGCATGTTACATGTGGTATCAGAGCTACCAGGTTTAGCTCTAGAACCTATGAGCTCATCATTATTTCCATCCAACGTTATCTAATGTTTGGAAATTCTTGTGCAAGGATGGTGTGTCTTAGATTAACAACTCGAAATTCAATAATCAGAAACGAGCGCTACCTCAAGGCCAAGTAGGAAAGAGAAACCATCGTTAGAACAATAGAGGGTACCAACTTCGACAATGTTGTCTGGTTGAGTGACACCGGAACTTTTAGTCACACTCTTTCTCGGATCAACGATGTGAAGAGGAAGATAAAGATGGACGATAAGTATAACTACCTACCTTCCATCTCACTAGAGAAGTTTGAGTCATTGTCACTTTCCAGGGATATGCCCTCAAAAGGGAGCATCAGTCTAGAATTTACCTTTAGGGACCCTAGAGTTCTTTCGTTGGTGGAAGTAATAGTAATTTTCTTGAGTAATGAGTTTGAGGGATATGTACCTCATAACTATGTATCAGATGAAAAATATGAAGGCTACTATCCTTTCTAGGATAGGTACTGTATACACCTAAAAATGGTCTGGAGAATATAATTAATTAAATATGATTTATTTGATTAATTAACCTTTATTTCATCTACTATTAAATAAATAGAAATAATTATTTATATAGTTCATCTTAAATTATTCAATCTTAATTCTATTATTTTCATCTTAATTAAATAAACAAATTTTACTTTGTTTTATTTAATTATCATAATTAAATTCCTCTACTATTAAATAAATAGAAATATTTATTTATAGTTCATTCTCATATTCTTCAATTTTAATTAAATATACAACTTCAATAGTTTGTGTTGTTTAATTATCACATCATTCAATCTTAATTAATTACACAAGGTTAAATACTTTGTTTTTTAATTATCATATCCCTTCTATATTTATTTAATAAACAAATTCTATAGTTTTTTTTATTAAATTATTTATCCCCTTTTACTAATTTGAATAAAATCATAAATTATTCAAATAAAGGCATAAAGGGAAATTTCCTCTATTCACTCACCTACCAAATTAGATATCAAATATCCACTTTAATTCAACTGGTACTTATGGGAAAGTTGTGGAGACAAATTTGCAGGCAATCCTCTCAATCTCATTCCTCTGATTCTTCCTATCATCTAGCCTGATGTTTTCATGGGGAGAAAATATTCTCATAATCAGCCCAAGTTTCTCAATCTCTCACCATTCAATTCTCCAGATTCAATCCAAGCCTTTTTTGTGCTGTCTGGTCACAATGTGTTGTTGTAAATCTATATATACAACCTTTCTTCACAGGAAAAAGGATCCATAATCTCTCATATTTGTGCAAAATTACTTTGCAGGAATATCAATCCAACAATCATAGCATCTTAGCATCATAGCAATCATACCATCAATAGAATCAATATCATGACTGCATCATAGTTTTACCGTAGCTTTCATCCATCGGGTTTCATGTCAACATAGTTTACAGTAGCATCAATATCATTTAGAAATCACCATATAGAAGTTCATCATTGCATTTAGCATCACTCCATTCTCTAGATTAGCATTTTAACAGTCACACTACTTACCAAATTTGAGAGCCCTTTGTGATTTGATAAATCAATGGAGATAGGAAACAATGAGATGCTTTCAAGTTTTTGGTGCTTTAAATTAGTTCATTGTTGTTAAATCTTGATATAATGTTTCATTAAGAAGTCTTTTTAGTTGTTTTACTTATTTACTTATTCCACACTTACATTTTGGCACCCACTATGCGGCCCTAACCCCATATTTAACATTTTTTCTAGAAATTGCTCGTACAGGATATAGGTGTGTTTTCTTTTAGCGCTATTGAGGGATTCTGCAGCGCTTCTGCCAAAAGTTTTAGCGCTTCTGCATTCTGTTTCAACGCTTCTACCAAATTTTCTAGCGCTTCTAGACTTTGTTTCAACGCTTACAACAAAATGTTCTCAAAACAGTCCACTGTTCTAGCTCCAATACCTTTTAGTGCTTTTGTCAAATTCTGTAGCACTTTTGCAATCTATTTTAGCGCTTCTACCAAAATTTATAGCGCTTATGCAACCTATTTTAGTGCTTTTGTAAGTTCTTGTCTGGATTTGACGCGACCACGACCAAAAATTTATTTTGATACATTTGGACTAAAAAGAACCAATCCTAAGATAGTCATTTTGGTTTAAAATTTATCAATCCTAGGATAGTCATTTGGTTTAAAATTTGTCAATCCTAGGGTAGTCATCACACAATTTCTATATCAATTAAAATTAACATCATGATTTTTGTGAAGCAATATCTTCACATAGAATAGAAAATTTTCCTTTTGGGCTTAAAAATTGAAAAAAAATGATTACTATGACTGTATGGTGATAGGCATATGCTCTCCCCTTTACTGGGTGATCAAAATGCCAAACTCATCCTTTATTTTTTATGCATTTCATGCTTTATTAAATCCTTTAGAAGGCCTACCATAGTGGGAAAAAGTACTCACCCTACGGGAACGACCTAAGTGGGAATGCCTAAAGCCAAGGATTCCAACCCACTATAATCAAAAAGTGAGTTGCTGATGAAAGTCCAACTCGACGGTAGTGTGCAAGATAACCATCCCCAAATCCTTTGTTATAAAGGTTGGGAGTTCTCCTAAGGGAGTTTATCATTTTTTGCATCGCATGGAAACCCTATCTACAAACCATAGTGTGGTATCCAACTTGTCAGTTTTCGAACATTGTAATACTCAGCAGTGTCGGGGAAGGGAAGAATCTTCCCCCAAGACACTCACCATATAATTTCTAAGGACCGTTTGCTCAAGGGATCGAGAAATCTAACCTTGAGTACGCACCTAGAAAAGACAAAACATGGACACCCTCTAGGGGGTAACACGGCTGTGTGAGTCAACGCAATTTTAAGATGTGGGTTGTTTGAGTATAACGATGACCTTTTGTCCTTAAGAGTGAGTCTGTCTAAAGTATATTTCTTGTTGAAAACCTATGAAAATAAAGAAGGATTTGTTTGATCCTTGAACATACACTTACTGTTTAGATTCTAGGACTTAAAAACACGTGTTCTATGATTGTTTGTTGTGTCTTTGAATCATTAAATCAGATAAAGATCATCCAAAAGAAAAAGAACACAAAAATTTGACAAGACATTCCATGAAAACTTATGATTAGGGATTGGAAATCCACAAAGTTTGTCAAGAAATCCCTCAAAACAAGAGTTAGAAAACCAAACAAGGAACTTAGTTACAAAAACCTTTTGAAAAGAAGATGCTTTTTGTATCAAAGTAGAAAAATCTTTCTTCAACATAGAACTTTCATCCATAGGTTTCATGATTTTACTAGGGGATATATTGATGATTATGCTTTAGAGCCTTTGTATTCACAAGCTTATTTTCAAAGAAAAGCTCTTTCATACGAACCTAATCGTAGTCAACCTATTCGGCAATCTTCCATCCAACAACCATCAATAGAATACTCCAACAAGCCAAATCAATTCTTACAGTAAAGAAAACTTAGAAACATTAGCCTTGTTATCCAAAATCAGGGAGTTACCAACAAAAATATTCTGCCAAAATATCCAAAATCTAGGAAAATACACCAAAAAAGTTAGTCTCTTCACAGAGAAGAAAATTAGACAACACTGTAGAGTCCAAAACTAGTGCTTCCACAATCTGTTATAGCGCTTTTGCACTGTCTTTTAGCACATCCACAGTTGAAACAATGCTTTTAAAGTCTGTTTTAGCGCTTCTAACAACTATTATAGCACTTCTATTAATAGTAAACCAAACTTTGTCAATACCAGAAAATACCAATTTCATAGCACTTCTATAGTCTGTTCTAGTGCTTTTGCGCTATCTTTTAGTGCATTAACCGTTAAAATAGTGCTCTTGGAATTTGTCTTAGGGCTTCTGATAAATTTTATAGTGCTTCTTCTAGTGTCAAACATTACCAGTATCAGAATTTACCAGTCCTTTAGCACATTTGCAGTATGTTTTAGCGCTTATACTCTATTTTCCAACACTTTTACCATACCTTTTAGTGCTTCTACATTCTATTTTAGTGCTTATACCCTTTGTATTAGCACTTCCATAGGACAAAAAAATAGACAGCTTTCAGAAACATCTGTTAGATTTGTTGGCATCAAAAACTCAATTTTTTTTATCAGACAAAAATATTCACAGTCCAAACAGTGTCTTGAACCTGAAACAAATAGGTTCTTACAAGTCCAAAATTATTTTCAACGTAAACCCAGATCTTACAAATTACAAAGTGTCCAATTATCAAAACAAATCTTGATTATTGAGTTAAGTTTCCTCATCAAGATTTTGACATCCTACCATCACGAAACAAAACACAGTAATCAAATTTTTAACTTAGTCTCATCAATAGAATATATCATTCTATTTGAATTTGTTAAAATCAAATTGACACTAATACAAACACAAAAGATCCAAGTTTAGTGAAAACAACCAATACTTGTATGCCAATCTTGACAAGGTTGCGAAGACAAAAACTCAGAGAGAAGGAAATTGAAACTCCAAACATAATGGTTGAAGAAAACCCCTTTTATAGATTCCAACAACATGATACCAATGAAATAACTCAAGAGGATATACAACATGCCCAATAGGATCCAAATTTTCATAAATTCATGGGAAAGGTCTTAGAACAAGACATGGAAAAATATATCTTGATGTTAGCAAAATTAGGCGCAAAACTTCTAAAATATTTTGACATGAATCAATTGAAGGAAACACCTAGAAATAATGAAACAAAATCACCCAACATGCAATACATAGATCAATTGGTTGCTCTAACCGCTCAAATGAAAACTTTACAACAAAAAATTCAAGATATGCAAAAGGGAACCACAAAGAGGTGTTCATTACAAGACATTTGTCCTTATCCCTTTCATCTGAGTGTAGATATGATACCCTTCCCTAGGCATTGTGAGTTTCCCAAATATGACAAGTACAATGGAAAAATGGATCCAATTGACCATGTAAGGGAATTCAGAATAATGAGCCTTGAGTTTGCACAAGAGGATACTTACCTAATGAGATTATTTCCTAGGAGTTTAGGAGCACACTGTATGGAATGGTTCTCCAAATTACAACCGGGGATTCGATCCTTTGAAGAAATGGTTAACAGATTTATCACACAGTTCTCCTTCAACATTCAACATAACATAGCCATAAAATATTTGTACAACATGAAACAAAAGAAGGGAGAAACATTCCTATCATTCTTACAACGTTGGTGAAAGTTGTTCGCTAGATATCCTCGATCTATACTTGAAGAGGAAAAGATTGAATTATTTATCGACAACTTAAATGATGACATGAGTTATAGACTGGATTTACAATGTCCCCTGACATTTGAAAATGTGATTGAGAACAGGCTTAAAATTGAAGACGCCTTGGTCAAAAGAGGAGTGATTAAACATTACAATGATACATCAAACAACACAAATTCCTCAAATCATTATGGAAACAACGATAAGCCTAAATTTTGGTAGAAAAACAGAACTACTGGGAACAATGATGCTACAACTAGCACACAAAATACAAAACCAGTATTCAATTTGACATCAACACCTGTGAAAACAAATCAGAATGAAAACCAAAACAACAATCAAGGTACCACTCAAAACAATAACCTAAATAATGGAGAATCTCAGCCACCACCATATCAAAGACAATCCAATTGACGAAGATTTACACCATTAGGACAAAATTTTGAATCAAAAATGAGAGAGCATATTGCAAATAGACTTATTACTATACCAAAAGCATGAAATTGGGAGTTGAAAGTGAAACCATCTTGGTGGAACGATGCTGACTATTACAACTTTCGTAAAAATAAAAGACATAATACAAATGAATGTATGCAATTAAAACACCTGATACAAGACTTTATTGAAGCAAAGAAGGTGTTTGTTGAAGGACATCAAACAAACAACGATCAAAGTGTGTTTACAAATCCTTTACCCAACTACGAAAAAGGAGAATCTTCTTCAATCAATAAAGGAAAAAGTGTAAACTATATCTATGACACCACCATTCTTTGCATTTCTGAGGTTGAGAAAAATAATGTCATTGATAATCAAATAGATACTATAAACATGAATGACACTGTATCCCTGAACGTGATTCCAAACATAAACACATTTGACAACCAAATCAATGTCCTAAAAATTAGGGAAACACAAGACTATCAACTGGTCAATGCAACAACCAGGGGGTAGTCCAAAGTGATACTGAAAGGAGTTTCACCTAAAATCACTACTCCCCCATCACATCAATATAGCATTGTGGATCAATTACAAAAGATATCCGCATAGATATCCATACTGGAACTTCTTAAAATTTCACCATCACATAAAGAGGTTCTAGAACAGGCTTTGGTAGCCACTACGATACCCAACAATTTGGATGTCTGTCAATTTCAAGCTATGGTGGGAAATTTGACCACACCTCATTTTCTATCATTCTCCAAATAGGATGATGTGTCACTAAATCACCCACACAATGTGGCCTTACATATAGAGGTTCTAATTCATAAACACCATGTCAAGCGTGTCTTAATAGACAGTGGAGCTGGATTAAATATTTGTACTTTAAAACTAATTCATGCACTAGGCTATTTTGACAATGCCATTGATGCTAGGAGAAAGAAAACAATAAAAGCATATGATGAAGAGGAAAGGTCTTCCAAGGGGCTGATTGTACTACCAATTCAAGTGGGACCGATTGTCAAAAATATTGTTTTCCAAGTGTTAGATAAGGATCTAACATATAATATACTCTTGGGAAGTCCATGGATCCATGAAATGCAAGCGGTACCTTCGACATATCATCAATGCTTGAAATTTCATGTCAATGGACAAGAGGTCACAATTTCAGCTGACAACAATAATCCTCAGACTTGTAACATGATTAAGGAAAATCAAGACACTCTGATACCCTACAATAGAGAAGCTAGCACATCTGCTTCATCCAGTGGTGAAAAGCAACTCAATTTTATATCCAAATGGGTTTAAAAGAAGGACTAGGAAAAGGAAACAACTGTTGTTGACTCAACTATATCAAATAATGAAAGACCCCTAAACACTCTATCACAACAATTTATAGACAAGATCCAGTTAAAGGACAAAGGCTTGGGAGAGTATTCCCTTGAGTAAGCTTTGTGCCTTTCACAATTGCTACCATCCCCAAAATCATATGGACAACCCAAGACAAATACACAATGATCATCACAACCTGTCACGGTTCTGGGCGAAAGTTTTGTAAAAGCAGGTACCTTAGAAGATGAATCAGAAGACAAAGCCATTCTCAATTGGCTATATAAAGACAAAGAAGCCTCAACATCAGTCAATATCAGCATATGGACAGGTCAATATGGGAAAGGAAAAGCTATCTTAGAGAAAATGGGCTATGAAGGGCAAGAACCAATTGGCAAGAGAAAGGATGGTATTATAGAACCTATTCAACCACTAACACTTCAGCCTAAGGACAAAACAGGATTAGGCTACGCAGGGGAATCAAAAGAAGAAGTAACTCAGAAAGTGGTAGAAAGAATTTTGCAAATGAGGGACGACTCTAAAACAAATTCCAATGAATATGAATGGGATCATTTATCTGCAACATCATACATTGACAAACAAATTGATTTCATCAAAGCATATACACCCGTACGAGAGGAGGGACAAAGTTCAAGAACAAGACCACTTATATTGGGATCACCAAATATTGATGACTCAAGTGAGGACGAACAAACATCAAGTGAGCTAGACAACTCGGAGGAGGGTAATATCATAGACCTTGACCTTCCCACTGACAATTTTGACCGTCTGGCTATCAAAACACTCACAGTCGTCGACCTTGCTCAACCTGATGACTTATTACCCTTGAGGCATCTTGAACTTATTGGTTGGGAACCCACCGAACCTATTCACATACCGGTCTTTTCAAATGATCATGCCATCATAATTTTTCTTTGCAGTGATGAACCTGATATAAGTTATACCCATAACACTCATAACAAAACTTCAAAATAGGAGGGTACCAAATCTTCCAGTTGCATAAATGACAACAGGAAAAATAGATCTAATGGTGAAAACCTTTTTGAGGCACCATAAGATTTTGAAAAAAGAAAAAATAAAGAACGTATCTAACATTGAAAACCTTTCTAAGGCACTGAAAGATGGGAGATTTGACACCCTTCCAGAGAATTACCATGACAGATCATCAATACTGGTAGAACCAAAACAATCCATAAATCTGGGAACAACTAAAAAGGCAAATATTATACATCTAGCAGTGTCTATGACAAAATAGGAGAAGCCCGCATTCACCAAATTCTTTGAAGAGCATCATATCAATTTTTCTTGGTCTTATTTTGACATTCCAGGATTGGATCCAAATCTCTTGATGCATCATCTGTCTCTACCAACTAGAATCAAACCAGTCAAGCAAAAATTGAGAAAAATGCATCCCCACATCACCCTAATGGTAAAAGTTGAGTTGAAGAAGTTGTTGGATGCAAGATTTATCAAGTCTATCAATTATGCAAAATGGATTTCAAATATTGTGCATGTATCTAAACCAGATAATAGCATCAAAATATGCACAAATTTCAGAGATCTAAATAAAGTGTGCCCAAAGGATGATTTTCCTTTACCAAGTATTGACATCATTATGGATCTAACGACAAGCCATGCCATGTTGTCATTAATGGATGGTTTCTCAGGGTACAACCAAATAAATATAGCACCTAAAGATCAAGAAAAGGAAACATTCACTTGTCCTTGGGGTACATTCTATTGGAATGTCATGCCCTTCGGGTTGAAAAATTCAAGTGCAACATATCAACAAGTGCTGACCACTATTTTTCATGACATGATGCATACTTTCATGGAAGATTATGTGGATGACATATTAGCAAAATCATACACCAGATAAGGACATCTGGAGATCCACGACAAAATTTTTACTAGACTGGAAAAGTTCAACGTTAGATTGAACCCGAAGAAATGTGTGTTCGGAGTAACATCAGCAAAACTCCTTGGATACATAGTGTCAGAAAAAGGAATTGAAGTGGATTCAGCTAAGGTCAAAGCAATAATGGAGATGCCACCACCTAAAAGTATCAGTCAATTATGGTCCCTACAAGGCAAACTACAATCCATCAGGAGATTTATCTCCCAATTGGCGGACAAAATCCACCCATTCAATCATCTACTTCATAAGAATGTCTCATTCAAGTGGGATCATGAATGCAAAACAACTTTTAACTAGATAAAGCAATATTTGATGTCGCCTCCAAAACTCATGCCACCTGTAGTAGAGAGACCTTTGTTACTATATATCACAACAACTGACATTTCTTTAGGAGCTCTCTTAGCACAAGAATATTCTAAGGGAAAAGAACAAGCCATTTATTATATCAGCAGGACTCTCAATGGATGTGAAATAAATTACACATTCATAGAAAAGGCTTGTTTGGCAATGGTATTTGCAACCCAACAGTTGTGACACTGCATGTTAACTCATACAGTCAAACTCATAGCTAAAATAGACCCATTAAAATATCTACTCAACAAAGTAGCTCTAACAGGGAGACTAGCAAAATGGGTCATGATCTTAAGTGAGTTTGACATCCAATATGTAGACTGGAAAGCCATAAAAGGACAAGTGATAGCTTATCAATTAGTTAAAGCTCTGTTACAGGATAATCATCCAATGAACATTGAATTCTCGGATGCAGGCATTCCCAATATTACCACACAACAATGGAGACTTTATTTTGATGAATCATACACACAAAGAGGGTCTGGTGCAAGAATTATATTTGTTACACCTCAGGGACACACCATCCCAAGGTCATATAGACTAATGTTTCCATGTACCAATAATGTTGTTGAGTATGAGGCATTGATTATCAGCATCAAAGTGGCTATTGAATGGAACATCATAGAAATACAAGTGTATGGGGACTCACAACTTGTCATCTATCAAGTAAATGATGAGTATCAGACAACGGATGAAAAACTCATGCCATATAAGAAAATGATAGATGATCTTAAAAATTAATTTGTGGAGATCAAGTTCGAACAGATACCAAGGGCAGAGAATAAAGTTGTGGATGTTATGGTGACAATTGCTTCCCTCTTGCAATTATCAAAAAAGCAAGGTCGTTATGAGTTTATGGTAGAACAAGTATCTAACCCTACCTATGAAAATCCTAAATCACACACCATATGCCAAATAGTCGACGTTCAAAAATCACCATATGGAGAGATCTATACTTACCTCAAGGATAATATCCTTCCTCCTGATCTTTCTAGAAACCAAAAGTGTAACTTCATCCGCCAATCCACTCGACATACATTGATTTCCGATATCCTTTACTGTCGAGGTCTAGATGGTACTCTTCTTCGGTGTCTAGAACACAACAAATCTGAATCAGCCTTACGTGAGGTTCATGAAGGTATTTGTGGAACTCATTCAAGTGGACCAACCCTAGCAAAGAAACTCCTCTGTTTGGGGTATTACTGGTCGAACATGGAAAATGAGTCTTATCAATTTGTTAAGAAATGTTAGATCCATGGTAATCTAATCCATGCACCAGCACAAGAATTACACCCATTTACATCAACATGGCCCTTTTGTCAGTGGGGACTGGACTTGGTAGGAAAGATAAACCCATCTTCATCCAATGGACACAAGTTCATAATCATAGCAACAAAATACTTTACAAAATGGATAGACGTGGTTCCTTTAACAATAATCACTAGAAAGTAGATCTTGTATTTCATACTAAACTACATAATTTGTCGGTATGGAATACCTCAGTCCATTGTTATAGAAAATGGAAAACCATTTAAGAAGCAGGACGTCCAGGAATTGTGTGAAAATTTTCATATCCAACATTGTTTCTCAACACCGTATTATCCTTAGGGAAATGGCCAAGCAGAGGCCTCAAACAAGACAATTCTAAAAATATTAAAGAAAACGGTTAACGACGTTGGACGTGATTGGAATGTTCAGCTAAATCCTACATTATGGGCCTACATAACCAACATCAAAACACCAACAGGAGCTACACCATATGCCTTGGTATATGGATCACAGACCATCCTACCTACTAAGGTAGAAATACCATCACTTTGTGTCTCACTGAAGGGCATCATTACAGATGAGGATTATAGAATCTCTAGACTACAAGAATTGGAATTGTTGGATGAAAACCATCAACAAGCTGGAAATCATTTGAAAGCATACCAACAGAGAATGTACAGGAGCTACAATCACAGGGTAAAACCTAGAGTCTTTTAGGTTGGGGACTTGGTCCTAAAGGAAAACCCTAGAAATCAGCAGGATAGAGAAAAGAAAGGGAAGTTGGAACCTAATTGGCTAGGTCCCTGGATCAGGAGCATGTCAATTGTCTACACCTAAAGGGGATCTGTTTGATGAACCAATCAATAGTATCCATCTCAGAAAGTTCTATCCCTAAATCACCTAGTGCACGAATTAGTTTTTGAAAAATGGTTACCTTGATGAAAACCTATCAAACATGCATCTTGGTAACAAGAAAATACGAAAATAAAATAAAAAATTAGAAAAACAGAAAAATATAAAAAAAATCAAAAAGACTGAAAAATGCAATAAAAACATGTAGTGAAAACCTGGAAACGGGCACTATTTGTGATTTAAACCAGCTTTTCTATCTATTTGACACATGTCATGGTCATTATTTTCACCATCATTTTACATCCATTATCATATCATTAGAGTGGTCATGTATCACCCTAGCTTGGGGGCAACATCTCAACCTCACTGGGGGCAATAAACATCGAGCTTAACAAAATGGACAAACAACAAGAAGACAAAAAAAAACAAAAACAATGGTCAAAACACAACCCAACATGAACATCACCATCAGGAACACATTAGACATTCATAATCACAACAGAAAATCACAAAAAAAAAGGGTCTAAAAGTCAGTTTCAAAAAAGCCGAAAACATGAGTCTTTGTCAGTCGAACTACATGGTCTCTGCGTGTATAACGTAGGCAAGGCTAATCTTTGATCAACCCCTGAGGCCCCTAGGATAGGTCTTTAGGTTAGGTCTTTGGTCAAAACTCTCAAAAAACACAAAAACATCATAAAATCAGGATGGATGATCTAATCTGAATAATGGTTGAAATA
Organism: Sequoia sempervirens; assembly: GCA_007258455.2. NCBI lineage: Eukaryota > Viridiplantae > Streptophyta > Pinopsida > Cupressales > Cupressaceae > Sequoia > Sequoia sempervirens. The sequence continues at coordinate 154,633,635 of VDFB02075321.1, forward strand.
CTTTAAGCAAAAGTTGGATAGATGTACTTTGATCATAGTTATCATTTCTTTGGAGCAACTCGATGATGAATTGAAATAGAGAGGCTAGGAAGAAGAATGGTATTTTTCTTTATTTTTTGTTTGTGAATTAATCATAATTACTGTGTGAATTGTCGCAAGAAGTGCTCTACAAAGTATCATGGATGACATTCCAATTCACATAGGAAAGTGGTTAATTATTGTCTGTTTATGCAAGAAATACTCAAGTCATCTCGGTCTAATTATACCTAGATGCTTGTTTTCACTTGCAATATCAAAAAACATGGAAGTAGTACTCAGGTCATCATTGTTTTACATTATACCATTGATGCTTGTACTTACTTTCAACATTTTAAAAGCTCTATGATGATACAAAGCAAAAGTACTATTAGAATGTCAATATTTGCATGTAGATTTTCATGATAAAATTATATTGCATTCATAATAGTTTTACATCTGTAGAGTGTTTTGTTACAAAATATCATAAAGGATTCAAATTAATGATTATCTTTTCTCATAATAGATTGAGTATACTTGACATTTACAAAAACATCATCATTATCATGTAATTGCATCATCATTTTCATTGCATACATTAGGAAGCATTTAATTATCATTTCATCATTCATGCATCTGAATCAAATAATTTGTATTGATCATATCATATTTCTCATATCATAAAATTGCATAAGAAATACTAAAAAAAAAAAAAAATCTCTATAGTTTCATATCATACATCCATTTATCATATCACATATCATAAATCCATTCAACATATCATATATCATATATCATTTTTTACATCATGTCATTACATTTCCATATCACATATCATAAACATATCATACATCATAAACATTTTCATCTACTTATTAATCATATAAGTGCATTTGCATTCACATATATATTCAACATACCATTATCATACACCTTTTTAATCCACTTATTGCATAATATATTTGCATTTACACAAGAATAAAAGTGCATGTATTACATCACATATCATATATCATTTAGGACATCATATCCATAATCGTGCATAAAAGGAACATTATCATATACTTTCAAAATACATATCATCATACATCATACATCCATACATCATGCATACATACATCATACATCCATATATCATCATTATGCACATCAGAAATAGAACATCATAAATCATAGCATATCATCACAAATATAAAACTGCATCCATAACATCATAATAAAAGGATCATCACATGAAATATACAACGTAGAAAGTAAATGCATCCATCATAGAATCATATGAACACATGATAGATTGATAAAAACCACAACATATCATATAGATCTCAAAATCATAAATGTCAAGTATACAAATGATGTCTGAAATGAAGAGAGATATATCATCAAAAAAATGGTTGTAATCAAAATGTACATCATCAACTCAAAATACAATGAATAAATGACATCATGTAGTACTAGCTCCTGACGGTGTAGGAATATCTAGGTCGGTACCTCCTCCACCACCAGAAGTACCGAGATCTCTCAGGTCTCTACGTCGAAGAGGCTAAGTCACACCCACACTGACAGTCTGAGAATGAGTCCTACCTAATCGAGACTATGTGTAACTAACTCGCTGCTCGGAGAGAACTGCATCATGATATTTCCCTCTATAGTACTTGACCTCTCGACCAACGCGGACAACCTCTGCCATGTAATGTGCTAGAGTGGTACCATCTACTAATCTTTGCACTCTCTCAACCTGACCCTGAGCCTGCTCTGAAGCCCGTCTGGCAGTGTCCCTCTCAGCTGTCAAGGTTGTGATCTATGCCTGCGTTGTAGCCAACTGAGCCTGTACTGATGCAAGAGCCTGAGCATGGGCCTGAACATGAGCCTGCATCTGTGTTTGGGTCTATGCCAACAAACCCTATGCCTGAGTCAGCTGCCCCTGTAGTGTCTGAATCTATACTTGCAGACTCACTATCTGAGTCTACTCCTGTTGCACATGCTCCTTTGAGGGGTCAACAACTACTCGCCTCTTGTGAGGCATAGAATACTCCTCCAAGGCTGGACCTTACCCACCTACACCAAATCTTCCTGGACTATCTCCATCACTATCTCCACTACTACTCTCCCCATCCCCATCATCATTACTATCACTCTCATCTTTGTTGTCGTCCTCATCACTACTACTCTCCACCTCCTCCACCTCCACATCCTCCTCACCACCGACCACCTCCTCACCACCAATCTCCTCTCTCCTTCATCAACGTCGGTGTGCAAACACAATCTCCTCCCCAGTAGGTAATGGTGTTGGCTCATCAGGAATAGTAATGTGAGGAAATGGATGCAAAACAAGGTACTTGGCATAATTTGTTGTAACAGGTGCCTCCAAAATATTAGGTGGGATCTCCCAAATATATGGCTATAAAGCTTGAAACTTCTGCACTACTGCATCATATGATATCCCAAGCCCCCAATTTGTTGAATCTAACTATCGTCGAGCATAGTGTGCAACACCCTACGGAATACCCTAAACAATGTCATACTGGCGAAGCACTCATCTCAGAAGAAATCTCTCCAGAACCCATTGTGTACGCCCAATCAAAGTAAACGAATGACAAAGGAATGGCAGTTGTACATCATCATCATCCCACTTCTCAAAATTCAAGAGGGGTGCCAAGTAACAGTCTACATATCATCTAATACTATGCGCTAATGATCTAACTTACCCAACTTAGGCTGAGTAAGTCGACCGACATAAATATGTACATATGAAGCCCTGCCTGGCAGGGCGTTTCCTCACTGGCACTTGTCGCGTGACAATAATGTGCTCCCACACCCACACCTGAAGTAAAGTAACACCGGCTGATAAACTCTGACCTCCAAGGTACACCACTAAATGTAAATCATGATAAAGGTGGGCAAGCATGCACATGGCCCAAGCATACCTAGTCCCATGAATGACCATACTCTCTAGTACACATCCCCAACCAATAGTGAATCCCTTTGACCTACAATCAGGACAAAGGAATCCTCCAATGAATCCAGAAAGAATTGTCGACAAACTGGGATAAGCATCCACCATCTCCCGCCATGGAATCCACTCTCCAACAATCCTAGCATCCTGAAATACCCTTTGAAGAGCATCAGTACCACCTTGCTCTGATGAATCGTAAACAATGATATCTCCCACAACTGGTATTTGCAAAACCTCCAAACATCCTCTGGTGTGATTGTGATCTCACTAGTACCTAGGTGAAAGGTGTTATGCTCGTTGTGCCACCTCTCTGCTAATGTTGTCAGGAGACCCCGATTAATCCTAATCTATGGCATATCAAGTAGAGAAGACAATCCACAACGAGTAATGATAGTTGTCTCAAGTTGGGCCAAATTTCGTATTAGATCAAATGTCTGAGGAAACTTCTCTCTAATCTAGAGGTTTTCCAACACCTCCTAGCATCATGAAATGATCAAAGTCAGAACTTTTGTCAAAAAAATCATCAAAACATCAAATATCCTATCAAACCTAATCAGCTCTTGATGAGACTCAGCTCTTGATGAGACTTTTTGAACAAATCTCATGAGCAAACATCATTGAGCCTCACCTATAATGAGGTCAATCATCAAACATCATTAAACCTCGCCTATCATGAGGTCAATACATCAAATCAACCTCGCCTATCATGAGGTTCATCAATCAAATTATAATTATTCCTCACCTATCATGAGGATAATTATCATCAAATCAAACATTAGACCTCACCTATCATGAGGTTGAACATCATCTACTTGATTAAGATCATCAATCATATCAAACCAAAGGTTGACACAATCAAAAATTGACAAAATCAAGGACAAATTTGACAATTTTTTGCAATCTGACTTACAAGTGCTAAAACAAAGTTTCTAAGCACCAAACTATCAAAAGTGCCATTTTAAAATGAAAAATCGCTAAAACAAACAGTTAAAGCACTAAACATCAAAAGTGCCACTTCATTAGGCAAAAGCGCCAAAACAGACAGTCAAAGTGCCACTTTATCAAAAGTGTTATTTAATCGGGGCAATATGCTAAAATATCAAGTAGAAGCGCTAAAAAATTGAAAGCAGTAAAACAATATGTCTAAGGGCTAAACTTTTGATCCTACGTACTAAAACTACCGAAGGGCTAAATTTTTTTTGCCTAAGTGCTAAAAGCTTGAAAGCGCTAGAACATAATGCATAAGTGCTACTGCAGCATGTAGAAGCGCTAAAAAAAGGAAAAAAATTAAAATTCGAAAAAGTGCGAAAAATGATGAATGCACGAAAAAAGAGGGGTTTATGGGTATGTACCGGAGGTCCGTAAGTGGTCAGGCACTGGTGACGTCGCACACGCTCAAACCGGTGAGTGTGGTAGGGAATCGGCATCCTGCTCCAAAGTTCACAAATTGCTCTCTCACAAATTTTTAAAACTCAAATGCACAAAAGAGTTTGAAAATGACCTTTTGACCTATTAAAGGTTATTTTTGGTGGGATTTTTATGGGGTTAATTATTTATTTTTAAGAGATTAATTAAAATTCATCCAAGGGAAATATTCTACATTCTTTATTGGGAGATAAATTTATTTCACCATCAAATCTTCAACGAATCATCATCAAATCATTGAAAATTTATAAAAATCAAAAATTCAAAAAAATTCAAAAAAATCAAACATTCATCAATTTATCTCCTAAGGGGGCATATATTCATCATTACTTGAAAATCCATGTCTGGGGCATTCTAAAAAAAAATCCGTCAATACTAGCAGCAGCACAAAATTTTCTTTGAAGCAATGCGTAAACACATCACTTCAAAGAGGGGCAAAATGTATACACCTAAAAATGGTTTGGAGAATATAATTAATTAAATATGATTTATTTGATTAATTAACCTTTATTTCATCTACTATTAAATAAATAGAAATATTTATTTATATAGTTCATCTTAAATTCTTCAATCTTTATTCTATTATTTTCGTCTTAATTAAATAAATGAATTTCACTTTATTTTATTTAATTATCATAATTAAATTCCTCTACTATTAAATAAATAGAAATATTTATTTATAGTTCATTCTCATATTCTTCAATTTTAATTAAATATACAACTTCAATAGTTTGTGTTATTTAATTATCACATCATTCAATCTTAATTAATTACACAAGGTTAAATACTTTGTTTTTTAATTATCATATCCCTTCTATATTTATTTAATAAACAAATTCTATAGTTTGTTTTATTAAATTATTTATCTCCTTTTACTAATTTGAATAAAATCATAAATTATTCAAATAAAGGCATGAAGGGAAATTTCCTCTATTCACTCACCTACCAAATTAGATATCAAATATCCAATTTAATTCAACTGGTATTTATGGGAAAGTTGTGGAGACAAATTTGCAAGCAATCCTCTCAATCTCATTCCTCTCATTCTTCCTATCATCTAGCCTAATGTTTTCATGGGGAGAAACCAGTCCCATAACCAGCTCAAGTTTCTCAATCTCTCAACATTCAATTCTCTAGATTGAATCCAAGCCTTTGTTGTGCTGCCCCATCACAATGTGTTGTCGTAAATCTATATATACAGCCTTTCTTCACAGGAAAAAGGATCCAAAATCTCTCATCTTTGTGCAAACTTACTCTGTAGGAATAGCAATCCAACAATCATAGCATCAGTAGAATCAATATCATTACTACATCATAGTTTTACTATAGTTTTCATCCATCAGGTTTCATGTCAGCATAGTTTATAGTAGCATCAATATCATTTAGAAATCACCATATAGAAGTACATCATTGCATTTAGCATCACTCCATTCTCTAGATTGGCATTTTAACAGTCACACTGCTTACCAAATCTGAGAGCCCTTTATGATTTGATAAATCTTTGGAGATAGGAAACAATGAGATGCTTTCAAGTTTTTTGTGCTTTAAATTAGTTAATTGTTGTTAAATCTTGATATAATGTTTCATTAAGAAGTTTTTTTAGTTTTTTTACTTATTTACTTATTCTACACTTACAGGTACGAACAAATGAGAGATAAGCACCAATCTCAGTCTGTAGGTTATACTCCATTAAGTTATGTGTCAAAGAGTGAATCCAAAGGATACACTCCACTCGACTATCTAAATAGTCACTCCATGCAATCAAAGGGATTTTGAAATCCTCATGAAATGAATAAAATCTTATGTTTATCAAAAGTGTGTACTTAATCTTATGTGGAATTCTTTATGTGTGTATGAATTCCATTTTACTGTTTTCCATAAGATAGTTGATAACATGATTAAATCTAACATGGATAAACATTCAAGTAAAATCCATTCTTGTGAAAATGGTGAGGACAAGAACTAATCCTAGCGGAAGCCACAAAGTAGCGCAAGGACCCCCAGGAGTTGAAGCTAGACTTGACCAGATCTTGGCAAGGTTGACTAACCTTGAGCAGGAAAGAGTTAAGGATAGGGTAGAGAAAAAAGTTCCCATTAATGAGCATGAGGGAGAAAACTATTCTCATGTGCATGGTGAAACTCATAATCACAAGAGTGAAAAATCACCTACGCCATCCAAGGAAAGAAATAAGAAGTGTATTGCTTCCAAACTTTCTAGAGATATGAAGAAGATTACCCCACCTAAGTTTGAGGGAAGCACTATTGAAGATGAAGTTGAAGTGTGGCTTGTTCAAATGAAAAAGTATTTGAAATCTGAAACTACATGAGACCACTAAAGCCGCTTAGGGTGCATACCAGTTAGCTGGAGACGCCTCTAATTGGTGGATGAACAAAAATTTGGAACTCAATATTAATTCTTGGAAGGTGACATGGGAGAATTTTTTGATATTTTCTGTAAGAGATGGTTACCCTAACTCTATTATGACCAAAAACTCATGGATTTCCAAATTTTGAAACAAGGTGGTATGTTAGTCAATGAGTATTGGGAGAAGTTTACCTAACTTCTACGTTATGTTCCCATATATCACAAAGATGAATGCTTCCGCATAAGAAATTTTATCGTGGGACTTAACGATCAGATTGGAGGAGAGGTGGATATGCACAGTCCAACAACAATGGATCTTGTATATGAGAAAGCAATTAAATATGACCAAAAGCTCAAGGCTAACTCCACTCGTCAAGAAAGTAGAGATCATAAGAAGGTTGCAAAAGTTCCTGACAAGCCAACTCCAAAGAAGGTGGAAGTTGTGTAGAATGTACCAAGGAAAAGGGAAAAGGGATCCTACAATGGTGGAAAGGAGTCTAGAAGAGAGCGTATGAGAAATGGCTCCATCAATGGTAATACCAACAAAGCTAATGAAAATGTCAACAAGTTTGGAGAACCCACAAGGAAAAGAGGACCGACTATGAGATGTTATACATGTGGAGAGGACCACTATGCTAATAAATGTCCTAATAAATCTTCTAGATCATGACCATATGGTAATCCATTACCCACCCAACAAGTGGTGTTTCAACAAAAGACACATCCAGCTGTGGATGATCGTCAGGCAGAGTATCAAGTAACTCTAGTTGAAATGCCAGGTATTTTGTTTGGCTTACCCATTTCTATTCTTATTGATACTGGTGTAACTGAGAATTTCATTTCACCTAGAGTAGCTAAACAATTATCTAGGAAGGTTGGATACATGGAAATTTCTTGGGATGTTGAGTATGCAAACTAGACAAGAGCAAGGTGGAACAATGTCTATTTGAGAATAGGATAGAGCTACCTAGTTTTTCTACAGAAGCGAGCCTATATGTTGCACCTCTAGGATCATATGACGTCATCCTAGGTATGAATTGGTTGTGGAGAAATAGGGCTAAGGTAGATTTCCATGCTAAAATTGTAGAATGCCTAGATAATTTTGGTAATCAAGTAAAATTTCAAGGGATACCTAGAGAGATGAAGATTAGTCAAATCACGACAATGCAACTATTAAGAGCTAAGATGAAAGGGTGCAAACTCTTTACCGTCAAGATAGAAGAACTTGAAAAGGATCTTGATAACTTGGAATTCCAGAGCTTTCGAGAGTTAGAACATGGTGAAATAGATGAAAATGGAAAGTAGATTATGGAGAAGTATCCAATATTGAGAAAAAAATTTGATGTGTTTTCCGATGAGTTACCAGGGTTGCCACCGAAGAGAATATTTGATTTCTCAATAGATATAGTCCCAGGGTATGAACCTATTTCCAAGGTGCCCTATAGGATGACAACCACCAATTTGATGGAGCTTAAGGCACAATTGGATGAATTATTGTCTAAAGGGTTGATAAGACCAAGTGTTTCACCTTGGGGAGCGCCAGTCATCTTTGTTAAAAAGAAGGATGGTAGTTTGTGTTTGTGCATCAACTATTGTATGCTTAACAAAGCTATGGTGAAGAACAAGTATATGTTGCCATGCATAGATGATCTTTCGATCAAATGAGGGGAGTCTTCGTATTATCTAAAATAGATATGAGATCTAGATATCACCAATTGAGGGTTAGAGATGAAGACATCTTTAAAATTGCATTCAAAACCAGATATGGACACTATGAGTTCACAGTTTTACCCTTCAATTTAATGAATGCACTTATAGCATTTATGAAATTGATGAATAGTGTATTTAGAGACTATCTAGATAAGTTTGTATTAGTTTTTCTAGATGAAATTCTGATTTATTCTAGGAATGAGAAGGAACATTGCAGGAATTTAGAGATTGTCCTACAACGCTTAAGAGAACATAAGTTGTACGATAAACTCTCTAAGTGCACATTCTTCCAAAGGAGAGTACATTATCTAGGGCATGTGATCTTGATGGATGGAATTTGAGTAGATCCAGCTAAGATCAAGGCAACACTTGGATGGCCAGTACCTAAGAATGTGTTGGAGGTAAGAAGTTTCATGGGTCTAGTAGGGTATTATAGGAAGTTTGTTACAAATTTCTCCAAGATCGCTTTTCCAATTACTTCCTTACAAAAGAAAGGGAAGAGATTTGAGTGGAATGAGAAGTTCCAAGAATCCTTTGATCTACTCAAAGAGAAGTTAACCACCGCACCGATCTTGAAAGTACCAAATCTTGAGGGTAACTTTACTATTATCACATATGCATCTAGGGAAGGTTTAGGAGGGTTGTTAATGCAATATGGGCAAGTAATTGCTTATGAATCCAATAATTTGAAACCTTATGAGATGAATTATTCATTGCATGATTTGGAATTAGCAGTTGTGGTTCATGCATTACAAATGTGGAGGCATTACTTGTTAGGGGAACCCTTTGAGATGAAAACTGATCATAATGGGTTAAAGTACCTTTTCACTCAACCTAATCTAAATGCTAGACAGAGAAGATGTTGGGAGTTAACAGTTGATTATGATTTCAATATCAGTTATATAAAAGGGAAGGAAAATCGGGTTGTCGCTGCCTTGAGTCGAAGACGACATATTGCTTCAATAGTTACGATTCAAACCGACTTTAAAGGGAAAGTGTTGCAAAAGTGCAAAGAGGATTAGTACTACTTGCAAGTCAAGCAAGAACTCACTAGCAATTTGCAAGATTCTAGCTATGAAGTTTTTCTTTTTGAACCTACCAGATTACTTAGATATAAGGGTAGAATGTATGTACTTGGTGTAGATGAGTTAAGAAATATGGTATGCAAGGAAGTACACAAAGCACCGTACTCTAGACACACTGGAGTGACAAAAATGATGGCAGATGTGAATCCATTATATTTTTGGAAAGGGATGAAATGAGATGATGCTAGATTTGTGGCTAGGTGACTTAAGTGTCGAAGGGTGAAAGTAGAGCATCATCATCTTGCAGGCTTGTTATATCCCCATGATACACCTGTTATCAATTCAGATTGCACCCGAATGCTCGATTAGTTAAATCTAGCAATCTGTTGAAACATGGAATGATTCTCAGGCCTGTGGGTTGCCTAATTTCGAGAATCAATCTCCAGAGAGGGCTGGTTCCCTGATAAAAACTAATTGACTTGACTGGGAAAGAGGTAGAAAGACTAAGTCTGAATTCTAAACTATAAAACTGTTAATTTATGGTGATGCACCGAAGAATCCAACTTGCAGACTTAACTCACAAAACAGTTATTCACTATTTTTATTCGCACAACCAGATCTGGAAGTTTAAACACTTGAATATTTTAAACAAAGGTTATTAAAGAAACAATCACAGAAGGGAAGTACAATTTCCACAACTAGACTGTTTGATTATTGATCAACACAATGTTTAACCAGTGGATTTAAACCTGGATGCATACAGAATTCACTAAGGAGACAGAAATATTTAAAGGTTTCAAAACTGCAACACAATAATTACTTCGATCAATCCCACATGACAAAGATGCTTGAAACTTGAAGGCAAATTCTAAAATACTGAAAATTGAAGGAATTCTCTGCAATAACACGATTTGAACCTGTAAAAACACTGCTGTATTAATCTGTAAATAAATGCTGAGTTACAAGATAGTCTTCTTTGCTGAAGGCAAAGGCAGAAAACAAGAACTAGAATGAAAAAGATAAACTTTTTCAATATATACAAAAAAGGCACTCCAAAGTGCATGAATAGTAACTGAAAGTCATCAGAAAGTGAAAAGATGACAATTACAATGTGAAATTCGAGCACAAGTGAAAATCCCTGAAAAAGTGGCTCAAACTCATGCAAAAATGAGTGAACACCAACTCAAACTGGCGACCATAAAGCGTGTAACTGATCTGCAACTCGAACTGAACTGAAAATCCCTGAAAAGGTGGCCTAAAGCATGTAACACTGCCTCGTTTTTATCAATCCGCCCATGCACATTTGAAAGTCTACCCTTGCACGATCAATCTTCAGTCGAAGCTATAGCTCTGAACTTGAGACTTACTATCAATTTCACATGTGCGTGAGTGAATTTTTTTAAAAATATTTTCCCATTCGACAATAGTTGATTTAAAAGATTATTAAATAATAATAATCTTCAAATACTATTTTACAATATACAATAAAGGGAAAATAATAAAATAAATGCTTTGCAAAAGAATAATTTTTTCCTTATGACTCCTCATAATAGCGCTCCAAACTCTCACTTTGCATTCAAAAGTCAAAAAGACTCAATATCCTCTCACATGATGTCGGCTTCCTCATGCAATTAATGATGAAATATATACTTTGTCCTCCAAATGTTATTTTGGCCCTAATGATTTCATGGCTTTGGTTATCTCACGGCCCCCTTAAGTCATTAGGTTTCATTGACTTTAAAGTCAATACCATGGTGATAATGCAATGAAATGATTTTGCTTAAAAGAAAGGTCAAAACACCTATCAAAGATCGAACTAGGCTAACCCTAATCACTTCTCCATTCGCGCTTTGCATCTTGAAGAAGAAAATGAGCGCCGCCACTGGAAGAGATAGGGTTTAGACTGGAGCTATGAATTTCCCATTCGAGCTGCATCTGAGCGTCATCTTTCTGAAACTTTGAAGGAGAAGAATGCAGAGGTAAGTTTACTTTATGGCAATACTGAGAATCGGGTTCCATTCTGAGTCTATTTTAGTCTTTTGTTTGGTAGCGGATTTCACCATTTCTTGATGTATTTCTTTTTTAATGTTCTCTGTTGATGCCTTATCTCATTCTGAGGGTGATGAGAGTACTTACCTCTGCATTTTTCTGACATCTCTTGCTGCTACGTATCAAGCTTCTTAAAGATCTTTAAAAATTTCTTTATGATCTTACTTCTGTTGGTCATAGCCTTGAGGCTGCCAGTTGAAAAGTTTTTCTGAAACCCTTAACTCATGCTTCTTAATTCTTTTCCTGTGTGTTGATTCACTGCTTCGTTCGGGCTACCAATGAATGAGTTCGAGTTTGAGCACTGACTTATTTTGCATGGTTTTAGAAACACGGCTGTCACAAAATATCTTGGTAAAATATTTTGTTTTTCTCAAATTTGTTGCTTTGAATCACTATTGAGCTTGTATCCATTATTTCTTATGCTGCCTCTGGCCGCCATGGTATACTGGTTATGGAACTCAGGCTCACGCACTTTATATTGTTTCCTATCAATTTCTTGAAACTTGAAAGTGGAAGAGCCTAGGTAAGCTCGTGATCTTATCAAACTGGCCCTCTTTTCACTGTATTTTAACTGCATTACCTGGTATATCTTTTGATAGGAAAGGCCGTGGACCATTAACTCAAATCTTCTCCATTTCATGCTTATTTTATGGCTTTTGATCTCACTTATGAAGAAGATTTATTTTTCTGTATGTGGGTTTCATTATAGCTGAGTTCACTCGAACCCATCATTTCTTATTTGCATTATTGAAGACCCTACATATTATTCCACTCTTTCATGAATAGTGTCTGGGCACAGCTTGGCACACTGGGTATTTATCATTTAAAATGTTGTCTCTGTTATGATGCTGGAATTATATTTTTACAAAAGAAACAATGAAAAGCTTGAACCATTATTATTTCTCCTGTAACATCAACCATATGGAACTCTGATTATTTAACTGTTGCTGTCCCACAAAATCTTTGCCCAAACATAAAGCAATAGCATTTTTCTGACATCTCTATATATGAACTGCTTCCTTACCTCCTTTGAACAACATTCTGTTTTTCTCAATTTTGTATTTGAACAGTTATAGAATCATTTCAAACACCTGTGCAGAGATTTTGTATTTAGATTTCATGACTCTTGTTTATATTATTCGACTACTGTTGTGCATAACTCGTAAGCACTTTCCTTTCATTTTGTGCCTAACTTAATCACCAAAAATTGCTGTTCTCCCAACCTCTAAATCTAGATAACCCTGTTCATGACTATACTGTGTATGCCTTTGTGCTTTGGTGAATAACCTCTCAATTAACACCTACAATCATTGCATGAGACTGTCCAATGGTTTCAAACTGCTCCATATAGCTTTTCCTTTTGTTTTGAAACTTCAAACTGGCAGATTACAAAAATAGTAATTATCTATGAATCTGGAACAACGTTGTTTATTCTATAATCCCCATCTTAATTTTACCAGTCATAGGGACTGTCAACATCCTTTTATATCTTGCATTGACTGAAAAATCATTGCCATCATGGAGGTGCTGTAACATATCTCTTCGTGATGGATAACTGGTGCCTCCGATGTGGCTGTTTATGTTGCTGTAAGGAAAGCATTTCCATATGGATCGAAATACCACTCTCTTTAAATGCTGATTTCATATAGATTGAGGCTGCTGCTCCATAAAATAGTGATTTTCCTGCTCTATATAAATCACTGACTGTCTTTTTCATTTCCTCATTGGGCATTCTATTTCACAATGAGAAAGTGTTACATTTGTGTTACCTTAAAAATGATTCTTAACTGTAAATGCTTAACTAAACATCAAAACAGCATTGTTCTTGACATTGTAATTGTTGAACATGGAGAATTAATTGCTGAACATGGAAATTCTCCTCATAACGTTGAAATTGAACTGTTATCTTGAGTCTTCTATAGACTGTGCATGCACTTGATGGTGTAAGAATCAAAACAAAACGCTGAATGCTCTGTTTATCTGCCATGATACTTTACTGTTCCTTTGATTTGTGAGCAAAAGATAATTGCTCAATCAGTTCCATCATGCTGATTTAGACTGTTTTATCATTTGATATTATAGTACAGTAATCCTTTCTTGCTCTATAATTGAAAACCTGATATGCCGGGCTCAACCCTTGTGGGAGCCCGTTTTACTCCACATATCTGATGAAATGAACTTGAATATGAAAAAACCTGTTCCTGCACATTGAAACAAACATGTCAGCAAAATATAAGAAGTTGAAAGTTTCCATTGAATTATGTCTTTCCGCTCGATTTTTTCAATTATCTGATGAATGCTTGGTTTAATGCAAATTACATTTCTGTCTGTAGCATAGATGTAAGGCAGAAAGTAATTCACCATTGCTTAGAGTATAACTCTAATATCATTTCCTTAATGATTTTGCAGGCATACGGAGCGATGAAGCGAGGCTGCAACTGCTTGGATGCATGAAGGCTAGAAGCACCAACAAAGTGATTCGTCATTACAGGCAATGATGAATTACTTTTCTTTTTTCTTACGCTCATGCTATTTACAGCAGTGTGGTCTGTGTTTAGATTTAATATTCATCTCTTGATTGTCAGAAACAATCTCAGTTACTCTCGCGGCTTGTGCGAGATTCAACATTTTCACGAACTGAATAAAAGTATTATTATGCAATTTTCCTTAATTTTCCGTTTTAACATTTGCACAACAAACTTATGACACATTTGTAAGATGATTTCAATAACGATTCAACGAACACTTTATCAGCAAAATTTAAAAAAAATTCCTGTACCTATAATAGCTGAACTTCATTCAGCTCTACCTATTGAGCGTAGAGTGAAAAATAGGTAACAACACCAAAGAGGAAGTGGCAAGTCATAAGTATGGACTTTGTGCAAGGATTTCCTATGTCAAGAAATAAGCATAATTCCATTCTTGTGGTTGTAAGCTTACCAAAGTAGCACATTTTATACCCAAGAATCTAATTGATGGAGCACCTATCATAGTAAGGAAATTTTTGCAAGAAGTGTTTAGGTTGCATGGGATTCCTGAAAAGATTATCTCATATAGTGATGCACGAGTCACTTCTAGGTTTTGGAAAACCTTGTTTTTTTCACTAGGGACTCAACTAAATATTAGCTTAGTGTATCATCCGGAAATGGATGGGAAAATTGAAAGGGTGAATAAAGTATTGGAAGACCTACTTATAATGTATTGCATGGATCAGCAGTACAAGTGGGAAGATTACTTACCCTTAGTAGAATTTTCTTACAACAATTCTTATCATTCTGCGATAAATATGGCTCCTTTCGAAGCATTGCATGGTGAAAAGTGTCAAACTCCTATAAGTTGGGATAAAATTGAGGACAAAGTGATTCTTGGACTAGAAATGTTGGCATAAATGGAGGAGCAAGTTAAGATTCTTAAGCAAAGGTTGGCTAAAGCTAACGACCAACAAAAAAGCTATGTTGATGTCAATAGAGTGCCCAGTAATTTTTTCGTAGGTGACAAAGTATTACTAAGAGTGAAACCTCACAAAAAATCCATTAAATTTGAAAAGTCTTCTAAGTTATCCCTATGTTATGTAGGACTTTTCAAGATTCTAGAGGAGGTGAATCCAGTAGCTTATCAAATTGTGTTGCCACTAGCTCTTTCCAGAATGCATAATGTCTTCTATGTGTCCTACCTTGAAAAGTATATACCAAGTGATAATCATGTGATTGATTGGACTACTTTACGGGTACATGATTTCAGAGTGGTAATTCTCAAGCTTGTCAAGGTTCTCAGAACACGTAAGCTTCACTTGTGTAACAAGGAATTCTTTCAATGCAAAGTCTAGTGGGACCAGTATGCAGAAGACTCAGCCACTTGGGAGGACTATGTTGAGATTCAACAAAAGTTTCCTCACGTTTTAGATGCTTTTGAGAATGCTTAAAGCAATATGTTGTTTAGTTGTTTTGTGTTTTATGTTGCTACATAAAATCATCAGGGATGATGATTCACAAGGGGGGGGGAGTATGTTACACCCAAATTGTGTAGTTACTATTTACTATTACTATGTAGGGTAAATATGAATGTAATGTGAATTCTAGAGATGAATAAATTGTGCTTGTACTTTGTTATCAATGCCTTATGAATGTATGTTATCTCATTTGATGTTTTGAAAAGTACTTCATATATGTGAATGAATGGTTATTGAATTGATATTCTAACTTTGGAGATGAATTACATATACTGCATATTTTGTGAACAGTTGACTGTCATGCGCATGTGTTAGTGGTTGTAGGTATATGTTCAATTCCTCTAGGCGAAGGGGAAGTATCACTCAGGAGAAGATCTTGGTCGGGTAACCAATAACATAAACTATCTGAGCTTACACACACCACAATAGAATAATTGAGTTGAGTCATGATGTGGGAAGCTGGTAAGTCATCCTTAGTTGATGTGTCTACATTAGTAAGAGTCTTGTTTACTATTGAATGCATTATTGGGCGATGTTTATCTGTTTGAGCTTATGAGTTCTTTCTTGTATTACTACGTTTGTATTGATGAGTAGGACAAACGTGGGGTGTGTGTATATATATACACATGCATGTCAATTGGATCTAATGATATGTATATGTATATGCATATATATACCACACCTAGGTGCTTATCAATACAATATTAAATATGTATGGTTATTATGTGAATTGAATGTGTGTGTGTATATATGTATCGATACACATGTATGATGGAAAATAGACATGTCCATACAAATGTATCGATATATGTATACATATGTGTACATGTACATAGAGGCATATACTTATAAATATATACAATAGATATATATTGATAATACTATGTGATTACTATCTTCCTTATACTTATTTGTATATCAAAAGTATACATACATAGTTAGCATATGATATATATATAAATATATATTAACATATATATAGATATATGTCGATATTTATATATATGTATATGTAATATTATATATATATATATATTAATATATATTTAAATATTATCACTTGCATGGAAATCAACTATCATTAACAATGATAGAGGCTAATTATATAACCTAGTTAAAGGTTGATTATATGATACTTATGACTGCATCTTCAAAGGTCGAGTTTTACTCAAGCTACCATGCATTATGGAACAATAATACTTCAAAGTAATTCGCAACAAATAAGTCGATATGTGGAGGAGACTTAATCAACTCCTTAGTTGGGAATAACTTTGTCTTAGTAAACTCTTTAAACGCCTTGTCATTTAGTAGTTATCAACAACAAATTAAGAGCATGTACAACAAGTCGTGGACTTGGTCAATCTGTTAAATGAAGAGAGTCGACTCATATGAGACTAAGTTGATTTGTTCTATGTGTTGCACATTTGATATTGATTGATTCAAATATTGTGTTAACCAGCCAACTGTTGGAAAGAGAGCTATTTATCTTGCGCCACCTTATGAATCCTATTCATTGGAGATGTTCATTGTGTGATAAATTTGAATTACACTTTATCATCATATGTGTTTTTTTGAAATAGTCTTTCACTGTTGTCACCAAAGGAGGTCGATCTGTAGTTTTGTTTGGTTGAGTATGTTCTTCTTTGTGCGCCACCTTTTAGCTATGTGGAGTGAGTGGTGTCGCATGGTGTTTGTTGTCAACACCCATGCCTATTATGTAGGATGGGGAGTGTCTTTTTTATTGTATAAATAGGAGTGCAAACTCACTTGTTTGGGACGCATCACATATGCTTTATGCTCACTATTTTATGCATTCTTCTCTGCAATCCTTATCTACAATATTTTGTGTTATCTCAAAGAAAGTGAGAGTTGTAATTGTTTTCGAGAGTGTTAGCATTTGAGGGAAGTACAATATAAACTTGAGTGAGGGAGGTTATTGTGGTGTAGCTAAAGGATTCAAGTATAAGCTAGTTGTTGTGAGGAAACTGATTTATAGTTGTGTGCAAGTGTTTTTTCCTACTCTAAGATGCAAAACTAAATGAAATGCAACAAGAAAAAACACAAAACAAACACTCAAGATTAGGCCTAAGATAAATTCAAACAAAGCAAAAGAAACGGAACCTTTTACCTTGTTCAAATTGATGGTTTGGTTGGCCCTTGTTGATGATCGATTGTGTGCTCCTTCTTGGAAAAAATGACTCAAATCTTAGCTCTAAATGATGGTAAAGTGATGAGGTATACAATAGAGGATGTGGGTATATGAATAAACGCAAGATTGTGGCTCAAAATGTTGCAACAATGGTGGATGCTTGATGGCTTGAAAAATGGCTAAGTTTATGTGCTTGTATGATTGCTCAAGTGTGGATTGCTAAAGTGGATGATCAGAATGGAGACATTTCCACCATTTTTAGGGGAATTTCCTCTAAAGCAATGGAGGGATAGGATTAAGCCATTGTGGAGGAGATCAAGGGCTAGGGTGAGTTGAGAACTCACAAGCCCTCACAAACTGACATGTGGTGAATGATGTGGAAAAGGAAAGGTGAGGTGGAGATGAGGTGGAGGTACTAGTATGTACCTTGGAAAGGGACAATATCTCCTCATAAAGGAGGTTCTTGTCCACATGTGCCTTGAGAGGACATGTGAGGAATTAAGGTTGACTAAGGACACATGCCATAAATGGCATGAAGATTAGGTTAGCTTAATTAGGTGATTAAGGTTGTGCAAATGTTGGGTTAGGCAGGCTAATGACATATTAAGGGCAAGTGGGAGATTATGGAGGATGTGACCCTAATGATGATTAGGGATGTGCACACCCTAATAACAGATTAATTAGGTTAATCTAGATTAAGGAGGGTTATGGAGGATGTGACTTAGGGAGAGAGAAGAAAATCAATTAAAAATTGATTTAATTCATGAAGGCTAATGACTAAATTAAATAAATTGGGTTATTTATTTAATTTAGAGAAGAATGGTGTTAAGGTATTTGATGAATTAATTAAATACCTTAAGGGACATTAGGCTGAGATGAAATATTAATCAAATAATAAATTATTTAATTAATATGGCTTTGGGATGCAGGATAGAGGAATGGAATGGTGAATTTGACAATATGGGAGTGGTCAAATTCAGGTGTCTACATTTTGCCCCTCTTCGAAATACTCTTAGAATAATAGTGTTTCGAAGAAAAATAAAACATAGACAACTCGATAGAAGAAAATAATGTTAAACGATGCCCCAATATCTCAGGAAGATGGATAGGAAAGAAGAATGCAGAAATATGGTAGGGTATGCCCCCTTGAGAGGGTGGATAGGGAATAAAAGGGGCCTCGAGTGACTTCTCAATATGGAGAAATGAAGGGTACCATACGATAGAGTGCAAAAAACCGTGAATAATTGCTTTTTAACAAAGGAAAATGAGTGAATAGGGTGCAAATGGTAGCCCTCGGAAGAAAAGGGGAAAATGAATTAACAAAGAGTTAATTAAAGGGTAAAAATTACCCAAAAATTAAAATGCTAAATAGGGTCAAAAATGAAATTTATAAATAGTAAATTTGAAAATTTACTATTCACCTAATTCTCATTTGCACACGGCATTCTGTGATTCAGCAAGAAAGAGAGAGAGAGTGACATCAGCAACTGACAGGATGAGTGACATGGAGGGTGATGAGCTGATCAGGGATGACGAGTTGATCCAGGAGGTGTGATAGCACTAATATGAGTGAGTGGTACCTTGCCAGGTAGGTCCTGAATCCTGACTTTGTGATTTCATTTCAATTTATGCACATGTTTTGAAATTCGGGATGGGTAGATTAGAGCATACGAAATTGCCACGGAAGGGTAGATTCACCCTTCTGGTAAAGCATATTCGCTCACCGATGAATTGGTGAGGGAAGGGGCAGACGCACACACCACAGGGGCGGGTGCGCAGGAGAGGGGCGATTGTGAAATTGCCTCTCTCTGACAAGGGCGAACTTGCATGGCACAGAGGTGGGAGGGTTAGGAAATAGGCAATTGTAAAATCACCAAAACTGAGAAAGGGCGAATGTGAATTTTCCCAAAAGGGAAACAATGTGAATTCGCCAGTTGGGAGGAAAAGACACTGGGGTGAATGTGAAATCGCCCGTTGGGGAAAAGGGGGAATGCGAATTCACCTCTAAGGGAAAGATAGGAAATTTCGTGCCCAGGCAAGAAAGGGGAAGGTGCGCCTAGAGAACAGGCGGACCCTAGAAAAGCAACTAGAGGGGAAAACGCACGACCTAGACAAGCGAACATGCTGAAAAAGGGATGGGTGAGCTCACCTTACACAAAGGCGAACTCACTAGAACAGGGAGGGATGAAAAAGACAAGAAATAGGAATGAAATTTTAAAAAGTCTAATTGAATGGTTGGCATGGATGCAAAGTTTCGAGACTCTAAGGATGTAGGAGAGACACTCAGTCATGCTCGATGTGTGTATGAGGGCGATGACTCTAGAGGATCATGCAGCATTATCCCAAGCTAGACTACTTCACATGTTGGGATATCCCAACATCATAGCACACAGACCCCTACTCATAGCATTGATGGAGCAATGGAGCTTAGAGACCTCCACATTCCATCTCCCAATAGGGGAAATGACGGTGACACTAGAGGATGTATGGAGGATCTTGCGGTTTCCCATCCGAGGGTATTTGATCAGCGCTATACCCTGACGATCAATAGAGAGGATTATGTGAGCAATGTCTGATAGATAGTGGAGTGATGAGAGGGAGAGTATGCATGGGGGGAGTGTGTGTTGGCGCAACTGTACTAAGACATGCATGTCATCTGCTATAGATGAGCACTAAGAATTACCCATGTTACTCTACTCTAGGCATGGGCTTGGGAGCACATCAGTGTTGCATGACCAGACATATTGATTCGTGGAGCTTAGGATGAGACATTCCCTATTGCATACTGGTGGGGATCAGAGTACGATTGGAGGCTATACTACCAGGAGGTAGGGAGTCTGGAGGAGTGGTAGTGGAGGTTAGACAGACCAAGGGGGGAGGATATTACATGGAGACCTTACATGGGATGATGGTTTTTGGGGTGGCGTGATGATGATAGGAGATGGAGGGGGTACCTATTCTCATAGTGCTACTTGATTGGTTGGTACCTATTTATCATTGGGCTGCATAGACTAGACAGGGTGAACCGACAGTACGGAGTACAGCAGGACATCCTCGTAGGACCACAGATGTTCAAATGAGTTAGTCATGAATCTAGGGAGATATGGGGTGAGTAGATCACATTGGAGTATGCTCGATAGATGTAGGATGTAGTCCCAATGACCCAGTTTCCATGGAGGGGAGAACCAACTAATGTCGGCATGACTGTATGATATTCTACATGGTGGGCTCAGCATAGGCCAAGGAGGATCACAACTGTGGAGCTGATCGTCAGTGCTTTGGGATTTGCCTCAAATGATGAGTGGTAGTTGGCTAGGCTATAGAGGAGGAGGAGGCGTGAAAGGTAGAGGAGAGATGGAGATGTGGAGATGGAGGAGATGAGAGGGGAGGAGCAGGCGATGGAGGTGGATGCTCCTACAGTGTACCCATTGGCTATGGTACCATATGTGCCACCGCCACCAGAGGACCCAGTCGTGCTATTGATAGGAGCCCTAGCCAGGTTGGGGATAGCGGAGCACAGATTGAGGGAGTCAGAAGTAGATAGGGACAGATTGTAGATAGAGGCAGGGAGACTCCAGGCTAAGGTGGAGCAGTTGCAGTTGCACAACAAGATGGAGACAGAGATTATGGGGCTTTGGCAGATGAGTCAGGGAGGTGGGTGCTAGAGATGCAGAGGGAGAGGGATGAGGTAAGGAGACAGCTGGAGGAGATGAGAGGAGAGAGGGATGAGGCTCGAGATAGAGTAGAGTGTGTTGAGGCAGTCATGGTGGATGCAGGGGGATTGTTGGAGAGGGTGGAGATAGTAGAAGCTAGGATACAAACACTACAAAGTGAGTGAGATGGGGTTGTGCAAAGGATATCCTAGTTAGAGTCCCAGGTTGAACAGATGAGGCTAGCTCAGGAGGTGTGGGAGTAGGAGAGGTGGGCTATCACTCAGCAGAGGAGTAGATATTGGATAGAAAGGGATGTGGGTAGAGCACACACAGCAGGAGAGGCTAATTCCAGGACAGAGCCATCATATTATATGCTTGCTTACTATTAGGCCATCCCAAATCCTGCACGGAGGTTGCCACCATACGTTAGAGCAGTAGCACAGGGACCAACACCCTCTCGATTAGCTCAGACACATACCAGAGGGTACAACCAGTACAGAGAGACTCCTCTGCATGGTCGAGGTTCAAGATCAGACTCCTCCCATAGGTTAGATGTAGGGAGTTGTCGGTAGGGGATGAGCTAGATACAGGATTCAGATTTTGACAGGTGTAGGATGGATGGATAGCTCATGCAGATGAGGACTACAAATACTTTTACATGGATTGAGCGGATTCATTTATTCATTCATTCTTTTATTAGTTATTCTTTATTGATTCAGGACACCATGATGTGTCAGATGTAGTCTCTGTATTTGATTATTTTCCCGCACTTGGACCTTTATTTGATGGACTTTCATGGACCCTATGATGGACTATTATTATGCATTTACATGGAATTTTTATGATCTTTTTATTATGGACTATGATGGACACGTGGTGGACACTATATATTTTTTGATATATATATATATATGATATGATATGTGATGGACATTGATACTGTAGACACGTAAAATATACTGATTGACATCGTGCATCTGATCCTGACTTACTAACATCGTTTCTTCCGGAATCATCCCTCGGTCTAACCATTTAATCAAATTCCCCTATCTGATTAAATTCATCAATATTCGTCTCTTGATTAAATAAATCATTTTGTCTAATTAATTCAATCTCTTTTGTTAATTAAATCAATCCATCTGATCTAATTATCCCTATTTAATTAAATAATCAATTTATTTGATTAAATCTCTAAATTCTATCCATTAAATTAAATAAATTAAAACCTTATTTGATTTAATCTAACATCATTCCTTTTAATTAAATAAATCAAAATCTTGATTTAATTAGCCTCTTATCACATTCCTCTCTTATTTGATTTAAATAAATCCATATATCTAAGTCAAATAGGTCACATCATCTAATATCCTATTAAATTAATTGACCCTTGATTAATTTAATCTCCTCTCATGTCACATCCTCTAGATAATGCAAGTTGCACATGAAAATAGATTTCATTCATTTATTAAATCCCTATTTTCCTCACATGGCATCTTTTGGAATATTCTCTCAATTTGAATTCAAAAATTCCAAGTCAAAATGTACATCCAACAAGGCAATAAATTCATCTTACATGTCCTTTGCCTTGGGCCAAGTGGCATTTATTGCATTTTCCCTTCCCTCTTACATGTCATTTCAACAAATTTGAATTTCAAATATTGGCATTTATTGGCACAAACCCCAAATCTTGCACATCCATCATCCACTCATAGCTTGACAAGTGGCATCATATCATTGGATGAATGTTAGTCCCACATTGCTCAAATTTGGACTTTCATCCATCTTGAAATCCTATAAATAAAATGCTCATATCCTCATTTGATCATCCACAATCCAAGCAAAGTTACCATGCTAAAATACTTAGCCATTTCCATTCATCAATCTTGAGTTCTTAGCTAGGTTATTGCAGATTTTGGCTTGGAGCTCTCACCATTCATCATCAAAAGTGGATCAAATCTCTTCATCAAATCAACATATCGAAGCTTGCAATCATAGGAATTGGGAAAGGGCCAATTTTCACATCAAATTGGCACCAATTCCCCCATGGGATCAAGAGTTTGCTTTTCTAATTAGGATTCAACCTTTGTTTTGTCATTTGCTTTGTGTTCTTCAATATTTTCTTCCTAATTTGAATGTTGTAAATGGATTTCATGGGGAATCCTTGTTTAGACTTGCAATATCTAACTTGAGGTGTTTATTCTCTTTGTTTTGCAGGTACCTAGGTTTGGGTTCACACATTTGGCGCTAGAAGGAGGGGTGGATATCATTATTTCTAACATTTTCTTGAAAACTCCGCATTTTTCTTCACACAGGAAATTCCAAAGCGGGCTCGTCAGCGTCGCTATATGGCATCGCTTGAAACACAAACTGTGCTGCTGGACTCGTCCCACCAAAAAAATTAAATTTCTAACTCTACCGTTAGACTCGTTGAATTGCAAGACTTTTTGAAAATTTTGAAAACAATGACGCTGGGGATGAACTGCGACGCTGGGCGAAAAAAGTGACGTAGTTGAGCTCTCTGTCCCGACACAGAGCGTCGCTGGTTGGTAAGCGGTGCCGTGAGAGCACCGCTGGAAGAACAAACTACGACACCTTCACGAGTTGCGACACTGGGAGACAGAAAAAGGGAGAATTTAATTTTTTAGCACGTGCTTCTAATTTATGACTAATTTTTCCTCTGTTTTTTGCTTTTTAATTTCTGTGTTTTTTCCAGAATCTAACTGTTTTTCTCCTTTGAAGCATGAGAAGGGTGTTCGTCAAATCAAAGTGTTTTTAAACACTCTAGTGTTTGTTTAACACTATTTTAAGAATTTGTTATCTTTTCATTCTTAGAACACTATCATTTGGGCTTAAAAAGAACCTTTCAATTTCTTCTTGCAAAGGTTAAAACGAACTTTAGGATCAATAACATACTAGATTTTGTTTCTTGGATTGACAAATTGAACAAATATCTTTCACTTGTGATTTGGTGCTCTAAAACAAACTCACATATTGCTTTGAGGATTTAAAAAGAACAAGTGTAGCTTTGTTTTTGTGAGGGCTTACTTAGACTAAAGCCATCAAAAAAGGACGTATGTGCTTCTCTCGCGCTTTATAGCGATCTTGAGAATCAAAAGGCCTTTTTCATGACTTTGGGTTAAGACAAAGCAATCACCTCCACACTTCGATTTGGGCTTAAAATTGAACAAAATCTTGTGCGAGTGTGAATGAATTTATTGCATGTGCTCTCCCTTTGTTTCTAAACAAAGTTTGATCGAACTATGAATAAGTTTATTTGCTTTTGTTTATCCTAGAGGGCCTGCCTTGGGGAAAAAGTACTCACCCAAGGGAACGACTCAACCAGTAACACTCTAAAGCCAAGAGTATTTCCAATCGGGATATAAATGTGGATATTGGAAGAAATGTCAATATTACGCGGTTGATTCCGACAAGATGGATCCGAAAGGGGACTCTTGCCGTATCGGTCAATCTCCACGAACAGAAAGTCCTTACTAAAACCCATGTGCTATAATTTTCCAAAATCCTTTTATCTATTTGTTGGTGCAAGAACGGACGTTCTGAAGCCGCCCCACACTTTTACAGTCTTCTAGTAGAAATGGAAAACATGCCATGGGAGTTTCATGGGTGTTGATGCTTGGCTGCCCCATATAAGTGAGTGTCGTGGAGGGGAGCCAGTGGGGTCAAGCATCTAACCATTCGCTAGAGATAAGCATAGTTGGACTTGTCCAAATGGGAATCCAACAAATATTGTCTTACACATCCATAGGATTGTACTTATTCTTGGGTTACAAAATGAATTGCTTGATCGAAAACACCATGAAAACAAACACTTAACATCATCCAAATTTCAAACCCTTTTGAGGACAAATGCAATTGACTCAATCCATATGTTATTGCTTTCCCTTGGGATTCACATCCTTAGAGGTTTCTAAACATTGGATTATATCTCAATTTGTCTCATTAAGTAAACAATAGGAAAACCCTTGCCTTAACTTCATTGAATTTCCACATAACATATCTTGCAGGGTTTGAAGAAATTAAGACATTGGACATCTTAGTTTGAAAACCTAATTGAAGAAAGTGTTTTTGATAAAATAAATACATTAAGCAAAGCTAAGCAAAATTAACTTTCATATGTGTTGAAGACTCCAAATCCCAAAGCACAAATCATTGATTGAAAATCTGAAAATGTGTGTTCAAATGGAATCATTTTTTGGTTACAAAGGTCTTTAGGAAGCATTTGCATGCTCTTCAATACCTAGGTCTAGGCAAACAAAGTGTACCTTTTTAGGTTCATCTTAGGATCAAAACATA
Source organism: Sequoia sempervirens (assembly GCA_007258455.2). Lineage (NCBI taxonomy): Eukaryota > Viridiplantae > Streptophyta > Pinopsida > Cupressales > Cupressaceae > Sequoia > Sequoia sempervirens. The sequence continues at coordinate 154,659,245 of VDFB02075321.1, forward strand.
TCAAAATATTTTTCATCCATCCTCCAAAACATCAAAAACAAAATCACCTCATCATCACCTTTTGAAAAATCTTGAAATCATCCTTAATACTAGGCTTTGTGGCAAAATCAAAATCATCAAAATCATTGAGACCAAATCCTTGAAAACATTTATCAAAATCACCTTTGGCTAGGCATGTGTAGATGCATCCTTTTGCATATACTTAGTCAAAGTTATCCAAATCATCTTTTCTAGCTTAGTAAATGTTGATGAATCCTTCTTCATATACTTAGTGAAACAATTATCTTGTTTGAATAGGTGTGGGTAGACGCATCCTTCTCCTCGCACATATTCAAATCATCATCCTTTGAACAAAGCTATCCCTTAGATCATCATCCAACATCTTAGGGTCTTTTTGTTCAAAAATCCAAATCAAAATCAAGGACAAAATCCCAAATCCAAATCAAAATCAAAATACACAAAATCCTGAAAAGCCTAGTATTTCATTCAAGATTTATCAAAAGCCAAAAACATCCATATCATCCATCCCTAACATCATCATCACTATCATCACCTTTGATCCTAAGGGAATCCTAAAACTTTCTACTTTGGGGCATAAAATAAAGTTCGATCCAAAGAATCAAGAGGTTCATCTCCCATATTCTTGAAGATTGATCCTTGTTTTATGGTTCTAACTAGATCTTAATACAAGAAGAGTATGGAAGCCAACAAAGAAACACCCGCTTCAAGTGATCTTAGCCAAACAAATGCAGAAATGAATCCAGCTGAATCAAGCAATCCATTGACCCTTTCATCATCACAAAATTTGCAAGAAGAAAATCAAGGAGAGGACCTTACATTTGGAATGTCTCGCGAAGAAATGACAGAAATGCTTCAAAATCCGGAGAATCATAAAATCATCAACATCATGATGAGACTCAACCCTTCATTATACATGCTTGAACTAGCAAAACAAGGGGCCAAGTTACCTTCAGATTTCGATGTGAGTACTATAGTGGAAACATCTTTTCCTCCAATCTCATCCACCATCCCCATTTCATCTACACCTCCATCTCAAAACATCACGCAAAACATTCCGCAAATTATGACATCTTTTGCTCCAACACAACCCAATGTTAACAAGGGAAATACATTTCTCAATGCTCTTCAAGCACATCCCCTTGTTAATAATCAAAACTTGGACGCAAATACCACCTTGGAACAAAACATACCCCAAAATTCATTACATAAAAATGTTCCTCTCACCTTACATCACGATCCATCATCATCATTTTTTCACGCGACACCTCAAACACCTCTTCTCAAAAATTCACAAGAAGAGGGAGATATGTTCGGGCTAGGGGGAATATTCGACACCACACAACAACTAACACCACTTACATTTCCACCACTTACACCATTTCCATTATCATCCACACTACTCCTTGGTATAGGGCTTCCCCCTCTACCAAGTATCAATCGTTATCCCAAATATCAATCAAAGCATTACACCAAGCACTCAAAACTTGTCGTTGATATTGCAACAACAAACGACAAACACACAAGCAATGCCAACATCATCAAACACCCCCTTAGCATCACAAAGCATGGTCTCTCAAGGACCAATCACATCAACAACACCATCCATCACGCAAAACATCAACACCACCTCCACAAATACCATTCCAAATCCACCACCACCTCCACCACCACCAACTTTCACCACATCAAGCCAATACGATGTGGCATTGCAAGCTACTTTTCAAAGAGGATACCAACAAGTGCAAAAACAAAAATCCATACATCTAGCTGCTCAACAAGCTACTCAAGTTGCACAAGTCGCCCAAGCTGCACAAGCCACCTTACAAGCACAAGCACAACAAACCCAAGCGTTATTGCAACAACAACAACAACAAGCCTCCCAAGCTGCACAAGCATTGCAAGCACAGAAGGCCGCTCAAGCACAACTTTTATTACAACAACAAGCAGCACAAGCACAAGCACAAGCAGCACAAGCACAAGCACAAGCAGCACAAGCGCAAGCTCAAGTGTAAGCTCAATATCAGGCACAACAAGCCCAATATCAAGCACAACTTCTTGCACAACAACAATCAGTGCAATTGCAGGCATATCAGCAAGCATTAAAGCAATATCAAGAGCAGAAAGAAGTAGCAGAATTGGAAGCCCAACACCAAGTGTTGTTGGAACAACAACAAACACAACAACAAGTGTTGTTAGAACATCAACAAGTGCAAATCTTAGCGCAACAACAAAAAGATCAACAACAAGCGTTGTTCATACAAAAGGTGGAAGCCTACCTCGCTCGCCAAAACCTGCAGATACCATCAAACAATGCACCAACCAACCCACCCATACAACCCATGATTCAAACACCCTAGAACACTTTCATCCCACCCCCTAATCCACAAAATGATGTGACGACACAACTCAGGTTTCTCTCGCAACAAGTGCTCGACCTTCAATCAGGGCGAACGACCAAGACACCAAGCAACTTGTGTCCCTATCCATTTGATAGGAACCTAGAGATGAAACCATTCCCCAAGGGATTTGAGATCCCTAAATTTTACAAATATCGAGGGATGGGAAACCCTGAAGATCACATCAGGGAATTTTAGGTTCATTGCATGGAAGTCGCATATGATGATACTTATCTAATGCAGCTATTTCCTAGAAGCTTGGCAGGCCCCGCTATAGAATGGTTCTCTCGCTTACCTTCGGGCATTAGAACATTCCAAGAAATTAGGGATGCATTCATTAGGAACTACGCATGTAACATTGCAATGGATGTCAATCTCGAAGAACTATACGCTCTAAAACAAGGAAAGAATGGATCTTTTGCTTCATTCCTTCAACGATGGCGATCCAAGGCCAATCGGAGCAAGTGGACCATGCCACAAGAACAACAAGTTTGCACCATCATAACCAACCTTGAAGGTCTCTTGGCATTTCATATCAAGGTTCAGGGCATCACCACATATGATCAACTAATTTCCAAGGTGCTTAGCATCGAAAGAGCCCTTGTGACCCAACCTGCGGAATCAATAGCATATCACGAACAACAAAACAATCGCCCATCATCCAATTACAATGATAAACCTCGCACATGGGCAAGGAACAAAAACATCACTAATGATGGTGTCGTCAATGCCAAGGTGGTCATTAGTGGTCCACGTCGAAATACACCCACACAACAAATCCAAACACAACACCAAAATACTCATCACACAACATACCAACCCAAAAACAATCCAACCATCAATAACCTCAATGATCAAAGAGGACCTACCCAACGCAAAAGTTATCCAAAATGAAAATACACCATTTTGGGGGAACCCCTTGAAGACATAATGAAAAATTTGATCGACGAAAAACTCATCAAGCCTCCTACATTTGAGAATTACCAAGAACTCGATGTCAAACCTCCTTGGTATAATGAGAATGAACATTTTGAATTTCATAAAATCAAAGGCCATACCACAAACAACCTCAAAAACATCATCCAAGATCTCATCGACAAGAAAATCATAAACGTGGAACAACCTATGGGAAATCAAGATCTTAAAATATATACGAATCTGATGCCAAATCATGGCAACAAAGGAAATAAAAATGATAAAGGGAAGGGCAGTGTAAATCATGTGTATGAAATAGTCATTTCCTCCCTAAATGAGAATTGTATGCTCATCACCATCAAGGGCGCCCATGCCGAAGGTTATGGAGTCACCACAAGAGGCAGCAAAGTAACTATTGCAGGATCATCCCAACCAAATAGAGTCCCTGCATCTAGATCCATTCCTAATGGCTATAATGTCCTAGACCAACTCAAGAGAACGCTAGCACACATCTCCATCATGGAGTTGTTAAAAATATCATCAACCCATAAGAAGATCCTTGAGGAAGCATTAGCCTCATCCACTGTCCCCACAGATCTCGATGTGGAGCAATTCCAAGCTATGGTCAGAAATATCATAACACCTAATCTCCTTACATTCTCTGACCAAGATTTCCCCGCCCAACCATCTCACAACCATGCACTTCACTTGGAAGCCATTGTAAACAAGAGCAAAATCAAAAGGGTCTTGGTGGATGGAGGTGTAGGTTTGAACATCTGTTCTCGCAGCCTCATCAAGCAGTTGAAAATATCAGAAGATTCCATCGACAAAGGAAAGGGCATCACGATAAGAGCATATGACGACCAAGAAAGACTGTCTCAGGGCACGATTAAACTCCCTATTCAAGTAAAGCCAACGCTCATGGAAACCACTTGTTAGGTCTTGGACCTCGACTTGCCATATAATATCCTCCTGGGACGTCCATGGATCCATGCGATGAAAGCCGTAGCATCAACCTTCCACCAATGTGTGAAATTTACACATAATGGACAAGAGGTTACCGTCCATGGAGATCTCGAACCTTTTTCATATTGCAAAAATCTTGAAGCCAAGTATTACAAAATCCCCCAAGTGCCAAAAAATGATGAGGGCCCATCCACACCATACATCAACCCTGCCACTCTTGCGTCCACTTCTGCGACAGAGACACCCGCCATCCCCACCATTCCCACCATCTCCGACATCAAGCTCATCATCTAGGAGGACGGTTGTGGAAGCTACAAACCCCCCAACAATGCTTTTGTGATAGGAGAGTTACCACAATCTCCTAGATCACGGGGACATCCACAAGAAAATCAAGCTTCCACATTACAAACGTTTCCTGAAGATTATCCTAAATTCACAAGATGGGGAGACCTTGGCCACAAGGTTATTGAAGAAAATCCATCACACATGCTATATCAAGATGAAAGACCGACACTTGAATTACCAATGGATGATACAAGCAAGGGCTTACAAATGATGCTCCCAATGGGCTACAACAGAAATCAAAGACTGGGACAAAATGATAACGGGCTCATAATACCTATCATGCCAGAGACGCGACCAATAACAAATCTTGGCCTTGGGTGTACCCTTCCGAGTATAACCATACGTGGCCAAAGTCCTCCGGTTAGGACGGTTAATATTTCTCCTCAGCCAATACTAGCAGAAGTATGCTCACCAATATCCATAGATAGAGACATACATAATTTTATAACCGAGGCCTACATTAGTAGTGATGATGAAGATACCATGACCAATCTACCTAGGTTATTTGAGGACAACACCCTATGTATGATTAGCACCGTCTCCTTTGAACCAGACCAACAAAATCAGGAGATCCGTTTAGTATATTCCCAACTGATCGATTATGACCAATGAGGACCACCAGTTCTCGATACATTCGAAAATGATGAGGCGCTCTCAGAATTCATGGGATTGAGGGATAACATTCCAGACGGAGATCACAAGGCAGGGTTTATAATGGAGTTGGACACACATGCCTATTATGGGGAAACGATTGAATCCTTCAGTTGCAAAAGTGAGAAACTGAGAATCATATCCAAGTCGTTGAGTGAAAACCACATTGTGGGACTCTCTGACAAGAAAATAGTAAAAAGAAAGGACGTATCCAACGGTGAAAACCTCTTTGAGGTGCCCGAGGATGAAGGATTCAATCTTCCTCTAAGAGCTATTCATTAGGAGAAGTCAGCAGTCTTGGCTGAGAAATGCAATCCTGTCAACCTAGGAACAGAGGAGACCCCGCATATCACATTTTATGCGGAATCACTATTATCAGAAGAGCAAGAACTCCTAGCAGCTTTCCTAAGGGAAAGGAAAATAAACTTCGCATGGATTTATGCTGACGTGCCGGGACTTGATCTAGAGACTGTGGTCCATCATTTAGCAGTATATCCATAAGCAAATCCGGTCAAACAAAAACTTCAAAAATGCATCCTCAAATTTCCCTATTGGTCAAAATGGAGCTCAAAAAGTTGTTAGATGCAGGATTTATCCAACCAATTGATTATCCAGAATGGGTGTCAAATTTGGTACCTGTTTCAAAACCTGACGGAGCCATCAGAATCTGTACGGACTTCAGAGATTTGAACAAGGCATGTCCCAAGGATGATTTCCCGCTTCCCAACATCGACATGATAGTGGACATGACAGCAGGACATGAAATGCTATCACTAATGGATGGATTTTCAGGATACAACCAGATCATGATAGCAAAAGAAGATCAACATAAGACAGCTTTCACTTGTCCATGGGGGACCTACTGTTGGAACATGATGCCATTCGGCCTAAAGAACGCAGGAGCAACATATCAAAGGGCCATGACGTTGATATTCCACGACATGATTCATAAAACAGTTGAAGACTATGTTGACGACATTTTAGCTAAGTCAAGAAAAAAACAAGATCATATAGCAACCCTAAGTGCTATCTTTGACAGACTAGAGGAATAAAAAGTCAGACTAAATCCCAAGAAGTGCATCTTTGGTGTACAATCAGTTAAATTGCTAGGATACATAGTCTCCATGAGGGGTATCGAGGTAGATCCGGAAAAAGTGAAAGCAATCCTCGAGATGGAAGCACCAAACACATTCAAACAATTGAGAGGCCTCCAAGGCCGACTTCAATCCATCTGACGATTCATAGCACAACTGGCAGACAAGCAGAACCCATACTCTCACCTACTCCACAAGGGAGTGGTGTACAAATGGGATACAAAGTGCGAAGAAGCATTTAACAAAATCAAGGAATATCTACTGACACCACTAGTTTTAATGCCACCCATCCCAAGAAAGCCATTGATCTTATATGTGTCAGCAACAGCAGCAGCCCTTGGAGCTCTCCTAGCTCAGCATGATGAAAATGGAACGGAGAGAGCCATCTACTACATTAGTAGGACAATGGTCGGTCATGAGCTAAATTACTCATTCATTAAGAAATTTTTCCTCGCCATAGTGTTTGCATCCCAAAAATTCAGACATTACATGTTGGCACACAAGATAAAGCTCATTGTGAAAATTGATCCCCTCAAGTATCTCCTATCAAAGGCAATGCTCACAGCAAGAATGGAAAAATGGGTAATGATATTATCAGAGTATGACATCGATTATGTGGAGCGGAAAGCCATTAAGGGACAAGTTATTGCAGATCAACTAGAAGAAGCACCCATTTATTCTAAGAACCCTCTTGTCTCAAAATTCCCAGATGAATCCATTTTTAACCTCAATGTAACTGACCATTGGAAACTATACTTTGATAGTTCATACACACATCATGGATCAGGAGCCGGTGTCTTCTTCATCACCCCACAAGGGGATTGCATACCGAAGTCATACAAATTGGCATTTTCTTGCACCAACAACATAGTGGAATACGAGGCTTTGACTATAGGCCTCAAGATAGCAGTGCAATGGAATATCATAGCTCTCAAGGTATATGGAGACTCTCAGTTGATCATAAATCAGGTCAATAATGAATATCAGACCAAGGATGATAAGCACACTCCATACAAGAAATTGGTGGAGACTCTAAAGGAATCCTTCATTGACATAACATTTGAGTAGATTCCAAGAACCAACAACAGAGCAGCCGACGCCATGGCTACAATTGGGTCCCTATTAGACATCCCTCATAACGTGCCAAAATATGAATTTATGATTGAGCAGCTTCTCGTCCCCACATTCAAGGTACCAGAATCGGAATATGTCTGTGAAATCGTTGGTCCTAGCGATCCTTGGTATCATGACATCTATACATATCTTCAAATAGGAGTCATACCCGCTAACCTACCATCGAGCCTAAAATGAACCTTTGTCAAAAAGGCCTCCAGATTTGTGATCCTAGGTGATACCCTATATCGTAGAAGCATAAAAGGTACCTTATTGCACTGCCTAAATGCTGAGGAGGCATTAACCGCTCTAACTGAGGTTCATAACGGTATTTGTGGATTGCACTTGAGTGGGATGACCATCGCCAAGAAACTATTGAGGATTGGGTATTATTGGCCCACAATGGAAAGATAAGCACATGATCATGCTAAAAGGTGTTTACAATGTCAGCAACATGGGGACCTCATCCATGCTCTAGCTCAAGAGCTTCACCCAGTTGTCACACCATGGCCCTTTTTGCAATGGGGACTTGACCTCATTGGGAAAATCACACCCACCTCATCCAATGGCCACAAATTCATCATAACTGCAACTGAGTACTTCACAAAGTGGGTGGAAGCCATACCCATGACGTATATCACTAGGAAGCAGATCTCAAAATTCATCTTGAACTATCTCATCTGTCGTTATGGTGTCCCACAAGCCATTATCTCAGATAATGGGACACCATTCAAGAACTAGGAGGTTCGTGACTTATGCAAGAAATTCAAAATCCAGCATCGCTTCTCCACCCCATACTATCCCCAAGGCAATGGCCAAGCAGAAGCCACGAACAAAACCATCCTCAAAATCCTTAAGAAAATAGTCAATGACGCAGGTCGTGACTGGCATCTGCAGCTTAATCCCGCCATCTGGGCCTATCGAACCAGCATCCGCACACCCACCGGCGCCACCCCCTTCTCCTTGGTCTAAGGATCAGAGGTCGTACTCCCCATCGAGATCGACCTCCCATCCCTCATAATATCATTGCAAAACCTCATCACTGATGAGGACTACTAGGTGTCAAGATTAAATGAGTTGGAGTTATTGGATGAAAGACGCATACATGCTCTAAATCATTTGCAAGTCTATCAAAATAGACTCAAAAGGAGCTATAACAAGAAAATTAGAAGCAGGACTTTCCAAGTCGGAGAACTGGTCTTAAAAGAAAATCAGAAGAATGTCCCAAACCTAGGCAGCAAAGGCAAGTTCAAACCTAATTGGTTGGGACTTTTCATCATCACAGCAAGTTATAAGTCAGGGGCATATCAGTTATCAACACCCGAAGGGGAACCTCTGCAGGAGCCAATGAATAGCTCCCATCTCAAAAAGTTTTATGCCTAAATCTTTCAAGGTATAGAACCAAAAAATCCAAAAAAATCAGAAAAATGATGAAAACAATAAAGAGAAAAATCGTCCTCTAGTGAAAACCACTTCAGTGGCACTTTGGGCAGGTACCTTGGTGAAAACCTGGCAAACAGGCGCCTTGTGTAAATAAGCACTTTCCATCCATCAAGGCCTTTACGGCTTGTTCGACATCATCCCTCCATTTTTCTTTCATCATCCATCGCATTTGAATCTCCATCCATCATTCATCCACTTGCATCTGCACCATAGCTTGGTCTTGTTTTTGTATCATGATCCCTCTTAGTACTACTCGGCCCATCCTCAAGGTCAGTTTGTCCTACCTTTATCAGAGTAGTCTATTGCATCACGTTGGGGGCATGTTCTTATTGGATCAAATTTGTGTATGATCTTAAAATCCTCAAAATTGGAAAATCCAAAAACATCTGAAAATTTCCAAAAACAGAAAATCCAAAAACATCAGAAAGTCACAAAATCCAAAAACATCAAAACATATCAAAATCCAAAAACAAGTCAAAAATTCAATCAAAAATTCAAAAACAGAGTCGTCTGGTCAAACTACGTCGTCTCTGAGCTTGAAAGTAGGCAAGGTTGATCTTTGATCATCCCTCGAGACATTTAGGTCAGTCCTATAGGAGTCTGTCATAATAAACTGGCATCTCATCATGTATATCATCATCTGTAAATCGGTTAAGTCGTCAGTCGAACTACGTGGTCTCTGCGTGTATAACGTAGGCAAAGCTAATCTGTTGATTAGCTCCCGAGACCCCTAGGATAGGTTGTTAGGTTAGTCTCTTGGTCAAAATCTCAGAAAATCCCAAAAACATTTGAAAAATCAAAAATCAAAAAATTTGTAAAATCTTAAAAATACCAAAAACAGCCTCAAAACATTGCAAAACATAAAAAACATCCAAATATTTGAAAAAACCCATCTGTCTCATCTCGCTTGCACCCGCAATAAGTATCACCCATAATAAACTAATCATCACCCTCAACCTTTGGTGAAACAGTTGGAAACAAGTCTAGCAGCTTAAAAGTAGAACTCCAAATGTCAAGTCTTAAATCTAAGTCAGTGCGTAAGAAAATTGGTCACCTCTTTGTATCGGTAACACATCATCTGAATCGGTCCCATATCAATCATCCCTTAGAACACTCTGGATAAACAAAATGACATGCCACCATCCACTAACATGTCCTAGGATGAATCCTTCCTACAATGGGCATTATCTTTTGGCAATAAGTTTCGGGTATCATTATTAGAAAACACATCCTCTTTTCGTTAACGGTATTGAAAAGCATCAGTTTGTTTGTTTCCTTGGTCTTTATCTTTTGACTTATCTTATTTGCGCTCATTCCAAGGACGTCTCGATGATATCCCAAAACAGAGGATTTAGAGAAATAGGAATGGGGCAATGATCATTATCTTTTGTCTGTTGTGCTTGTTGGATATTCTCGTAATAAAATCTTGGTGAATATTGGCTTTGTTAGGTATGTATGGAAGAGGTCTAGGGCAACTTGTTGACTATTACAGGGATAGGTTTACCTTTCCGTGTTTTGGCCCGAGGTGCTTGAAACTTCTGAAGTACATCCTAGCAAGGTTTTTGTATCTCAGGTGTGAACAAGAATACTCCTATCTGATTGTCGAGTCAAATTCCATCACACTATGTACCACGCCATCCTGGTTTTCTATACCTTGATGCATTGTACCACGTGTGTTATCAAACATAAGAAAATCTAGCCCTTTGAAAATTCCAATTCCTCGGCAAGTAATCATCATCATCATCATCATTTGCATTTGCATCATCTTGTGTCTTGTTGAAATGACTTCTTATTTTCTTACTAACTGCACTAACAAGGTACTATGACAGTTGATCATCATCACCATCATCGCCATCGATCCTGCATCCACAAATCATTAGCATATTGCATAAACAAATCATATAGGAAACATACGCATTGCATTATCATCATATAAACAGGATATCATAAACATTGTTCATAAATAGGTGCATCCATGTCATTGCATTTCACCCATTACATTGTATCTCATGGCATTATATCGATTATTGCATAAACATTCATTTGCATTTCACAACCATTTCATATTACCATCTAAATCATCGCATAGCATCTACGGAAGCATTTCATAATCATTTTTGCATAATCATAAGCAATAGGTATATAAGCATTTAATTCATTAGGCATACATACTTGCATAACATAAATGACATCATCTCATCACACTACGTTCACATTACACATCAGCATATCACTTTGCATTAACATATCATTGCATCACATACATCATCATTTAGGATAATAACATTTGTTATCTCAATTTCATTATGCATTAGCATCATATCATGACCATCGCATTCATATTGCATACATCCATAAATCATCTCATATATAAGCATTTTCCACACATCATTGCACATACCATAGATCATATCATTTTACATATTAAAACCCATTTCACATATTGCATTGGCATAAAATAAATCATCATATAGATAAATGCACATCATATCATAATATAGATATGTTAGTCATAATCATTGCATAAACATCATTAGAAATAAATGCATCCATAAAATATCACTGCAAAGCATATAGAAATAAATCATCCATGCATAAAGGAGTACATAGTACATCGCATCAAAATCAGCTCATATATATCATCAATCATGTCACTGTCATAGTACAAAAAATAAATCTGATCACTGTACATATATGTCAATCAGTACAAAAGGCCCATCGGGCTATCAAAAATGAGCCCATAAGGCACAAAAAGTACATCATAATATCAGGATCAAGCCTGATCTCTGTGAATGCTGCCCTCGCCCCTGTCACCGTGACCCTTTGGTGGTCTCTGGCTGGCCCGCTCTGAGTACTCTGGGATCCAATCTGCTCTAGGTACAGTGTCATGGTAGGCCCGATGGTAGTACTCTATCTCTCGGATAGCCTCCCTGTAGGATCATACTGGCACTGTACCCTAGGGGGAGGAGGTTGTCATGCTCTCGATCTGCTGCCTGCGGCCTAGCTCAGTGGCTGCCTATAGCTCTGTAGCCTGTCTCTGCTACATAGCCTGATCCCTCTCTTCTCTGAGCTTCTCTCTCTCAGCCCTCGTCTGGTCTCTCTCCACTATCAGTGCCTGAACCTGGGCCTGTAGCTATGCAATCAGTGCATCCCGACTATTTGCCTGTCCCTATGGTTGTACCCATGGCTGCACATGAACCTGATCCTCGCCCTTAGCTCATGGTGGTGGGACCGGCAGATCCTGTTGTTGATCCTGCATGTGAACATCTCCCTGACCTGGCGGAACTGGGGGCACCCCTGGTGGATCTTGTCGAATATCAACCCTCGGTCCTCGCCCTCGTCCTCTCCATCTGCCCTTGACCCTGCGTGCCTCTAGATCCTCACCTGGAATAGTCAGTCGAAGAGGAGGTTTGAATCAGTCTTTGTAGGTCTGAGTGGTCCCTGGATCTGCCAAGCCCTGATCATAAGCCCACGGTCGAGCTACCAACTTCCTGAAGCTATCAACCGCCTTAGAGGTAGGAATACCATGCCCCCATGCTATCTGTGTCATGCTACGTGCAAAGACGGCTACATAACCGTCATCGGGCCGATCCTGTGGCTCTCCAAACTGACGTTGTACGCGCCTAAGAAGGTACCATTCAATCATCGTGTGCTCCCACCCCTACATATATCGATCCTGGCGGCAGTAAAAGAGCTGGGTGGCATCGTCGGCCCATCCGGGCCAACCAAGATATGGGCGCCAAGTAAAACAAGCATCTCATCTAGGACCCACCTCCAGTAGGGGATCTCGTGCTCTCCAGTGTGTGTTAAGGACACACCGCCTCTGTACCGTAAAACGAGGGCATCCTCTGCACCCATCAGAACTGGAATGACATGTGGACGCAGCACAAAAATGTGCTCCCACGCCCAGACATGAAGTAGTGTCACCCCAACCCCCAACGCTCTACCATCCATGTACACGTACTCATGTAAATCTCTGTAGAGTGAGGCTAGAAGGACAGGCCCCCATGCGAAGCAAACTGGCCTATCCCGGACCATCCGCTCCCAGCAATAACCCCAGCCGGGACTGAAATATCGCCCTCGTCTGTCTGGGGCAACGAGACCTAAAATGATAGCTGCAACCACCCAGCGGAAGGGAGGTACGATAACCCTATACCGCTCGAGCTCAATCTGTCCCTCGCAGTAGATAATGTCCTGTGTGGCAAGGACTCTGGTGCAGCACTCGCGTCCCTCGTCCATATCATATATCACTCGTCACCCATGAATAGGAAATCGTAGGATGCGCCAAACGTCCTCCAAGGTGACGGTGGCCTCGCCAGTAGGGAGATGAAACGACGATGTCTCGCTGTGCCACCTCTTGGCCAGCACTGATAGCATCCCTAGGTGTGTGCGCACGGGCGCTACGTACGCAATGTGCCATAATCCTGCGACACCCAGTCGATCTTGGTCTCTGTTGCTCATGTCTCGTAGGACGCTCGCCAAATCCTGCGATCGGTGCTCCCGAGAGTAGAGCTCCCTCGGCCCGTCCTGTATCAAAGAAGGTCACCGTGTTAAAAATTTTAAGAAGATTCTCGGTCGAATGCTCCAAACTCATCCCCAGCGGCGCAGTTTGTGATGGCGTCGCAGTTTGAGTTTCCTCAAACTTCGACGCTGGACCCCTAATTTGAGCCAAATAGGGCCGCCGCAGCGCACTTTATCCAAACCGACCCGCCGAGCCTGAGCCTAGCGGCGGAGTTTCTAAACTCCAAACTGCACCGCTGCGGTGCAAAATGGCCTGGCGCGGCGCACTTTAAATGCCGAGCGGCGCTATATAGCGCCACTGGAGGCGAGCTCTTCTTTTGAAGCAGTAATTAATGCATTAAATGAAAACACGAAGCTTCAGTAAGTGTCACATACCGGTGCCCCGATGCCAGGTGGCCGCTGGTAGGTCCGAACTCGATCCGAAATGTGTAGAGGAAGTTGTCGTTGTGCCATATCGTCGGAGGGTTAGAGCTCGAATCTCAAAGTTTGCTAGCGGAGGTGTGTGAAAATGACTTGAAAGTGACCCCTCGGGCTCCCTTTAAGCCTAAAAATTAGGGTTTTTTAACCCTAAATGGTTGTCCTGCTAGGGTTTTGGACCCCCAAACCTGTTTTTGTCCGTTTGAGGCTTGTTTTTCATCGTTTATTGCATTTAGACACGTTTTTAGCCTCCCGGCCCCCTTTAGAACTTGTCGGGTACTTTGTCATCTTTTTTCGCGAGATCACCCAAAAAATTAAAATTTTCGTCCGATCTCTCGAGTGTTTTCTCCCGCCATGCAGCAGTGGGGCAAGTTTTTAAATATCGAAAAATTTTGGCTTTGGTTGAGATCGGTTATTCTTTGAACCAACGCAACGAGTGCATTGCTTCAAAGAGGGGAACAATGTAGACACGTAAAATATACTGATTGACATCGTGCATCTGATCCTGACTTACTAACATCGTTTCTTTCGGAATCATCCCTCGATCTAACCATTTAATCAAATTCCCCTATCTGATTAAATTCATCAATATTCGTCTCTTGATTAAATAAATCATTTTGTCTAATTAATTCAATCTCTTTTGTTAATTAAATCAATCCATCTGATCTAATTATCCCTATTTAATTAAATAATCAATTTATTTGATTAAATCTCTAAAGTCTATCTATTAAATTAAATAAATTAAAACCTTATTTGATTTAATCTAACATCATTCCTTTTAATTAAATAAATCAAAATCTTGATTTAATTAGCCTCTTATCACATTCCTCTCTTATTTGATTTAAATAAATCCATATATCTAAGTCAAATAGGTCACATCATCTAATATCCTGTTAAATTAATTGACCCTTAATTAATTTAATCTCCTCTCATGTCACATCCTCTAGATAATGCAAGTTGCACATGAAAATAGATTTCATTCATTTATTAAATCCCTATTTTCCTCACATGGCATCTTTTGGAATATTCTCTCAATTTGAATTCAAAAATTTCAAGTCAACATGTACATCCAACAAGGCAATAAATTCATCTTACATGTCCTTTGCCTTGGGCCAAGTGGCATTTATTGCATTTTCCCTTCCCTCTTACATGTCATTTCAACAAATTTGAATTTCAAATATTGGAATTTATTGGCACAAACCCCAAATCTTGCACATCCATCATCCACTCATAGCTTGACAAGTGGCATCATATCATTGGATGAATGTTAGTCCCACATTGCTCAAATTTGGACTTTCATCCATCTTGAAATCCTATAAATAAAATGCTCATATCCTCATTTGATCATCCACAATCCAAGCAAAGTTACCATGCTAAAATACTTAGCCATTTTCATTCATCAATCTTGAGTTCTTAGATAGGTTATTGCAGATTTTGGCTTGGAGCTCTCACCATTCATCATCAAAAGTGGATCAAATCTCTTTATCAAGTCAACATATCGAAGCTTGCAATCATAGGAATTGGGAAAGGGCCAATTTTCACATCAAATTGGCACCAATTCCCCCATGGGATCAAGAGTTTGTTTTTCTAATTAGGATTCAACCTTTGTTTTGTCATTTGCTTTGTGTTCTTCAATATTTTCTTCCTAATTTGAATGTTGTAAATGGATTTCATGGGGAATCCTTGTTTAGACTTGCAATATCTAACTTGAGGTGTTTATTCTCTTTTTTTTGTAGGTACCTAGGTTGAGGTTCGCACAGATACGATATTGTATGACGATGGATGAATTATGCATGGATGATGAATAATGTATGTGTGATATAAGATGAAAATATATGATGTATTTATATGTGATCATGTTGTGGATGAATGCAATGTGTGTAGTGAAATGAACTAATATGTTTAGAATAGCGAATCTGAACAACATGAAATGATATGAAAATGAACTTAAGATGCTTAAACTAACAGATCTATATTATTTCTAAACAACTTAAAGCGATTATGAAAATGATAATGCAATGAAATGATAATGAAATGGAATGAACTTAAGATGCTTAGACTAACAGTCTATATTAATCTAAACAACTTAAAATGATTATGAAAATGATAATGCAATGAAATGATAATGAAATAGAATGATGAAATGGACCTAAGGTGATAATGAACATGCATAGTGAGATAAATGGTGATGGGTGTAATGGTGCACCTGTTAAAACCATAGGACTCCTGATAGGAAGAAAGGGGGTGGGAATAGCATTTGCACAACCAAAAATCAATAACCATAGGCTAGGGAAATAATGGATGGGGATAGATGCAATGCAATGGAGTGATAAATGAAATGCAAATCTAATGCCATTTAGTTGTATTAGGAGCACTGATTTTTGCTATAGCACAAGACACGATACCCTAGGGTATGAAGAACCAAGGCAGATTAGTGTCAAATGCATAAGACAAACACAACAAACAAGAAGGCTATCCCAACACCCCAAAACCACAATGGCTTTGGTTGGGCTTGATGTTGTAGTAACCACAAGCATAAAGGATGCCCCAACGTAACATAAGACCACAAGGATCTTGGTGGGTACTACACAGGACAACCAAGAAGACAAGATCACAGAAAATCAAGAGATGCCCCTATGTTTACCTGTCAAAGCACACCACAATATGATGGATCATGGCGACCCTGAGAAAGTATAATAGGAATCCCAAATGATAAACAAAATGCCAAAAGCACCAAAAGATCACAACAAATTTCAAACGCCCTTTGCCATATGATTGGTAGGTGGATGGGATTGATGTGATTTGATTTAGGAAGGATGCATCCTGTTAAGACCAAGGATGGAAGATAGGTTAAGTGATCGACATGACTCAAGATACTCAAAACCGATTGAACCTCATTATACTAGTGGATTTTTCTTGTTAGGAACCAGCTGGATAGGGACACACTTGATGACACGACACAAAACCAAGACACACACTAAAGACCTAGGGGTTCGGGGGTTGATCAAAGATTAGCCTTGCCTACGTGAAAGCACAGAGCCCTCGTAGTTCGATAAAAGACTGACAACTGACCATGGATAAAAGTGGAAAGAAGACTATAGAGACCATGATGGAGGGCAAAGACTGACATGACAAGATGAACAAATGCCTCGAGGATGGATCAAATGATCAGCCTTGCCTATGTGAAAGTGTAGAGGCAACGTAGTTCGACAAAATGGGACCTAATGATGACCGACACGATGAAGGACTGTAGATGAGGATACGAGTGCGACAAATGACACCAATATACAGGCGATGGAAAGTTTAGATTCAGGATAAAAGCTCAGAATTTTGGATAGCTAATCTGAATTTTCCAAAGGTCAATCAAAATATACCAAGTGACGGATGACTAGGATGTTGATGGGGGGATGGTGACGATAGGATATGAGGATAGGATATGCAGATAGGATGGATGGAAGCATAAAGGAAAATAGAATGCAAGGTAGATAATGATTAAGCCCTCTACGAATGGCATGTGTTTCCAGGTTTTCACCAAACATACTTATCCAAGGCACCACCAAGGGTGGTTTTCACCATAGAACAGATTATTTCTCTTTACCATTTTTGGATTCTTTTTGGCTTTTTTGATTTTTTTGTATTTTTGCTGATTTTTACCTTTTTTTTTTGGAATTTTCAGGTAGGATAACCTAGCTAACCTAGGTATAGAACCGCTTTAGGTGCATAATGTTGATAGGATCCTCCAAAGGTTCCCCCTCAAGTGTTGCAAGTCGATATGCCCCAGAACCATATTTTGTTGTGACAACATATGAACCCAACCAATTTGCTTCAAATTTTCCTTTATTTTCCTAATCTTGCTAGGTATGTTGATTCTCCTTGAGGACTAGATCGCCAACGTTGAATTGGTGGGGATGAACCTTCTTGTTGTAATTTCTCCTAAGGTGATGTTGGTATGCTTGGAGATGATTGTAGGCCTTGATGCATTTTTCATGCAGGAGTTCAAGCTAACTTAACCATGCAACTCGAGCATCTTCATCACTGATTAAATTCTTTAGAGAGATTCGAATGATGGGATCTCAACTTCAATCGGAAAGATTGCATCAACGCCATAAATGAGAGAATATGGGGTAGTGCTAGTGGGTGTGTGGATGGATGTATGGTATGCCCAAAGGGCAGGATTGAGATGGAGGTGCCAATCTCGACCAATGTTGTTTACAACCTTTTTGAGGATTTTGATGAGGGTCTTGTTAGTCGCTTCAACTTGACCATTACCTTGTGGGTAATAGGGAGTGGACCAAAGATGTTGGATATGATATGTCTCACAAAGGTGCTTCATATACTAGTTTTTGAAGGGATTACCATTATCGGTGATGATGGTGGAAGGGATTCCATATCTGCAGAGAATATGGAAAAGGATGAATTTGGAGATCTGAATATTCATGATTTGAGAGAGTGGAATTGCTTCCACCCACTTAGTAAAGTATTCAGTGGCTATGATGATGAAGGTATGACCATCATATGATGGAGGGTAAATCTTGTCGATTAAGTCGAAACCCCATTGTGAAAAAGGCCACGATACAATGATAGGCTGCAAATCTTGTGCAGGAGCATGGATTAAATATGCATGTTGCTGACAGGGTACGCATTTCTTCATGAAATCACAAACATAATGCTCCATAGTGGGCCAATAATACCCACCTCTAAGAATTCTCTTTGCTAAGGCCATACCATTAGAATGAGACCCACAGACACCACTATGCACTTCGTTTAATGCAACGTGCGATTCTAATTCGCTTAGACATCGAAGTAGGGTGCCATCATACCCTCGATGATAGAGTGTATCTCCCACTATGGTATATTGAGAAGTGTGTTGGATGAATGATTTGTGTTGATTGCAGGTAAGGTCAGGTGGTAGGATGTTATCGTGAAGGTAGGCATAAATGTCATGATACTTGGGTGATTTGGGACCTATGATAGTGCACACCATCTTGTTGTTAGGCACATCGTATGTTGGGATTAATAGTTCAACAAGGAACTCACAATTTGTTCGATCTTTGGGCATGTCGATGAGAGAACCAATTGTTGCCATAGCATCAATTGCCTTGGTTTGTACTCTGGGAATTTGTTCAAACTAGATGTGGATAAAATATCTCTTGAAGTCATCCACCATGTGTTTATAAGGAAGCAACTTGTCATCCTTAGTTTGAAACTCATCATTTACCTGTTTGACTATCAGTTGAGAATTTCCAAAGATGTGGAGACAAGTGATGTTCCATTGGACTGCGATTCAGAGGCCTGTGATTAGAGCTTCGTATTCTGCAATGTTCTTTGTGCATGGAAAGGGTAGCCTGAATGACTTTGAGATGTAATCACCTTGAGGGGTGACAAAGAGGTTTTCTCGCACCAGCTCCATCATGTGTATATGACCCATCAAAATATAGTATACATGTATCAGATTTTGAAACTGTAAGGACACCTTCATTAGGAAACTCTGCTACTAGCGGATATGCATCTACCAGGGGAGCATCTGCCAGTTGATATGCTACTACTTTCCCTCTAATTTCTTTACGATCCACATATTCTATGTCAAACTTGCTTAGGAACATAACCCACTTGGCCATGCAGCCAGTTAATGATGTGCTTGATAGGAGATATTTGAGTGGATCAACTTTTGATATGAGCTTGATAGAATGAAAAAGCATGTAGTGGTGCAACTTCTGTGAATTGAAGACAACTGCTAAGCAATCTTTTTTTGTATGTGAATAATTAAGCTCATAGCCCACAAGTGTGTGGTTGATATAATAGATAACAAGTTCTTTGGAGAACTGATCATGTTGTTCCAGTAATGCCCTTAGTGCAACTGATGTGACTGAGATATATAGAAGGAGTGGCTTACCTAGAATAGGGGGCATTAGAATGGGCGGAGTGGCTAGATATTCCTTGATCTTGTCAAAGCCTTGCTGACACTCTCAATCCCATTTGAAGGTGATGTCTTTGTGCAAGAGGTGTGTGAATGATTGGCATTTATCAGCAAGTTGGGCTATAAAGCGCCTGATGGACTGTAATTTTCCATGCAGACTTCTCAGTTGTTTGAGATTGCATGGCGGGGGCATTTACATTATTGCCTTGACTTTTGCTGGATCCACTTCTATGCCCCTTCTTGATACTATGAAGCCTAAAATTTTTCCAGATGTGACACCAAACACACACTTTTTTGGATTTAGGCGTAGCTTGTATTGTTCTAACCGCTCAAAGATTTTTCTCAAGATCGTGGGATGCTCTTCTCTTGTCTTGGACTTCCCTAGTAGATCATCAACATAATCTTCCATTATGATATGAATGAGGTCATGGAAGATGGCATTCATTGCATGTTGGTAAGTTTCCCCTGCGTTCTTGAGGCCAAAGGGCATGACATTGTAACAGAAAGTGCCCTAGGGGGTAGTGAATGTTTTCTTATGTTGATCTTTAGGTGCAATTCTAATTTGATTGTAGGCAGAAAATCCATTCATGAGGGATAGCATAGCATGTCCTGTTGTAAGATATACCAACATGTCAATGTTAGGGAGCAGGAAATCATCTTTTGGGAAATCCTTATTGAGATCCCAGAAGTCTGTACAGATTCTAATGCTCCCATTTGGTTTAGCCATAGGCATTATGTTAGATATCTAGTCATAGTAGTCAATTGGTTTGATGAATCCAACTTCTAACAGTTTTTCTAGTTCTTTCTTGACAAGTAGAGCCACTTGGGGATGCATTTTTCTAAGCTTCTATTTAGCTGGTTTTGCATCTGGATGAACATCAAGATGGTGCACAACCAATGTGGGATCCAATCTTGGCATATCTGAATAGGACCATGCAAAGTTAATGATCCCTTCCTTTAGTAGATTGACGATGATGGGATACTCTTCCTCTAACAATGACTTGACGACATAGGTGATCTTGGGCTCCTCTTCTATTCCCAAATTAACTTCTTGTGTCTCCTCGATCAAAATTGAAGACCGTTCGGAGAGATAAGTTCCAACAAGGGAAAGATGAACATCCCCATCCTCCAACACCTCATTGAGGTTTTCACTATCGGATACACCCTTTATTTTTACTTTTGACGAGTCAAGGAGTGCCTCTAAGAGGTTTTCACTAGATGACCCTTTTTAATTTTATTTCTTTTTGCTTTTGCAATTACGATGTTCATATTCCCCCAATCCCATCAGATGTGTGTAAGTGTCCACTAAAGGAAAGGTGTCGATAGGTGTGCTACCTCATAGGTCCCAATCAATAAGCTCGAGGTGATGGAGGGAAAGGCTGATGGTAAGGATTGATGTGGAATCAAAAAGGGAAGGGAGATCAACATCATCGTATCAGAGTATGATGGCTTCTTCCTCAGGTATTTCGTCAACGAAATCATTATCCAAGTTAACATTATTGGAAATTCTAGTGGATGTTGCGGGGCCCTTTTTCTTTTTTTCATAGCCTAAGCCCAAATGTCTAGGTTGCATAGGTGTCTCAATGGGCTGCAATCTTCCATGTTCCTCTACACCAAGGCCTCCTCCTTGATAGTTTCATTTTTCTGCTAGCTTAGATACACGGGGATAAGTTTATTGGAAGTATTCAATGAGAGGAGGTAATGGCTCAGGTTCTTCTCTATATATCCATTGATTGATGTCATCGTTCGCCTGATCTTGTTGTGTTCCTATGGATCGGAAGGTGGTAGAACCTATGTTCTTAGAGTTGATAGGTTTTTTCTTCACTTCCTTTTTTGGTGTGGGTTGAGAAGGTTTTCCATAGGTGCGAGGAGGAGTCATGGTTTCCACGTTAAGATTCATATGCATCTCATATTCTCCATAGCCTTTATCAATGATCTTGACCTTGGTAATGGTGGATTCAGATGTGGTGGATGGAGTGGATGGCATGGTGGATGATGAATTGGAGGATGGATTGGAAGATGATTCCTTAGGTGCCTCACTTCTACTCCTAGACAATGTCGAGAGTGGGGAAAGGAAGCTTCTAGAGCACGATAGTACTCAAAGGGTTGAGGATCAGCATGAATGGTTACTTTGACCCCATTGCACGAGAACTTCCAACATTGGTGGTAGGTGGATGGAATGGCCTACATAGTGTGGATCCATGGTCGTCCAAGGAGAAGGTTATATGGTAGATCCAAATCAAGGATGTGGCATGTGGTGTATTGTACGATGAAGCCAACTTGAATAGGAATACAAATGATACCTTCTGAGTCCCTTTCTGCATTGTCATAGGCCTTGATTGTAATGGTTTGATCGTCCAGGTTAGTATGAGTATAACCTACCTATTTTATAAACTTTAGCATACATAGATTGAGGGCAGAGTCATTATCTACCAAGACCCATTTTACCTTATGGTGAGCGACGATTACCTCAATATGCAGGGGATAGTTATGGGATGAATCGATTGGTGGCATGTCATTCTAACTGAATCCCAGCTGGTAAGTGGATGACAAATGTCCTACTAAATCTTGGAACTGGGTAGGATCTATGTCGTTGGGCACATGTGTATCCTACAAATCTTTCGTAAGGATTTCTTGATGAATTGGGGAAGACTTAAGCAAATACAAAATGGATATTTGAGTTGGAGTCTTTCCAAGATGGTCAAGGATATTGTATTGGGAGCTCACAAGAGCTAGTTGAGATGAAGTGGAAGGCCCAAGAACTGTTATGTGGGTATGGCATGTGGTGACAACATATTGAGGGTATTTTCCCTTTACACGAATCATGGATACGTGTGGCTCTGCTTGACTAATGCACATAACAATTCCATCATAGTTTTAGGGTACATTCTTATAGCTAATGTTATTCATGATGTTATTTTGGTTGTTATTGCTAGGCCTAGGATTAGCATTTGAGGTACTGGGACCCTGATTGTGCTTTGGGAAGGCATTTTGATATATCTATAATTGAGCATTGGATGAGGTGGCATGATTTGCATCCACTTGGATATCACCTCAATATATAAGGTCTTGGATATAACCTTTGAGTCCTTGACATTTATTAGTGGAATGACCCTTGAGCTTGTGGTAATCACAATACTCATTTTCCCTATACCAGGAAGGTTTGGGCTTTGACTCGTTAAAAGGCTTTGTCACAAGATAGGTAATTGGATAGTTTACTTGACACAACCTCTTGAAAACAACATCTAAGGGCACTCCCAAAGGAGTGAATGAGCGTTTATTGTTCCCTTGATTGTGTTGATTGGACTGTTGAGGAGGATGGGGTGCACTATGTGGCACTAATATGATGTTGGTGATCGATTGTTGATTAGGGACATATTGTGATCTTTGCTAAGTGTTAGCCACTTGGATGTGCTTGGTGTCAATAACGCCATCATTTACAGCATTATTGTTCTTGTTCCAGTAGCGGGGTTTATCTCCAAATGATTTATCTTTATCTTGGTTAAAAATTTTGATTTGTCCCTTAGCAATGAGGGCCCTCTCGATGGTGGTTCCCTTCTCAATGACCTCGACAAAGGTGGTGATGCAATGAAGGCGAAGATTATGAACCTGTTGAGAATATGTGTCTCAAACTCACTGGTAGAAACCTTGACACTATCACAAAGCAGCAAATTTTCTCAAGTGTTTTGTTTATGCTTTTACCTCTATACCACCAGGTGATTGAGAGAGAGGAGCGGTAGCACGGTTACCATATTGGTGATTAGGGACATATTGTGAGCGGTAGCACGGTTACCAGGTGATTGGTGATTAGGGACATATTGTGATTTTTGTGAAGTGTTAGCTACTTGGATGTGCTTGGTGTCAATAACGCCATCATTGACAGTGTTCTTGTTCTTGTTCCAATAGCGAGGTTTATCTCCAAATGATTTATCTTTATCTTGGTTAAATTTTTTGATTTGTCCCTTAGCAATGAGGGCCCTCTCGATGGTGGTTCCCTTCTCAATGACCTCGACAAAGGTGGTGACGCAATGAAGGCGAAGATTATGAGCCTGTTGAGAATATGTGTCTCAAACTCACTGGTAGAAACCCTAACACTATCACCAAGTAGCAAATTTTCTTAAGTGTTTTGTTTATGCTTTTACCTCTATACCACCAGGTGATTGAGAGAGAGGAGTGGTAGCGCAGTTACAATCATACTGTGGGAGCCTCTCATTTATCGAGCGGTAGTGCGATGTTTACCGCCATACCGCAAGAGGTCACCTGATGTGTAGCGGTAGTGCGATGTATAACGCCATACCTCAAAAGCCCTCGACCTGTCTGGAGGTAGTGTGGTTACCACCACCCTGCAGGAGCTTGTTGTTTGTGCAGCGGTAGTGTGGTGTAAGGTGAAGAGCACAAACTTGATGAATTGATGAGACGTAAGCCGTTAACTGGAGGATGTTGCTAACTTGGAAGGAGGTCGTTTGAATGCCTGGGAAGTTCGACAATTGCTCTACACAAGAATTTGAACTAAATCAATTGTACAGAGAATGTTTTGATTCATGGTTGTTGCTATACATAGTAACGTACTGTAACCATGAATGGGTTAGAGAGTTCAATGCTTGGATGATCGAATGATCTATATGCTATTTTGAGAGCATTGTAATAGTGTTGTTTTGTACGAGATTGATCAAGGAAATATTGTTGTTGTAATATTGACATCTGGAAGGAGAGTATGTAACTTGTATGTAATTTTGATTACTATAATACAAGTGATTTTCTTTGGTGTGGTGGGTTTTTTCTCCCGTAAGGGTTTTCCCACGTAAATCTGGTGTCAATTGTGTTTGTGTTTATTTCTCTATTTTGTTATTCCTTTTATGTGTATCTTAATGAACTGTAATTGTAAAATTTAAAGACAAATATGCATTCTTCTATGAGTTTTGACATTAGGAAAGTTTATTCCGCATCCATAGGCTTTCCTTACAAGTGGTATCAGAGCCTAGCTAGTTGTGTTATCCTTGTGGGTAGGTTGGGTATTTTGTGTCAATTCTGTTCAATGGGAGTCTTGTAGAAGTCTGGTAATTTAAATTACAGATTAAGATGTCAAACACATCAGGAAAGATTGAAATTGAGAAATTCAATGGCAACAATTTTGAGTTGTGGAAACTTAAAATGGAAGACCTGTTGGTGGATCGAGATCTTTGGCTTGTTGTGCATGGAACGAAACCTTCTGGCATGAAGCAAGAAGATTGGGACCTTGCAGACACAAAAGCAAAAGGGTTGATAAGACTCTGTTTGACAGACTTTGTTCTCCTGAACGTTCATGAAGAAAAGACTGCATCTTCTTTGTGGAAGAAGCTTGGAGATATCTATTAGGGTAAGTCCTTGGTGAATAAGTTGTTCTTAAGGAAGAAGTTATACTCTTTGAAGATGGAGGAAGGGGCATATGTGGCTGATCATTTGAATACATTTAACACATTGATTTCTCAGTTAACATCTATGAGTGTGAAAATTGATAATGAAGATCACTGTATGCTTTTGTTGTGTTCTTTGCCCGACTCTTGGGATTATTTAGTGATGGCGATTGGGAGCACGACAACCACTTTTAAGATGGAAGATGTGGTTGCTTCTTTGTTGTCAGAAGAAATGAGAAGAAAATCTTCTGAGATGGAAAAGGAGGTTGTTGTTGTTCGAGGTAGATCAAAAGAAAAAGGAAAGAAGAAGGATAAGAAGTCCAAATCGAAATCAGAAGGGAGTTCAAAGTCTCTTGGTAAGAAGTCCAAGGTGAAGTGTTGGAATTTTGGGCAACTTGGTCATGTTCGAAAGGATTGCAAAGAGGAGAAAAAGAAGAAGAAGAAGAACTCTTCCGAAAATGATTCTTCTCAAAGCGATGCAAATGCCTTCACTGCAGCTTTGGCAACACAGGCATCAGATGATGTCTAGCTGATTGATTCTGGAGCATCTTTCCACATGAAATCTCATAGAGACTAGTTTACAAAGAATGAAAAATACAACAGTGGAAAGGTGTACCTAGCAAGCAATTCACTCTAGAAATAGTTGGTCGTGGAAGAGTCGGAATTCAGTTTCCTGATGGAAGAATTAAGGGAATTGATGGTGTAATGCATATACCAGGTCTGGCTTAGAATTTACTTTATGTACGTAAGCTAAATGATGTTGGAGTGCAAGTCTCATTCTCTAGTAATGGTTGTAAAATGACTAGAGGCTCGATGGTGCTGGCTAGGGGTGCCTGAATTGGTACTCTGTATAAGTTGGACACACTTGTTGTTCAATGTAACAGTGTCTCTGCAAAGTCACAAAAGGTTGTTCATGCAAAGGAGACTGGAGTCCCTATAGAGGCTAATTCTTTGGAAGTTAAACTTCTTGCAGAGAAGACTATGCTCTAGCATCAAAGGCTAGGTCATATTGGTGAGAAAGGTTTAAAAGCTTTGAAAAACAAAAACCTGGTTGAGGGGCTTGATGATTGTAATCTGGAATTTGAATTTTGTGAACATTGTATATATGGAAAACATCATCATGTTTCATTTTACTCTAGTCCTCATAAATCTTTTGGTGTTTTGGATTATATTCACTCTGATGTTTTTGGTCTAGTAAATGTTCCTTCGTTGTCGAATTCAAAATATTATGTATCGTTCATTGATGATTATTTGAGATGGGCATTTGTATATTTTCTAAAAAAGTAAATCAGAAGTGTTCAGTTGGTTTAAAGAGTTCAAGAACTTGGTTAAAAATCAGACTGGTAAGAAAATTAAATGCTTGAGGACAGATAACAGTGGTGAATTTTGTTCTGAAAAATTTGAAAGGTATTGCAAAGACCATGGAATTAAGAGGCATAAAACAACACCTTACACTCCACAACAAAATGGAGTTGTTGAAAGGTTGAACAGGATGTTGATGGCGAAGGAAAGAAGTATGTTGAGAAATGTTGGTCTGGAGCAGAAGTTCTGGGTTGAGGTTGTGGCTACAACATGTTACTTGGTAAATTGATCTCCTTCTTCGGCACTTGTTGATAAAACGCCTATGGAAGCTTGGTCTGGTAAGAAGCCCTCTCTAAGACATATTTGTGTCTTTGGTTGTGAAGCATATGTTTGTGTTAGATGTGAAGAGATCTAAATTGGAGAAAAAAGTTGTTAAGTGTATCTTCATTGGCTATAGCATTGGTGTGAAAGGATACAAGCTTTGGAATCCGGTGACTAGAAAGGTTGTATACAACAAAAGCATAATCTTTCAAGAGCTAAAACCTTCTTCATTGGAACTGTAGTCAGGGATAAAAGAAAATAAAGAGGAAAATGATGTTGAAATACCTCTAACTCCTGAAAAAAAGGAACAACACATTGATAGTGTACTTGAAACTAAGGATAGTTCGAGCAGCTCTGAGAGTTCTAAAGAAGAACCACAACCTCAACCTTAGCCTGTGAGGAGGTCTACACATGAGAAGAAGAAACCTGATAGGTATGGATTCTCTATGTTGGATTCAAGTTGTGCCTATGCTTTGATTACTAATACTGATGAGCCTAGGACTATAAAAGAGGCAGCTGAAATGACTAATTCAAATTCCTGGTTGGAAGCCATGAATGAAGAAATGGCATCGTTAAAGAAGAATGACACTTGGGATCTAGTTCCATTGCCTGAAAGTAGAAATCTTGTGGATTGTAAATGGGTTTTTAAAAAGAAAATTGGTTTGGATGGCAGTATTGAAAAGTACAAAGCGAGGTTGGTTGCAAAGGGTTATTCCCAGGTAGAGGGAATTGATTATGGGGAAATCTTCTCTCTGGTAGCAAAGCTAACATCTATCAGATTTCTTTTGTCACTTGCAGCAGCATATGACTTGGAGATTGAACAGATGGATGTGAAGACAACATTTCTTCATGGTGATCTTGAAGAACAAATTTATATGTCCCAGCCTGACCACTTTGTGATAAAAGGTAAAGAAATCTTTGTATGGTTTAAAACAGTCACTTAGAATGTGTTACCAGAAATTTGATATGTTTGTTTTGTCACTGGGTTTTGTAAGATCAAAATCAGATCATTGTGTGTACTTCAAGACTGAAAATGATCAAGTTCTTGTTATTGCACTCTATGTTGATGTTATGTTGTTCATAGGCAATAGTAAGTTTGTGATTTCTAATCTAAAATCTCAGTTGTTTGCAAAGTTCAAAAAAAAGGATCTTGGTGCAGCTAGGTATATTCTGGGAATGGAAATAACTAGGGACATGAAGAATAGAAAACTTTGGCTCGGATAGAGTAAGTATATTAACACTGTTCTGGAGAGATTTTGTATGACAGATTGCAAGTAGCTAGTTGTTCTAGTTTTGCAGGGAATGAAGCTATCTGTTGAAGATTGTCTAAAATATCCTATTGAGATGAAGGACATGACTAGAGTGCCTTATGCTATTGCAGTTGGCAGTTTAATGTATGCAATGCTCTGCACAAGGCTAGACATTTCCCAAGCAGTGGGAGTACTTAGTCGGTTTATGGCTAATCTGGGAAGGACACATTGGGATGTTGTGAAAAGAGTGTTTAGATATCTGAAGGGCACTTCAGAATATGTATTGTGTTACCATGGTAATTTGGTTGAATCGCAGAGGACTCTCAACATTCGTGGGTATGTGGATTTTGATCGGGCAGGAGACATTGACAGCAGAAGATCCACCAATGGATATAGTTTCATGATGAATGATGGTGCAGTTAGTTGGATGAGCAAGCGGAAAGTTGTAGTCGTTTTATCCACTACAGAGGCTGAGTATATGGTAACAACTCACACTTGCAAGGAAGCCATTTGGTTTAGAAGATTGTGTTATGATATTGGTTGGCAGATTATTATTTGTTGTGGCAGTCAAAGTGCCATTTGTCTGGCAAAAAATCCTACTTTCCATGCCAAGACGAAGCATATTGATGTGCAATACCATTTTGTACGAGATATGGTGGAGGATGGAAAGGTCTGTTTGGAAAAGGTGGATACTCTAAAGAATGTTGATGATGCTTTGACAAAGCCAGTGAGCACAGATAAGTTCAGATGGTGCACAAAATTGATGGGCCTTGTGGTCTAGAATGTTCAATGACTTCAGGTATTGAAAAGGGTTCAGTGAGTTCTTCGTCAAGTGGGAGATTGTTGAGAATATGTGTCTCAAACTCACTAGTAGAAACCTTGACACTGTCACCAGGCAGCAAAGTTTCTCAAGTGTTGTGTTTATGCTTTTACCTCTATACCGCCAGGTGATTGAGAGAGAGGAGCGATAGCACAGTTACCGTCATACCAATAGAGCCTCTCATCTACTGAGCGGTAGTGTGGTGTTTATTGCCATACTGCAGGAGGTCACCCGATGTGTAGTGGTAGTGCAGTGTATATCGCCATACCTCAGAATCCCTCAACCTATCTGGAGGTGGCGCAGTTACCGCCACCCCGCGGGAGCCTACTGTTTGTGCAGTGGTAGCACAGTGTAAGGTGAAGAGCACAGACTTGATGAATTGATGAGATGTAAGCCGTTAACTGGAGGATGTTGCTGACTTGGAAGGAGGTCATTTGAATGCCTAGGAAGTTCGACAGTTGCTCTACAGAGGAAGTTGAACTAAATCGATTGTACAGAGAATGTTTTGATTCGTGGTTGTTGCTATACGTAGTAACGTATTGTAACCGTGAAGGGGTTAGAGAGTTCGATGGTTGGATGATCGAATGATCTATATGTTGTTTTGAGAGCATTGTAATAGTGTTGTTTTGTACGAGATTGATCAGGGAAATGTTGCTACTGTAATATTGGCATCTAGAAGGAGAGTATGTAACTTGTATGTAATTTTGATTACTGTAATACAAGTGATTTTCTTTGGTGTGGTGGGTTTTTTCTCCCATAAGGGTTTTCCCACGTAAATTTGGTGTCAATTGTGTTTGTGCTTATTTCTCTATTCTATTATTCCTTTTATGTGTATCTTGATGAACTGTAATTGTAAAATTTAAAGACAAATCTGCATTCTTCTCTGAGTTTTGACATTAGGAAAGTTTATTCCGCATCCATAGGCTTTCCTTACAGAACCAGTTCAGGGTGTGCGTTGGCAACAAAGATAGTTACCAAATCTTTCTCACTAAGATGGTATTTCAGCCAAGTAGCCAAGGCTTGCCACCTTTGCATGTAACTTGCAAATGTTTCTCCTTCACGTTGGCTATCCTTCAGGAAATCTAGAGTATCAATATCCTTCTCCAGATTGAAGGAGAAGTGCACAACAAATTTTTCTGACAAATACGCGAAGGATGAAACTAACCTCTTCAGGAGACCCATGAACCAGTCTAGAGCTTGCCCCACTAGACTCCTAGGGAACAATCGCAAGAGGTAGTTGTCATTATGCATGACCTCTTGACAAGGTGTGTAAAATTCTTGCAAATGGTTCCTAGGATCTCCCCTTCCCTTGTATTTATCAAATTCATGCATTTTAAAATGCTTAGGAAAGGGGATGAGTGAAATTGAAGGATGAAACGGATAAGGGAAAATCTCTTCAAATTTGAAGGATTTCTTGGATGTCCTCATTTGCAAGTCCTTTAGGGAAACTTTTATCTCTTCCCACTCTTTATTGATGGGTGTTGAGTTGGAAAGACCTGCTGGATTGGACTAATCATATGGGACATATTGTTGATGAGATGGAGGTGGAGGCAGAATGGACTGACCATATGATGACGGAGATGGATATGACGGGGTTTGTTGGTATTTATTGGGATACATGGATTGAGGATTGATATAAGCTTGTTGGTATGATAGTGAGGCTTGATAATATGAGGAAGAGGCAACCTACTGATATGATTGTGGCTACTGGGAGTAATGCGGATTGGATTGGTAATTGTAGGTTGTTTGTTGTTGGGAAACATACGGAGGTTGTTGCGGATTGGATTGTTGATAGTAGGTGTTGTGTTGTGATTGTGAGGGAGTAGTGTAAGACAGTTGTTGTTGGGATTATTGTAGATTAGCATAAGACAGTTGATGTTGGGATGGTTGTGGGTTGTAGTAAGAATAATTGGGATTGGGGTTGGTTGTAGTGGCTTGTGCATAATAAGTGCTTTGAGGATGATAGAGGTATTGGGCAGCAGGGTTGCCTGGTGTTTGTTGGGAAAATTGTTGTGATTGTGTCGGGACCTATGAATGTTGAGGGGGTTGTTGGTAAGATGTTGGTTGTTGTTGAGGAGACCAAGATGGTATTTGGGGTTGGTGAGGTAATTGTTGATAAGATGGGATTTGGGGTTCCTGAGAGACCTGTGATTGATGAGGAGGTTGTGACAGATTACCCTATTGTTGATGTGTAGGTTGTTGTTGATATTGTTGCAGAATTTGAGTGTGATGCGAAGGTTGTGAAGGGATTTGGGTATGTTGCGAAGGTTGTGATGAGGGTTGATGATGTGGTTGTTGGTGAGGTGGTTGTGATGGTATATGTTGCGGATTACCTTGGGACTAATGTGAGGGCGGGAGATTTCCTTGAGGTGGTGGTTGGGATGTAAACGAAGGTGGTGGTAAGTTTGATGTGTGTGTGGGACCAGGAGGTGGAGGTTGTGCAACGAAAGGATTATAATCATTTCCCCCAGTATTCCCTGAAAGTTTACCCAATTGGTTCGATGGGAGAGGTGGTGCGGATGGTGTAGGAGTTAGGCCTTGCGGGATATTCATGCCTTGCAGATTGGGAGGACCTTGTGGGATACCAAGACCAAGAGGATTGTTAGGAACTAGGCCTAGGGGAATGTTAGGATCAGGTGTAGCACCCATTATTGAAATCAAGACACGGGTGGTTGGAAGTTGATAAAGCACAGCATTTCCAAATCCCGGTTGGTACCATGTATGGCGTGACCTGGGGGACTTGTGGAACTGATGAACTGGGATTCAGATCTTGTGGTAGAGCAAGGGGTGTAATGTTGATGTATTGTGATAAATCAAACCCCAACGTTGGCTTGATACCCTCCATGACTAACGTGGTGAGGATTTTATCCCCACGCTCATCAAGGAGACAATCCATCATTTGCACATTAGTGGGGTTGTTAAGGTATTCATCGATTGTGAGCTCAGGTTGGTTAACCATGCTTTCGTTTGGGGGAGATACGATGTGGATTTCAGTGTTGGATTGGGATGATCCAACATTGGTGGGTTGATCCTGAGGCTGAGCACCTTGGGCCTGTTGTTGTTCCATGAGTTTCCTTGCCTACAATCGAGTAAGGGGAATGAAAATGCAAAATGGCTAGATGACTAAGATGACACTAAGCCCTAAGATGCACTTAAAGGATGTCATATATGATGACTAAAAGGATCGATAAGATGACAGATCAATCGATTGGATGATTGATGGGATGATTGGATAATCGATTAGGTTGGATTCGATTTTGTTGATTGATTGGATCGAATGATTGATAGGATTGGATGATTTATAGGATTGGATGATCGATAGGATTAGATTGATGAAACTAACTCTAAACTAAGTTCAGGGGCTTGACTTGATGATGTATGATACTGATGATTGGATTGGATTTTAAAAGGATGATCATGACACAGAATCTACCTCACAATGAGAGGAGATTGATAAGGCCGCAGAGGATTATTGACTCAAGATGGATGACAATCCTGAGTGTGGATGATGACGATTAGGGTCAGTTACCTAACCCGATTGGATAAAAAACCCCTAAAACATTGTCCAAGAGATTTGGATTGGTAAATTGATGATGGATATGCAATCTAGGGATGTCCTAAGATGCACCTATGTGATTTAATTGAGGATTCAATGACTTTTAGAAAATGCAAATGGACTAAAGTGACGATTATGGGCAGATGGATGATGATAAAATAATTTGATCACACAATTGAACTAAGAAAATAACAGGCTTTCAGTGGTCCAAAGGATTAACTCTTGGGAATTTTGTATGGAACACGTATATGCCTTTGTGTGACAAGATCACCCCTCCAAGTGACGGGATCGCCTATCGGAAGGTGTACAGGTTTGTCTTTGTGTGTGATAGGATCGCCTCTCTAACTCACAGGTTCGCCTATATCTTTGGATGCTCAAAAGAAATAGGTGAGCACGGGACACAATATCGCCTATCTATGGTTCAGGATCACCACTTTCTTCAAATGTACGAACACAAACGGGGACACCTATTGAGGTAACAAGTTCGCCTATTTCCTCATATGTACGGATAGGGGACATAAACACCTATGATGGGATCACCTATTGGTTGAACAAAACACCTATATCTTGGATTGTACGGATAGGGATGGTACAGATCAGACATAGGATCGCCCCTGCAAACAATAGGATCGCCTATTCTAAGGGACGTATGGACGAGGAAGACACAGACGAGACACGGGATCGCCCCTGTGGACAGCAGGATTGCCTATTCAGGGAACAGGCGGACGGGGATGACATAGACCAGACTCAGACTCACCTATGGATAGGGTAGGATCGCCTATTTAGGGAATAGGCAGACATGAGGTCACCTAATTAAGGGACCCACAAGCAAATTCGCCCCTAACAAGGACAAGTTCGCCTAAAGGATGACTAGAATGGATGCGAGACACAGAATTGCCCTTTTACAGGGCAGGATCGCCTATCCACAAGGCAAGTTCGCCCCTGTGAGAAGCAAACTCACCACTGAGGGCAGGGGCAAACTATGGAAAAGGACAAAAACACGGAAAACAACAAGCAAAGGGTTGGACTGACTCGAACTGATGACAAGCACTAGTATCGCACAAGAAGTCACTCTAGGCAGCACAACCCTAAAATTAGTATTATGGGTTTAATAACTCAATGTAGGCCTACCACCTTGAGGGGACACCTCAAGGTTAATACTCTGTGATATCGGGGTGGTTCTCTAGATCACCCTTTCTTGCAAAGGTGGATAGCTGGCAATTCAGTGGCATAGGGTCATCAACAGACGCCACAGGCTCACCTTCACACTCTCTCTCGGAGACTATCATAGTCCACCATGAGGATTTCTATTTCAACCCAAGGGACTATATGGTGAGTAACTTCAGGGTACGATGTGCATCCTCTGCACTACACCAAGTCGTGGTTGAAACACGGGTCTCTATCGAGGTTGAACACGACTATCTTGTGCGTCCTCAATACACCAAGAGGGTGTGTGAGGCATAACCATGAATACTAGACTGTCACAAGTGTGGATCAGGAGCCCCAACGAGGTACTAGAAACTTAGACCAACCCTGCACGTCTTATCTAGGTATCACCCTAGCTTCAACGCTTCACTAGACACGACGTGACTAGATTGGGGTACAACTTTGGCTCTCCCCCCTTTATATACCCCGTTGGTAACACGTGGTCGAGATCATCCCCCAGGTGATGAAATCTCAGGTAGGTCTCACTAAGGGAAGGAAATACTAGAAATTTCGACTGGTCCCTAGGCTCGCATGTAGTGCAAGGGGAGAGCTTACACGTACTAGCACTTCCTGGGTAGACTGAACTAGACTGGAATGAGTTGTGATTTCTCGTCACCCGGGATCACCGAAAGGTACAAGGGGAGTGGATATGTCAACAACTCGCTCCCAAACACGAAAAATAAATTAATTGATCCTTTAATTAATCTATATGTGCCTAAATTAGTGCGAAAAAAAGGCACATAGACAGAGCTAAACTAGGGGTCTTCGACCTATCATCCTGCAGAAAATGAATTAGTAGTTTCAATCTTCAGTCTTGGACAAACAATTTGCTACACAAACATTAGTAAAACCACACACTCACAAACAAACAAGTTAGTTGATTAGTACCCAAAACCAAAATCAAGTGAATGCTCAAATCATAAAATTGAACGTTCTAGAACACCTCAAAGTCACCCTTGTGTAGATCAAGTTCGCCTTAGTCTATGATGCAATGTCACTTGTCTTTTAAAAAGGTGGGATCACGTTTGCTTTTTGGATGGAAGGGCGTATGCGCTTTTGCCTCTGTGTTCAAATCAAGTTCGCCCATTCGTCAAGCAAGTTCAGCCCTTTCTAAACTTTTGAGCATATTCGCCTCTGAAATCGATTGGTTCGAGTTAGGATCAACAACTTTTCCTTTCAAATGGAAAGGTGTATGCAAGTTTGCCTCTGTCATTCATAGATCTGCCTCTGTATCGAGCGAATTCGCCCGTCAGGGGCAGATTCATCACTGTGTGTGAAATCCGAACCTACAAAAATTCAAACAACAAACATAAAGGTAGACCCGTGACATGGATCCCACCGGACGTGCCAGAAATGTGTGCAAGTTTTTTTACCTACTCTAAGATGCAAAACTAAACGAAATACAAGGAAAAACACAAAACAAACACTCAAGATTACGCCTAAGATAAATTCAAACAAAGCACAAGAAATGGAACCTTTTACCTTGTTCAAAATGATGGTTTGGTTGGCCCTTGTTGATGCTCGATTGTGTGCTCCTTCTTGGACAAACTGACTCAAATCTTAGCTCTAAATGATGGTGAAGTGATTAGGGATGCACTAGAGGATGTGGTATATGAATAGATGCAAAATTGTGGCTCAAAATGCTACAACAATGGTGGATGCTTGATGGCTTGAAAAATGGCTAAGTGTATGTGCTTGTATGATTGCTCGAGTGTGGATTGCTAAAGTGGATGATCATAATAGAGACATTTCCACCATTTTTAGGGGAAATGCCTCTAAAGCAATGGAGGGTCAGGATTAAGCCACAGTGGAGGAGATCAAGGGCTAGGGTGAGTTGAGAACTCACAAGCCCTCACAAACTGACATGTAGCAAATGATGTGGAAAAGGAAAGGTGAGGTGGAGACAAGGTGGAGATACTAGGATGTACCTTGGACAAGGACAAGATCTCATAAAGGAGGTCCTTGTCCACATGTGCCTTGAGAGGATATGTAAGGAATTAAAAATTCCTCACAAATCCTCATGGGGATGGGAGAAGGAATTTAAAATTCCTTAAAATACATTGGATGAATAAATGTGAATTAAAAATTCACATAGGGAAGGGGATGCCTTCTCCAAAAAGAGAAAACATTTAATAAGGTTGACTAAGGACACATGTCATAAATGGCATGAAGATTAGGTTAGCTTAATTAGGTGATTAAGGTTGTGCAAATGTTGGGTTAGGCAGGCTAATAACAGATTAAGGGCAAGTGGGAGATTATGGAGGATGTGACCCTAATGATGATTAGGGATGTGCACACCCTAATCACAGATTAATTAGGTTAATTTGGATTATGGAAGATTATGGAGGATGTGACATGGAGAGAGAAGAAAATGAATTAAAAATTGATTTAATTCATAAAAGCTAATGACTAAATTAAATAAATTGGAGTATTTATTTAATTTAGAGAAGAGTGGTGTTAAGGTATTTGATTAATTAATTAAATACCTTAAGGGACATTAGGTTGAGATGAAATATTAATCGAATAATAAATTATTTAATTAATGTGGCTTGGGGATGTAGGATAGAGGAATGCAAGTGTGAATTTGACCATATGTGATTGGTCAAATTCAGGTGTGTACAATAGTCAATCATTTGGATAAAACGAAAACAGGCATGAAGATATTTCTTCTTTTATTGTTTAGTTTTTTAAAGATTGTTTTCCATGATTGCTTTGAATTGTCTATTATGAGTACTTGCATTTAGGGAAAACAACAATGCTTTGAAAAGGAATTAGAAGTTGTTACGTTGTTTTTATGATGTGCTTGTATGTACTTCATAATAGGAGGTTTGTGTTTATCATAAGTAGTACATACTAGATATGATTAAACATGAGTATCATAAGTGCTACTCATAGCTAGGTTATTGATTTAACTAGGATAGGTTGTGTTTACTCCTAGGATTGTTTATCCAGTATGGGAGGGAGCTTGTGTATTTACTTTGTTAAATAGATTTATTCCAAGTTAGTAGAAATGGTGATAAGTTATCTCTGGGGTGATAGATTATCCATTGAAGGAAGAACCCATGTGTAGTTTATGATGGCCTTAAGTCAAATTGACCCTGAGTAATGTATGTGATAGAATGACCTTCATTCGGAATTTTGAATGAGAACAATTTGGCCAAAGTAATGTGATTGTCTCTGGCTCCATTGTCAGTTCACTGTGATCCAGTATTACATGCTAGTTCCAGATTGTGGGTTTACAAGTTCTAGTTATGTAGGACACGACACTATACTCAATTGGTTGTCATTATTTGGTTACTCTACCAATCTCTTTGTCGAAGGAAAGGGCCATCTATCAAATGATAGATGGGCAGGGGACTGTATATGAGTGTGGTTGGCGGAAAAGCACTTGAGTGATGCTTCTCCTCCATAGTAGGTGACAAAAGAACCATGATTTGAAAGGAAGGATCTTAGACCGTCAATGAGCTATTTGTTCTAAAGCTCATTTGAGCTATGTATGTAATTCTATGCATTTTTGTATTATTATAACTTGTGAAATTATTGTAATGAAATGGAATCCTTATTGTATATTGATGGCATCTTTGTTTGTATATTCTCATTAAAGAAAAGAATTTTTTTATTGCAATGGTTTGTTACATAGTTTATTTACTTGCACTATTAAAACTTAGGAAATTTTTACTTCAGTGAAGGGTTGGCATGTTACAATATAGGATGCCAAATCAACAATAGGATGAGACCACAATCATACAATCTCTATTACACTTAACCAAACACTAATGTGGATCCAACCTTCAAAAACAAAGTTCAAGGAAAAGAGATAGAAGTGAAAATCCAAAGCCATAGTGCCTCCCCCTAATCCCAAACAAGCATCAAAATCTTCATCGAACATCATATAGAGTATGCCCCCCTTTCACCCCTCTCTTGCGCTAATTTTTATTGTATCCTCTCCTATCATTAGTTTACAATAAAATGAAATGAATGTTGAGATGTTTAGCATGTTTACATTCATTTTAGAAATTAAACTAAGAATAATGAAATAGGAGCTTAGAAATTATTCTTGTATCCATTTTAGATAGTATATTTTAGTATAGTGAAACATTATTCCCTTGGATCGCCATATAAGTAGATTTGAAGTAATTGTATAAACAAAAAAAAATGATTACATTATTTCAATCAATGTGTTCTTTTTGTGAAGAATGGTTTCAAAAACAAATATGTTGTCTCCACTAACCCTTTACTAGTTACCAAGCAAGATACAGTAGAAACATAGATTATTAGTTGTATAAATTTATATTGTTTTTGTCATCACTAAATTATAGAGAGAGCTAAAAGTTGGATGACAATACAATGCGAGAGGTGAAGGCACATAGAGGTAATGGAATTGGATAGGAAAATATTTAGATAAACCCCATCTACCACCCCTTCCTCTTTACAGTTAGAAAATTTCCCAAGATCATAGAACCCCATTCATTTTAAGAGTGGTTGCGATACAAAGCATGACCATCTATGATGGCAGTTCAAAAAGCCTTCCTAATGATTGAATTTCAAACCTAAATATGCTTTTAAAAAATGTGTTCAAGCATTTGAAGCCTAGGCATCACCATCTCAAAATAATCTTTATGCCAATAATATATCCATTTTCTAGATTTCAAAATCGGGAATGGTTAAGATTTTGTGGACTTTATTCAGGCGACTTTTATGACAAACTAAGGGTCGTATTGCTTCATATCACATATAAAGTGTTAGGTGGAGAGACATAAAAATTGACATGCCAAAACACTATTACATTTCAAAACACTAAAATGCATAGGTAACCCCCTATTGAACAAATGTTTAGAGGCTTAAGTACTATTGCCCCAAATGGCATTTGAGTTCCATATAGCAATACGGATTCGTTTTGATAAGAATATTTACATCATGAGTTGTAATACAAAGCCACACCCATAAACAGGTTATTGCAAGACCGTCTATAATTCTAACACTTTGGAGTGGCTATTTTACTAGCCACAAGCATGTAAATGCAGAATGTTTAAGTTGTTTAATGAAGCTGTATCTCAATATTGTAATTTGTAAGTTTAGCTGCAGCAAACATGGATATCTTATTATGTTTTATTTTTTAAAACTGTTCTATTTTATTTGCAAATGTTTTTACAGTTGATCTCCAAGAATTACCCAACCATGATTGTGGGAATACCACTAAGCCCCCATTCCTGTGCCTTGCAGTGATGTTGACTCATTTTTTATTGTCTCTAGCATTTCTAAAGACTCTTAAGAGGTTCCTGCTATCTCGAAAATCATCAATCCATCACCACCAAATGTCCAACACGCTACTCCACCAGCATGAGGTAGTCTGGGCAGATCGAACGTAAAATATTCCAAACACACCCCAGACCTTTTGCGGTTTTTGTCATCGACTTTCTCAAAATTCTGTACACATACAAAACAAACCACTAAAGTACACTCAAAGCACATGGTACCACCAAGCGTCGACAATGTTGTTGCCCTTATCCTATAAGAGGTAGGGCCCTCATATGACATGAGGGGTTCTCCTCACAAGATTTGAGGGACAACACCCACGTGGAGTGTAGGCCAACTTCCCTCAACTGTTAAACTTGACTTCATTCACCCCAATTATCATCATAAAGTAATATCATATGAAAGCTAAACCATTTCAACTTTCACAATGGTTGCTAATCCTTCACAGCTTTGCAGCATCGTAACGATTCCTTCTCTTACACATCTTTATTCCATTATATATACATATGTATTATCAAATTTCACAAGTTAGTCATTAAATATGCGTAGGTAGTGGAAGGAAACAACTCTTAACATAGATTAATCAACTTTTCTGTACAAGTTCTTATCTCTTATATGCAACTCTAATTTATTAAACTACTCTTCTTCACTAGTTCTAATATCCCTTGTGAGTATTTTTAATTTATCATCAACTTTGATTAATTATTAATATTTGTTCAAGTATATAACACATCTAAATAATCACAATTTAGAATGTTTTCCCCCTAAATATCCCCTGCAATTCAGGCCCGGTCTTACCGTACCCTGGTTTGTTGAAAAATCAGCAGTCTCAGCTCTCGTATTTTGTGAACCTTGTAGGAAGTCAACATCTAAGTTTAATGGTAAAAGGAAAACTAGGATAATGTCTCAAATACTCTGGTAAGGCTTGAAATTTTCAAAAATGAAACAGTATTTATTATGGCATTATATTCGCTCCCACTAAATTGCAAGGTACATGTTGCATATTACTCGTGGACAGTCTACCTTCTCCAGAAGTTTCACAAACGAGATCTTGAAAATCTTCTTTTAAAATAAGGATAGATATATATTTTTTACCAGATTGCAGCAATTTTATTAAGGCAAATAAGTATTACCCATTTCCCTTTGATCAAACGAGTATTACTTAGCTCATTTGTGATTTAAGTGTGAACAGCAGAGAAAAATAAATAAAAAGTTTACACGGATGCTTTGTTAGCATAACCAAGCCCAAAACTTGTTCCTTGTGTAATATACGAACAAGCATGCACCCACAGAAGCTAATGCATAATTAAATACCCCCTACCCAAAGTTAAAAGTCTGCACTTCTTCATTGGTTCACTCTTCTTTCATTGACCTGGATTATAAGCAATAAATTACTTTAGTTCAAGATGTGCATCTAACCTTTTTTGATAGGAAGGTGTATTGTTTCAAATGAAAGGATTTGCAAGGATGAACCTAATTTGGAACTTTGAATTGCTTTAGTTCATATACCA
Source organism: Sequoia sempervirens (assembly GCA_007258455.2). Lineage (NCBI taxonomy): Eukaryota > Viridiplantae > Streptophyta > Pinopsida > Cupressales > Cupressaceae > Sequoia > Sequoia sempervirens. Next base: position 154,699,659 of record VDFB02075321.1, read on the forward strand.
TAAATAACTTGCATTCTTTATAGTCATTAGGATTTGTAAAAGATACATTACAATAGCAATGCAGTGCGAAGCAGGCCGTGTTACTCATGCAGACAATAATAGCATTTCATGATGTGTGGGACTAATACCGATCTAAAATGTTGTTCTAGTTGGCACATAGTTCATTCCTTCTGAATGAAAAGTCCCTGAATAAAAATATGAATGGTTGTTTTACCCTTGAAGTTTGTAACCAAAGTCTATCTTCAGATTGCTTCTGAAGCACATTTAATTGTCTAAAGTTCAGCCTGTGTATCTATCCTGCCAAGTCTTGCATTAACTACATTTGATAAAACTTATGGTCTTGGTATGAAGTGGTGTATTTAATAATAAGGGATAGGTTGATGTAACTGTACTTTCTTGCTTAACATTACAATTTTGGACTTTTTACTGTTTTAGAACTTCATCCAACCATCTAAAACAAGAAAACCAAACAAATCCTAAGAATTGATATTGCAAATGAAAATAATTACACATTAAAATATCAAAATGTAAAAAAGTATGCAAAAAAATAAAATAGGGCACAATGATACTCTGAGCATCTGAGCAAACTTCAAATTAAATAATCATCTGTGTTTTTTCTTAAAATCTCCAGGACCAATCAAACAAGAACTGATTTCATTCATTTCTTCTGACAACTTGTTTGCAATGTCCACTTTATCAGCCTTTCTGAGGTTACTTATGAGAGACCTATAAACATAAATTGATGCCCTACAACCCCTTTTTTTCATTTCATTAAATAATCTCATTGCTTCATCAACCTGGCCTATGCGGCCAAACCTATCAATTATGGCAGTGTATATGCGCAAATTAGGCTCAAAACCTCTTGCAATCATCTCTTTCAAAACTATCAAACATAAATCTAATCTACCCAACCTGCAAAAATTATTTACCAATGTGTTGTAAGTAATGATATCTGGATCATGTCCCAATTCCTTCATGGATAAAAATTCATGATAGGTTGCATCTCCCTGACCTGACTTGCCAAGGACATCAATAATAGTGTTATAGGTGACCTGGTCTGGTTTGTGTTTGCAGTGTTTCATATATTGAAAGAGTGCAAGAGCTGTCTCTATTTGCCCTGTTCCAGCAAATGCATATATTAGTCTATTCAAAACTGTAGCGTTGCAAAGGAAGCTGTCCTCTGCCAACTCCATGCAAAATTTGTAGGCTACTTCCCTGTCTCCCACCTTTGCTAATGCCTTGGATAAAGCAAAATAAGAAGCAGAATCAGAAGATCCATTAGCTAACAAATCCTTGAAGATTTGGCATGCAAGCTTAAAATCACTAGCTTTGCCAACAGCAGTCAAAAGAGAACTGTAAACTGCCAAGTCAGGAACAACACCTCTGTTCCTCAATGCTCTCAATAAAGAGAAAGCAGAAAATAACTTGTTTACTTTGATAAAATTTTCAATAAGAACTACAGTGATCTTTGTGTTTGCAGCTAAATTGTTTCCAAAATCAGGAATGAGTTGGCCCAAAGCATCCTCAGCCTCTATCTCTTCTTTAACTAAGAAATCAGCAAGCACAGACAGAGTTGCATGGTCTGGCATTTTTCCTAAATTACGCATCTCATCAATCGCCCTGTGCAGTTCCATCACAAATGGACAGGACACAATAAGCATCTGCATAAAGAATTTGAAATCAAAACCACTATGAGTGCAAATTTTAAATTAAAATGAAGATCATATTATTCCAATTTTGAAAAGATCAGATGCTTTCACCGAAAATATTCAGCTAGCAAACTTCAAAATAAATGTGAATCATAATCTCCCTTTGTGTGTGAAGTTGTATGGCATTCATCTTACCTACTGCAAATTTGAAAAAAAATACTGTCTTATTTTAAAAGGAATTTAGGCTGGAACAGTGTTCATCTAAAAGAAAATTGCATTTCCAAAGAAAAAATTCAAAATTATATGCAAGCACTGCTTAATGTTTGTTGACATACTCTAGGAATCACTATGCAATTCCAGCCGTAATCAGCAAAGATGAATCCTAGAAATTGGTAGGCTAGGCATTACTAAGAGTGACAAAAACAAATGCTTACCTATGTTGGAAGAGGCCCAAAAGGAAACACTCTTATTCCCTTTTCTATAACAGGAACCTAGTGAGAAGATGCGCCTCATTAATTTGTTGCAGCTGTAATGCTTCAATATTCAGACCCACCACAAATCTCCCACCCCTAAGGCCAATAACTGCAATAGAATATAATGTAAAAATATTGAGGAAATAATGTAGTCATGGTTGCAGAGTTACTCAATAGACCAACACTTGTAGAGTAAAATAAAAAAATATGAGTAAAAGAGAGTCACTAAATAAGTTAAATAGAGCAGCAAATCATCTGCTAAGGTGAAACCAACCAGGCCGGCAAGAAGCAACTTTGTACTTGGAATCCAAAGGTAGAGGGAGCACATTGTTTGCAGAACATCAATCTGCAAAGAAGAATAGGCATTCCTCATTGACCTTTCCATAGTACATACTCCATACAGCATTTAAAAGATCCATTGATGGACAATAAGGATGGAGAATAAACAAAGACCAAGAAACTACATGGATCACCTATGTACAGATATAAGGCTCTTTCTATCAGAAATTAGTCATCAAAGCACCAAACAAGATCATGCAGAAATTCTTATTGTAAATGGTAGCCATATTTGCAGTCCAAGGTAGCCAATATTTGGTATAGAATTCAAGGTACAAAATAATGGGTAACATATAAAAATCCACAAGAAAATGTTACCTCCCCTACGTTAGACTTGACAATAGAATAGAATTGATGTGCAAATGACTCCAAGGTCGGTGATAGATAAAAGTTGAATGAATAAGATTGCTTAGAATGGCTAAAGAAGCCCCTACGGTATTAATGGCTACTAAAGAAGACTAGAAGGGTTGACATGTTCAGATATTGTTCAATCCTTAAAATCTGAAGTTAGACCTATACTACTTGATAAAATAAGATACGAAAATTGTTGAGAAGTTATTGTATAGGCGTGAATTTGCACCCCTTACACAAATTCCCCTTTTACACTTCCTCACCTTAGAAAACCAAATCCGAAGGCAAAATTCCACATCAGCAAGCTCTTGGTGTCTGTCTTTTGCGTCGGTAGAAGAATATTTGTCGAGGACGCCCGCGCGGCGCACAGACATCCGCGCAGCGCGCTTACGTCCCTAACAAATTCTTGCATCTGAAGTTGGCAAAAGCGTTACACTTCCCATTGAGGTCAGCTTGTAACATCCCTCTTCGACCAACCGACCCCGAAAATGGTAGTTTCTCTCATCCTACCTTCAAAAACATTCTTCCTTCATTCATTTCATCTTCTTCACAAGCTCTAGCAATCTTCTACACAATCTCTTTGCATCCATCACTTCAAGAAGCACTTTAGCACTTCATAGCAGCAGCAATAACACTCCAACTCCGTGAAGCAAGTGTGGAACAAGCCATTGCAGCAAGGGCTTGAGGTTTTGCAACACCTCCCTTCATCACAGTTGAGGTTGTGGTGATTGTTCAAGCTCTCTTTCTCCATCATTGGCTAGTGAGCTCTTGGTGGAGGTGGTAAACGTTTTCACTCCTCTCCTTTACGATTTGGTTGAGTAGCTCTTTACTGTTTTGTAGTGTTACTTGCTTTTTCTCCTCCTCTACTTCTTTATTGAATATTTCTCTATCGTTGCTATCTTGGCTGTCCATGGAGGTGGAAACACCAAAACAGGGGTCTGACTGAGGCAGACCCCTATACAACCCCCAACAATTTTCCCTCTCTTGTGTGTAGGTGGATGCATTTGGAGCTAGTTGGCGAACGAGCATCTTTGTGAGATTATCTTTGTCACCTTAGCCTTCATATACTTACTTTATCACATTCGTTTGTATCTTTCCTACTTCATAGTTTTGTTTTGTTCCCTTAGAAGTGACTAGCTAGGCTGACAACTTGTTTTCCAGCGGTTAATACTGTGTTTTTGGTCCTTTGGTCGTATGCGACGCCAGCCCAGAACCATGCTTTTGTCCTCGGATAGAGAGCTACATGAGGTACAGTGTTGAACCCGAAAAGCGGCTCGCCTAGCCCCAGTTTGGATTTCAGGTCTAAAGAGTGGTTGCAGGGCCTTATAGTCTTCATCATTCTCGTCCCTCGCATCAAATATCCCTTTAGAGTGAGGTAAGTTAGGGCAGCCTTCCGCTCTTGGCTCTCCGTGACCTGGAGCCTTGACATGGTCGGTCCCCCTCTCTTACAGTTATATAGTGAGTTGATTCATAAGAGTACATGCTCTTGAAAAAGAAAGCCCATTTATAAAGAGTTACAAAATCATCCTTCACGGGCAAGGCAGTAAGATATTATGCAACTTTGACCATCTAGTTATATTTATCCTTTTCTATGACACAAATCCTTGTGTTGCAAAAAGTGGAGAAAGGTGAAGCAATGTTAAGCCTCCTTGCACAGAAAACATTCTTAGAATATTTTCTTACATGTTTAAGAGAATGAGTGAGCTTGGGTATTGCCAAGCCATGTCAAGAAAGATTCTTGACAGTGCATGTGGACTTGAGAGTTCTTCTACTTATTCTCACTTTTGAGAGCTTACAGCAACCAAATGCTTCCTAGTAATGATTTGAAAAATCAGCTCTAAAGTATGCTAAGCCATTGGGATCATGTCATTCAAACTTGTTGAGCTGTCAATGAGGACCCAAGTGAGTGAATTGGTCAACGTACCAGTGAAAAGAGGTTATGTTGATGGTTTGATCAGTGATGGAATTGAACATCTTCATAAAATCTTTGGTCAAATTTGCAGACCTCAAATGACCTAGAAAAGTTACTTTGGTGAAATTGCCACTTGTAGCAAAGTGGCAAAAGGCATGTTCACCCTAGCAAACTTGTTCTGATACAAACAGTGAATGGAATACAAAGAGTGTGGAAGTTTAATCTTCCATTTGGTTGATTGATTTTCCATCTTTGCAAGGTTGGAAAGCCAAGGAAGCTTATATGTTGCCTTTCCACATTGGGTAAGTGGTTGGCTCTCATTGTATGGTGGTTGTAGTCCATCTTCAGGACTGATGCAAGCGTGTATTCAAGTCTAAGTGGGGTGAGAGTCTGTTGCAGGTGTGATAGAAGCTCCAGAATTGTTGTGTGAGCTCATTAATGTTGTACATCTGTTATCAAGTTTTTTGATAATGTAACAGAGCATATTTTCTCTCTAGACCTGGAGTTTTTCACACTATGTTGGATTTTCTCCAAGGCAAATTGTATGTCCAATTTGTTGTGTTTCTATTTGTTATTTCCACATGTCGAGAGAATCTCCATGTTTCCTTGATTAGTACAAGTCATTAATAGTGTGACATCCATTGTTACACGGTTAGAGTGCATGTTAAGGGTTTTGTTGAGTTCTTTTTACTTGTAAATTCGTTTTCTAAGAGCAGAGGGAGGAATCTGCTCCCTGTAAAGGATCATACACACACACGTGTTTTATATATATATATATATATAAAACACATATATAAGCAACTCTAAAGTTAAAAAAACTAAAAGAACAAACAAATTTTTGTATGGCCCCATGGGCCAGGCGGGGCCTACACAAGACCCATCGTGGCCAAGGCTGACCAAGTCACCACCAACTTGTGGTCAACAATCATCCTATGGGCCGAACTTCCCATAGGTGAAAGGGGTTTGCAACTCCTTGCCCCCATTTGTTTATTGTATTTTCTCATTATTTTTATATAGTTTAAAACACTAAAACATTAATTTATTAGTATTTTTTTATATCAACATTAAATTTTATTATATATATATGCTCAATTATAAGGCTGATTAATCCCTATGTCACATGACTCCATGAATCAATAATACAAACACATATATATAGAAAGAATATGTATCAAAATAACCAAACAATAATACTTAACCTAAAAACAATTTAACTAAAAACTAATCACTTTTATCTAAAAACACACTAATTATAACTTGACAGTTTATTATTATTATAGCAACAAAATGAGTCGGGACAAGATGAAATGTTAGGCACTTAACAATAACAACTTAAATCATTAAAAGTTGATTTTTCCTTTCAAATAAATTCCATTAAGAAAGAGGAAGAGAAAGATTAATGAACTCTATCACACCTAACTAAATGATTTTATAAAATCCAACCAATCAGATAGCCATTAAAACTTCTTAATAATGGATCAGTATACCCAATTCTACAAATTAGAAGTTTACAATGCTATTTTAAATACAAGGATATACAGCCCACAAGAATAATGAATCGAACTCCCTTTTACTACACACAACTTCAACCTACAAAAACACTATGAATGCAAAAGATCTCTTCACCAAAAATGTCTCAACAACCTTTAAAACTACTTTACAACAAGGCAACATACCATGAGACTGACTTCCTTTTCTCAGCATACCTCAAAATGGTACTAGGACAATAAAGTCTTCATACAACCTCCTCCTAATCCATACAAATGACTCCAAGCTTCAACTCTCATCAACTCTTGCATGGCCAAACAAGGAAGCAGCCCACCTCCCTACCATTGGCATCATCAAGCCAACATGTAGCTCTAACCACCCCTAAGCCAAGAGGGACATATGTGCAAGGCATGGGTGTACACACAAAGAATAGGGAACACACACTCAGCTCAACCACTAATGAGACACAAAGGGAAGTACCAAGCCCATACTAGAGCCAAGGTACAACATTTTTGCCTCCCTATGGGAAACAAGGGAAATACACTCATAGCTCACCTTTACAAACTCATTACTCAAACATTTTTATAAACAACTAGTTTAGAAGAAAATGTATAGAAGGCTTCTCAGAAAAGAGACTCATTCTCATAAACACGAGCATAAGAGACACCCCCCACTTTATCATACAACATAACACTAAGCAATATAACTTAAGAAGAAGGTAATACATGCAACATAAACAAAAAGGAGAGAAACCACCTTGTCCTCCAAGCTCCCAATTTTGTTGAGCTTTCTTTCTTCCAAAATCTCCTTCCCCAATTCACTTTTGCTCTCCATTCATTCTCCCTCAAAATAAAGTACACTCAAAACAAACAAGCAAGAAAATAAAAAGAGAAGAACGCAAAAAAGTCGCTCATATGCCTATATGGTTGTGCTAGGTAACTCCCCCTCCCCCCCCACCAATGGGGTGAAGCCACAAAGCAAACCCTGAGACGCTCACCCCCATACCTCTCTTCCAAGCATTAACTCACCCTCTTACATCACATGTGTAACCCACAAATGGGCACATGCACACAAGAAAGGCATGGAGTTCGCACTACCCATTCACACACTTTGAAAGCAAGGGAGAGACATGGAGGAAGCCTAGACTCCACTTCACTCCTATCTTGCATGCTACCCATACCCCACATTTCTCCATGCTACCCATACACCACACTTCCCAAGGCTAAGGAGTACTCCACTTGGCTTCCTTGAACCTCCAAAGGATACACAAGCTTACTCACCCATAGGGACCTAGAAATACATAAATGAGTGCAAGAAAATAGTTTTAATACCTTTAAAATCACCTAATTCCACAAATCTGAAATTCACTCAAGAAGGGGACTTCAAAGCCTCATGCAACATAATAATAACAATTTAAAACAACATAAAGATTAAGGCTAAGAAGTTGAGAAGGATGTGACAGTTGGAACAAATACGTTGTCCTACTCCTAACCATTGCTTGGTGGTGTTATTTCATCATTCAATTTAACACAAGGCTTGGTGTGATTTCTCATCAATGACCATTGAAAGGTGTGTGGTTCAAGGCACATATGAACCCCTCTCATCTCCTTGCCTTGGCCAACCTATTATCTTCACACTCAATCCAAACATCAAAAATACACCTATGCAACATGCAATCAAAGCACCATATCTAAACACATTATTTAATCACATTACATGCACAATACAATCAAACAAGCATCTCAAAACATTAATTCAAAATAACACATTATCTCATAAGCTTGTTGCTTTAATCATTTTTTTTTTCTTTATTAATCAAAGTCATGCAATGCTTCTCCTATCTAAGTGATTTATAACATGTCAGTTCATTGTTAATTATCTTGGACCATCTCATAGTAAGGTGAGCGAGCCACAATAAATGGTATTCCATTTGCATTGAAGAAGTGTGTAATTGCTACATCAACTACATCCCAACCATGCAAATCAAACAAATGGGGTTTGAAATGCCAATGTGCAATCTCTTGCCAAAAGACTCTACATCTTATGCAACTTGTGTCACATATTCGAAAGACACATTTGTGTCCTCCAATTTCTCTTCTAGTTGACTCCCAAGTGTCATTATTCCTTGAGTTATATAAAGCACTAGCCTTCAACCTTTTCTTGATCCCAATAGCTTCATACTGCTCTTTGTCATTTTGGCAAGGTTCGACACTTTTTCGTTTTGTGTGAAAAACCTAAGCGTTCACCCTTGTGTAAGTGCCCTAAAATAGCTTCCCACAAAGTTTACATGTTATGGGGATTGTTCCACTAGACTTTTTGGTTGTTGAACTTGAAACACATCCACAATATTTCCACAATGGAAACAAACCCTCTTCCCCACATCTAACATTCTAAACCAAATAAAATAATTAAATTTAATAAATTACAATTTAAAATCTTTAATTTACTATTTTGATTAGAATATTAGAAATAAATGATAATTAAAAGTACTTATTAAATAATATTTTTTAATATTTTATTAACATTTTTTAAAATTAAAATTATAAAATAAAATTTAAAGATTTTTAAAAAATTTAATAATAAATATTAAGTTTAAATATGTTAAACTTGAAAATTAAATAATAATGTTTAAAATTTTAAAAGTAAAACTATAAAACTTAGGGGTCTATGTTGATGTTTATGGCAGCATCGTGGTCTTCTTCCAGCAATCTTCTTGATGACAAGATAATAAATCAAATAATAGCTAGGGCTATTTAATTTATATATATAGCGATTGGATGAATTCAAGAGACACGTCATTAATAATAAATGATGATTAATTATTGAAGATGGCCGACCTTCCTTGTAATCAATATTATTTGTAATTTCCTTGGTGGCCGACCTAGCTTTTATTTGTAATTATATTTTGGTGGTCGACCTTCTCCTTGAAGAGGTGTGACCTCTCTTGCACAATGTATATATAGAAGCTCATTCCTCCTCATTCATCATTCAAGCAAGTTCGAAGTCTCTTCTCTTCTCTCAAGTGCAAATTACCAAGAGCAGATTGCGAATTCATCAAGTGCAGATTGCAAAGTCATCAAGAGCAGATTGCGAACTCTTCAAGAGCAGATTTGAGTTGCAAGGAAGTGCAGATTATTTGTCTATCATTGCATCTTGTGAAGGTGCTGATTATGGGCCTTGAGATTGGCCTCATTGTAAAGAGACTTGTTGCCATTATTTTTATATAATAGAGAGATCTTTGTTGCTGGGTTTTTCTCCCTCAAGAGGAGGGTTTTCCCAGGGTATCTGCTGTGTTATTGTGTCTGATTTTTAATTAAATTTCTGTGCATTAAATCTGATCATAAAAACAACAGTCTAAACTCTAAACTCTAAAACCCTAAAAATTAAAATTAAACAAACTTTAAAAATTGAAAATAATGAAAAAATTTAAATGCACAAATAAATTTAATATCCACATCATTTTTCACGATCAACATTGCAAAGAAAATTGTTCACGACAAAGGGAACAAAATTTGTTCACGAGAAAGGATGAAAATCAAATCACAAGAAAGAAAGAAAATCATTCTACAAACTCAAGAAAGGAAAACAATAACCCTACCTCACCTCACTTCTACAAACTCGGCTTCTATAGCTTCCCCACCCTTCTACAAACATTACTTTGCTCAAAGTCGCTCCTTTGTCACTTCTACTTCTACAATCTGCAGACTATTACAAACCAAAGGCTAATTGTTGTGGAAAAAAACAACCACAATACATGTTTTAACACATTTTTTAGAGTATTTAAATATATTAAGTGAAAAAGATGTTTTCTCAAGTGATGCACCCAGCTACAACTAAGACATCTCTTGTCATGAGAGATGCATCTATACCTATCTCCAACACCAAAGATGTATCCTAGTTTTAGAGACACGTCTCAAGAGGTAGGAGAAATGTCTCCCTACAACACTAACTATTGGACCTTTAAAGCTTAGAATAATTTTTCAACAATTGTGTCAATGTATTTAGAGTCTTTAATAATATTAATAATAAATTATCTTAAACTAGTAGACGCATCTATAGAAAAATCTATGAGGTGCCTATTTTTAGTGGATTTGTGACTTAAGTGGAATAGATGCCTAGAGAATGATATCTCTTGCATTTTTTTACACAGAGTTTTCTAATATGACTTTTATATATTATATATGTAAGTAATATTACTCTTAAATAGAGGATTATAGGGTGATGGGCGATGGCAGAGTTGTGCATTGAGAATCGCCAATTGATTGAGGGTTTGGCGACTTAAGGCCACTGTGCATGTATATAGATCAGAGTTGTGAGTGCCTTATTCGTGCTATAGCTGTTTTTATTCTCCTTTGCAGATTCATGGGGTAAGGGTTTGTTGTGGTAGGGCATGATTTGGCCTCTATGTGATCCTTTTTCTGATTTTTTTTGTTTCTTTTGGTCAGTTTTTAAGGATGGTTGTCAATATGGCAGCCATTTGGGGCCCAAAGGACATTAATTTTTTGTCTTTTAAGGTGTGGTCAAAGGCAATGAATCTTCTACCTAAAATCATGCAAATGCTATCAATTTTTTATTGCATGCAACTCAAGATTCCTCTACTAATCATTCGTTGGGGGTTCGTCCAAATTCCAATGGGTGTTTGGAGAAAAGTAAAGAACGCCCTGTTTTGATCATTAATCTGGAAACCATTGCAGAAGATGTTTTGTATTTATTGGAGCATGCTCTTATCTGCAAATTTATGGGGCTCTAAATCTCTATCCTTTTTGGAGAACTAGGTCACAAAGAATTGGAGTCCAAAAGGTGATTTGGAAATCATTTTGGCTACTAATGGATACTTCTTTGTGGTGTTTTCCCGAATGGTAGATTGGACTAAGATTTTTGAAGGAGGCCCATATTTTCATAATCAATCGGGGTTATTCGTCAAACCTTGGCATTTAAGGTTTGACCCTATGGAGGAGATGCCTTCCAAGATTCTTGTATGGGTTTGTCTTCTCGGCTTCCAATGGAGTTCTAGAGGACAAATATTTTGCAATCAATTACAGCGATTATTGGGAAACCCTTGGGTTCTTCTAGATAAACCCTTGACAAGAGATTGCTTAATGATATCAGGTTTCCACAATCCATATCAAGTTGATGCTGCAGCGGTTTCTGGATTAGATTACATGAGAGTTCTTTTGATGCAAAAAAACTCTCACGCAATCTAATCCAGAAACCGCTGCAACATCAGGAAGATTGCTACCTTTGCTCACATTTGTGTGGAAGTCAATTTGAACAATTTGCTTCTTGAATCCTTAGAGATGACTGGGTAATATGAATTGGATCCAACAAATTGATTATGAAGCACTTCCATTTCATTGTCGTGCATGTCATGAATATGGTCACTTACAAAGGAACTACACAAAAGTGAGTCCTCAACCTTCTCATCCCACTTTGAAGATGCAAGCACCTAATCTAAAAGCAAAAGGAAAGAGCCCAATCCATTTTGAGGTGCCAGATTGAGATGGATTCATACCTATGAAATCTCATTCTAAGACAAAGCCGATTAGGCATCAAAATAAAGTTGTTTCTAAATGGGTCTATGGTAATAGATTTGATGTGCTAGAAACCTTTGAGGATATGGACTCAAAGGAGTAGGACAAGGTTAGCTAGGACATGCATATCCAAGACCTACATATTAACTCATTTTCAAAGCCTTCTTTAGAATTGCAAGTGTCATTTAAAGAAGGGGAAGTCCATGTTTCTACCCTTCTAGGGGATAACAAAAAGTTTCAAGAAGATTTAGAGTTACAAGCAAAAGGAATTGAATCTACTCCTATGATGAAAGACCAAATAGTGACAAATGAAGATGAGGGTATACCAGACTCCATGCAAGATATAGAAACTAGGGGAGATGGTAAAAAGAAGGCTCCTATTGTATAAAGTCTTCAACAAAAAAATATTAAGGGTGGTACTAACAAGGTGTCCAAGGTAGGAAGGAAGAAGGATAAGGAAAAGGTGGAGTTGATAAGGGAATCACTGGTGGAATCTGGTGTCATCATAACACGAGATTCTCATTTTTCTAATCCCCTAAAATGAAGGTGATTTCTTGGAATGCAAGGGGTCTGAGTAGCATCCCTCGGCAAAAGGCTACTTGAGATTTGCTTTAGGAACACAGGTCAAATATTGTGTTCATATAGGAAACAAAGTTATCAATTGAGGATATGGTTAATATCACTTCAAAGATCTAGAGAGGAGGACAATGGCTATGTATTGGAGCTCAGGGTTCTTCTAGAGGTTTAGCTTGTTTTTGGGGCCCTTGTACCATAACTCCGTCTTGGTGGGTTGGGAGCAAAAACTCAATCTTTTTGGGGGCCTCATGCTTTGACTCTGGCGTTTTTATTATGTTCACTAATGCCTATGCTCCCAATGATTTTTTAGGTAAGGTCTTGCTTTGGTGTCATATTAGACTTGTTTTCTCTCTTGTGATTTCTTTTCCTTCAATTTTAGCAGGCAATTTTAATGCCATTACTAGCCTAGATGAAAAAAGAGGGGGTACGGAGTATCTAGGTCCAACTTCTACTTTGTTGAGGGATAGAAAATCCTCTCTTAATTTGGTTGATGTGGAGCCAAGAAATGGAATTTTCACTTGGTATAATTGAAGGTGTGGCTCAAACTCTATTTCAAAAAGGCTAGATAGGTTCCTTATCTCTAATTTTTGGCTAGATGACAATTGGACCTTATTCTCTACGATTCTAGGATGGAAAGAGTCTGATCATTGGCCCATTTTTTTTTTCTCCACGAAGTTATCAACTCCAAAAGATCCTCCTTTCAAATTTGAACTTATGTGGTTTCAAGATAATGATTTGTATAAGCTTATGGAGAGCTAGTGGATGGCAAGTTTTGGCACAACCATGTACTCCTTCAAGCTTCAATTTGTGAAGTATGAGCTTAAGAAATGGAATAGGTTCACCTTCGAAAATATTTTTCAAATTAAGAAGCACCTTCATGATAAATTGGAGAAAGTTACCTTTCAGGTTAAGGATGAGAGCATGACAGAGGATCTTCTGAGGGTTCAATCCACTTTGTCTAAAGAGCTGGAAAATGGGAACTTCGAGAAGAGATCTTTTGGAAACAAAAATCCCAGATAGACTAGTTGCAAGAGGATCATGGAAACACTTCTTTTTTCCACAACTCAATCAAGGAGCACAGAAATGGTAATGTTATTGCCACTCTCACCTTGGCTCAAGGGGATCTTCTCTCTCTATTCCAAGATATCTCCAATGACATCAGGCATTTTTCCTTATTGTTTAATGAGCAAGGGCTTCAAGATGTGGATAATGAGAGACTTATTCTTGAATGTATTCCCCCCCTTGGTTTCAAATGACATGAATAAGTCTCTTTTAGATCCCATATTAATGGAAGAGCTTAAAACGATTGTCTTCCAAATGAAGAAAGGTAAGGCTCCTTGGGTTGATGGTTTTCCCATAGAGTTTTTTCAAAAAATTTGGGAGATTTTAAGGTATGACCTTCTAAGAGTGGTTCGGGAATCCCAAGTTAATAAGCAAATGCTTAAAGCCATTAACTCTTCCTTCCTTGCTTTGATTCCTAAAAAGAAGGTGCCAATTCCCTAGACTTTTTTTCCCTATTGCTCTTTGCAATGTCACTTACAAAATCATTACTAAGATTATTGCAAAGCGTTTGAAGAAGATTTTGAGTACTCTAACTTCCCTTAAGCAAGGTGGATTCGTGAAGGGTCACCAGATTTTGGATGGTATTGTTGTGGCAGCCGCGGCCATTCACTCAATGTCTATTTCAAAGGAAAAAGCTATGTTCATAAAATTGGATATGTTAAAGGCTTATGATAGGGTTAGCTGGACTTTTCTTCTGAACATCTTATAGGCTTTTGGATTTTCATTAGACTAGGTTGAGTGGTTATGAGCTGTGTGACATCATTGTCCTTTGTTGTGTTAATCAATGGTACTCCCTCATCCCTTTTTCAACATCCAAAGGTCTTAGACAAGGAGATCCTTTATCTCCTTACTTGTTTATTTTAATGGTTGAAGGTTTAGGCAAGTTGCTAAAGAGGTTTCAGATGAGTGGTATCATTCAAGGCTCGTCTTGGCCAAGAAATGTTATTTCCCATTCTCGTCTTCAATTGGTTGATGATACTGCCTTGATGGGTTTGGCTATAATAGAAGAGGCAATTACCTTTAGGAAAGCTTTAGATATTTACTTATTTGCTTTTGGCCCATTAATCAATGCAAATAAATCTAGTATTTTCTTCTTCAACACGTCGATTCTTATTCAACATAGAATAGCAAATACTTTTCATTTTCAAGTTGGATCTTTACCTGTGGAGTATCTAAGGATCCCTCTTTCCACGAGAAGCCTCAAAAAGGATCAATGGAAGAAGATTTTAGATGGATTTCAATCGAGGGTTAGCCATTGTACTTTCCAATGGTTATCTTTTGCTAGTCATTTAACCCTTCTAAAATCTATGTTGCATGACTTGCCTATTTACAAATTCTTAGTTTTAGCAGCTCCTAAGAGTTTTCTCAAATATTTTGATGCTCCTTCCAGAAAAAGTTTATGGACATGGAATTGAGATAGTCAAAAGCAGAACCTTGTGAATTGGAATTTAGTTTGCAGCTCTAAAGAGGTTGGTGGCCTTGGTTTGCAATAGTCTAAACTCAACTACCAAGCTTTGGCTGCTAAATTATATTGAAGGTGGTGCAAAAATCCTGGCCAACCTTGGGCAAAAGTTCTCAACACTTAAGTATCTTGGAGGGATTCCTGAGGATGATATTTCGAGAATGGATTTGTCTAGCAAAGGATCCATGATTTGGAATACTATAAAAAAGGTGCCCAACTTATTAAAAAGCGGCTCAACAATGCTTTATTTTGGGAGGACTCTTGGGATAACCATCCCCCTATCCTCTTGTCCTTCCCCCAACTCCGAAATTTGCGTGACATTTTTTTGGTTGCAAGATGGTCCAAGGTTGTTGACTTTAAATATCAGGTTCCTTTGGGAAGATCCTATATTCATAGGTGGCGAGAGCCTTGGAGCTGGCCAATTGGAGGTTCTCTGGAGGATTGAGATACTTTGGCTTCCATTTTGGCTGAGAGACCTTGTAGTTCTTTGGCGGATTCTGATATCCTTGCGTGGGGACATGATTTAAAAGGGGTTCACAAGGTTGCTCTTGGGTATCAAACACTTGGTTTACAAAGAAGAGATGTTAAGTTTCCATGGTGGAAGAGAATTTGGAACTAATTTGAATGGCCCAAATGTAATTTCTTTAAAATGTCTTACCTGGGGTAACATTCAGAAGAGAGGATTCCAAGGGCCTCCTATCTGTTTTCTTTATGACAAGAGCAAGGAGTGCATTAGTCATCTTTTCTTCCAATGCCCATTCTCTAGGGAGATTTGGAATCTATGGTGGAGGCTTTGGAAAAGACCTATTGTTCATGCCACCTCCATGTCTGAATTTTGGAATAACTTGGGCCACCATCCTACTTCACCTTCTTTTCTTCTAGCTGCCTAGGACATTGGTAGATTTGGTTGGAGTGTAATCGAAGAATTTTCAAAGAGTGTCAAGGCAAGGGTATGGTTTAAAATCAAAAGAATGATTAAAGAGACAATTGAGGCAAAATTCAAAATGGATGATTCCCTCACCTTGGTGGACTTGCAGCTTGTCAATCTCTCGGAGATATCCTTATCTCCTCCCTATTAGATTCAGTCTAGTAATAGGATTTAAGGATCTAAGAGAGTAAATAGATCTGGAAAATGGAGTCTGCCCCCTAGTGGTGTTTTTAAAGTTAACACAGATGGTTCTTCTAGGGGCAATCTAGGACTTGCTAGTATTGGCAGTATTGGCCATTATAGTGAAGGTATGGTTCATTTTAGATTTTCTACCTATATGGGCTCACACTCTAATAATCTTATGGAAGCTTGGGCAATTCTTAAGGCTCTAGAAAGAGCTTACACTATGGGATGGAGAAAAGTTTGTGTGAATCGGATTCTATGATTTTGGTTTCCTTGCTAAACAGTAGAAATTTCCAAAAGGCTTCCTGGGGATTGGTGGTTGTTGCTAAACAAATTCTATGTCTGGCCATGAATTTCAAGTTATCTCTTTTGTGCATGTTCCAAGAGAATGGAATAGGGTGGCAAATTGTTTAGCTAAATGGGCCTTCGAAGGCAACAATAGCTGGAATGTTGGTGAGTGGGGAGATTTAGATCTTGACAAGTCTCAACTCCTTAAGCTCATTCATGATGATCAAGGGAGGTAAATCCAGCTTGTTGGGGTTAGGAAGTGGAGCCTCAGTCTTTCTAGTGTACTATTTGGTGGTTTTGTAGGACACCTTGGTTATCCTTATGTTATATGTTATTTTGGCGATGGCCATTCGGAAATCCTTGTGGTGTGTATGTATTTAAATTTTCTTGAATAAAATTTTGTTTTTGCCCAAAAGCTAAATATTACTCTTAAATATATGACAATAATATTACTTACATATATGTAAGTAAATAATACTTGTATAATGTATATATAGGTAAAATGCATAGCAGCATAAATCGTTTGGGGAAAAATTCGGCAATTGAAAAATTGTGAAAAAATGGGGAAAAAATCGGATTTGAAAAAAAACGTAAAAAATGTAGAAAAATAGACAAAACCTATTTTTTTAAAACTTAAGGTCATTTCCATAGCATAGAGATATAGAGAACAAATAAAATAGAGATTTTAACCTGCGAATTGTAGAAAATAGAAATTATTGTTTATATTCATATCGCTGATTACATTGCATCAAATTATATCATAGACAATTTTGAACATTTTCATGAAATTTTTGACAGTCAAATTAAAAACAGGGCAGAACATATATTTTTGGATTTAGCTATGTTGAAATTTTATGATAAATTTGCCACAGTCAAACTCAGAAACACCACACATTATAGACATTTTTGGACATTTTCATTGAAATTTTGAATTTTTGACAATCAAATTAAAACAGGGTAGAACATCACAGATATTTTTAAAAACAGACCCCATGAAAGGTCAAACAGGAGAAAGGAGTTCAACAGGAATTGAATAAAATTTAATTTTAGCAAAGAAGAAAAAATAGACTACGCAAGGATAGAAAAGAAGCAAAGGCGCAACAACAGAGAAATGTGGATGGTGCGTGGAAGACAAAGGAGTAAGATAGAAGTTAAAAAAAATGAAATGAGTAGGATATAAGTATGCATGGAGTTTGCAGGGGAGAAAAAATAACAAGAGTAAATGGGACGGGTGAATAAGAAGTCAAAAAACCAACCTGTTCGCGTGAATATTTTGCAGACAGTCGGGCGCTAAAAACTCTACCAATCCCCAGTCGCAGCACTCTCATGAACTATTCCAGTGTCATGAAAACTCGATGGCGGCTTCGAACTGTGAAAAAAAGACTGGCGCGTAGGTATTTAATAAAAAAACACGCATTTTTGGGTTTTTTTCGTGTGGTTTAGGGTTACGGATTTTTTTGCCTTTTTTTGACATTTTTTTGACGATTTAAATGCGATTTAAACGCGTTTTTCAACGGTTTTTTGTTGGGTCAATGGAGCCCTAAAAATTACGATTTTTGGGAGGAAAAAATCGGGAAGACTAGAGATTTTTTCAAAATCGCGATTTTTACAATTTTTTGCAGATTTATGCTTCTATGGGTAAAAATAATCACTATATACATTACTTATATAGGTTATACATATATAAATGTAATATTACTCATATATATGAGTATCTTTAATGTAAATAAAATTATATATGTAAAAGAAATGTATATATAAGTGTATAATATAGAAAAGTTAAATAAAAGTATAATTCAAAATAAATATTTGGTTATATATTACTGATATAATCATTAATTATACCATTCATGGCATAGTGTGATGGTTAAATCGTGGCATTGTTGTTCTTACCACCAAGGTTCAAACCCTCGTTGGGCCCTTGTGATTGCAGGTATTATGCCTTTGTTGATCCAATGGGCTCGCTGGCTTGAATCTTAATGTTAAAGTTGTGGGTGTTCATTCCCTTGTCTTCGTGCTCCAAAGCCTCGTTGGGTCAGTGTGCTCTCGAGCTCTGTGCCCCTACTGGGCTACTGGGCTTGTGAGTTTGGACTATTTGTGTTAATGTAGTGCGTTCATGTCAAGGATGAGGTCCCCCATTTGTGGCCTCATTTGGCTCAAGCCAAACTAAAAATTCTCAAGGTACTGGTCAAAAAGAACAAAAATAATAAAATAATAATATCATTCATTATGTCATAAATATAACATAATTCTATCTTTAACTATACTATAAAGATATTATCTTAACTATATATTTAATCATATAGTTATTTTATGAGTATTATTTACTATTTTATTTATTAAAGTGATAGTTTTTTGCTATTTTATTTACTAAATTACATAATTATTTAAATAAAATTATTTGATAGATGTATAATATATAAAGTTAAATAAGAATATAAGTCTATATATTTTTATTTTACATAAATATTTAATTATGTAATGAACATAACAAATGATGTTTGTTATTTAATATAGATTTATATTCTATTCAAATATAATATAAAGATATTATCTTAACTATATATTTAATCATATAATTATTTTAAGAGTATTATCTACTATTTTATTTACTAAAATGAATTGTTATCTATTGTTTTGTTTACTAAAGTACATAATTATTTTATTCACTATAGTTAAATGAAACTAATCATGTACACAAATACAATAATTTTATAGAGTTATAACTTTTCTACGTTGACCATACATTTTATTTGTTTTGTACTCCTATTATCTTTGTGCATCGACTCTTTTAATGTTTGTTTTAGCACAATCACACCATTATACTCCACCCGTTACTACTACTATAGTTATGCCTCTCAATGTATTATATATTTTTATTGCCCCTATTTTATGTTCATTTGATACAAACTCCTAAAAAAGAAATTAAAGGCACCTTGAACTTTTATAGGGTCAATATCTATTGTATTGCCTTTGAAAGTTGGAAATCTTAATGAAATGCTCGTAATCACCTTTTCTCTATATATTGCCCAATGATATAATATAGCCTTCTACATAGGATGACAATATTCTTTATATTAAGCATTATTTCAAAAAAGTCATTCATTCTTCTCTTCATAGAAATCCTTTTGAAGCTCTTTTTCTTCCATCTCATCCTTCACTTTGGCATTGTTAGAAATATGAAATAGATTGAATAACCCAAGGAACTTTTTAAAAGAAAATCAAAGTTACATAAATTAGAAAAACATAAGAATGCAAACTAGGACTCCGATAGATTATGTAATGTCGATGTGACAATATTGCATGAAGAACTTCCAAGCTAAAAAGATACAAAGCAAGATGCATGAATGGATACAAGAGTATGCAAATACAAGCTAGGTAATGAGTTTATATAGAACTTAGGAGAGGAGGTAGGTGAAAAATCCAAACAATAGGAATCAACCACAAAAAGTGGAGATGGACCACCAAAAGTGGAAAGTGGTTCCACCCTTTAAGGAAGGGGACACCACACACTTATCTCCTAGTAATAAACTCACATTATTATCCTAAGCAAGCTTAATTAAATGTAGGAAAAACCTAGGACTAAGGGAAAATAAATTAACCCACTAGGAAAACAAAAACCTACACCAACACCCCCCCTTAAGCACAGCTTAAGAGGATGTAAAAGATGATGGGTCCCAACAAATGAGGCCTTGTTAGGTACCCATGTACATATCAAATTCCCTCCCAAGGAAGGAGAAGACCCCCCCACAAATAAAGAGAGAACACCCCCAAAATAGAGAGAGAAGAAGAGGACTAAGTAGCCCCCCTGAAGAGATCCAATGGTTGATGCTCGAAACTGGATGCAGAAGATTGTCCACAATCATCAAACAATGTTCCTCCCCTTAGGAAGAAACACAACCAAAGGTGTATGCACACTATCTCCCAAGTCCTGAAAGGAATATGTAGGAAGAAAGTGCAAAATGTATGAAGTCTCTGAACTCGACTCAAATATCCCCATGTCAATGCTAAAAGGTGTCACAATCAAATCAAGCGTTCTAGGCCACATTGCTGAAAATGACAAATCAAAATCTCCTAGAGACTGATGTAGAGCATAATCCAAAGACTCAAGTATCTTCTCTAAAGATGTCTCCTCCAAATGTTCATCCAAAGTATCCACACTCATGTCAAACTGTGATGAATGATCATGTAGAGAAAGAACAAGAGGGTCAAAGTGTTCCCTCACAACAACTAAAGAAGAATCATCTTCATCAAAGAGAAGATGAATGCACTCAATAGTGTCTCCCAAATCTGCAATATGTGTCTCCATAAACAAGTTTGAAATACCTGTCAAGAGATCAACCCAAGCTCAGTCAGGAAGACTATAGATATCCTGCTACAAGAAGTCATTGGAAGCTTTCAAAGAAGCAACTCTAAACTTTGAAGTACAACAATAGATGCAAGGACAAAAAAGTGGTATTCAAAGAAAAGATGTATGTCCTCAATAGTGTCATCTAGATCCAAGATGAGGGACTCTACAAACAAGCAAGAGATGTCTAGAAGAAATTGGTCCCAATGAACTCCAAAAGACATAAATGATCCTATTGCAATGAATCACTGGAGGCTCTCGAAGAAGTATCTCTAGAATTTGAATCTGTAACAGGTGATGCCGATGTAATCTCAACTTGAGGATGAGAAGCAAGAGGAGAAGTCTCTATGTCATATGAACATTCAAGACGTGCATAATACTTAAGCTCCTCTAAAGTATCATCATCATAGGATATATTATCTACATCATTAAGTGGAATGAGGCAATCTGCAACAAGATCATCTAGGAATGGAGAAACATGAGGGTCTCCAAACATCTCCCAAATCTTGGTCCAAATTGTGCAGGGACATTCAATGCCCACTATAGCCAACAGAGTGTCATAATCAACATGACAGCCAATTATTCCTATTACATGATCAATTCTATTACCCCAAACATTCTTCTTATCAAGTGTGTCTGGTTCAGGCATGAGTCCATAAAGGAAAGGCAAAAGTTTTAACCATCTGAGATGGGTTAAAATGCCTTTTTTCCAAGACTCATAATTAGCCTTATCCAAAACTATCACAGAAGGATGAGTAAAAAAACCCATGATACAATCCTCAAATGATTACAAAAGAACACCAAAAGAGAATATCAATACACTCCCACCCTTTTCACTAGTATCAAAGATCACCCCCCCCAAATATTATAATGTTGGCACTTTATACTTTAGTGTGTTTACAAAGCCTTTTCCAAGATACAATGCTCAATAAGCTCAAAATAGCTAAAATTACAAATTCTGAAAAAATTAACCATATGGTTGTGTAGTGTTCATCAAGACCTTTCCAACGCCTATTTGTTTCTGAAAAATCGAAGCACTAGGGAGAAAGTTATGGCCTGTTGAAGAAATAAGCACAAGACAGCTTCAACCTGAAATATTTGGTACAAAATGGCAAAAAATCTCCTCAATACTTCTGTGGATGGAAAGTGCTCATCTCCAGCTTTCCAACGATATCTTATTTGTTGAAATCCAATGCTTTCAACTGATAGAAAAATGACATGCTGCGCTTTTTGGACAGCAATTTTCTTTAGATCTATGCAAGATATGCAAAATCTAAAAGATACCCAAATGAGATTTCGACCCTAGCTACAAAACCCAAAATTTGTTTTTCTTACAAATGAGTGGAAGCAGGATTTCTGAAGCGAAAATGAAAATGGCTCCAATAAAAAACAGTTTGCATCAAACCCCTGTTTCCAACAATGTCAAATGATCTCCAATTTAGATGAAATAAAAGCCAAATCTGAGTTTCTCGAACCTTCTAGACACATTGGAACAGTAAAAAATGTTGCAAGTATAACCAGAAATGCTGCAATCACCCGAATCTCACAAAACACATATACAATATGAAGAGGTTATTAGATCTTTGCAAATCCTTTTTGATTCTCCAGATCGTTCAAAACGCAAGAGGAGCATACGGGAATTTACAAGATCTTTACATGAAAACTCAATCTCTCAATTAGGAATCTATGAATTTAGATTTCTCAAAACAAAAGCTCTGATACCATGTTAGAAATCTGAAATAGATTGAATAACCCAAGGAATTTTTTAAGGGAAAATCAAAGTTACATAAACTAGAAAAACATAAGAATGCAAACCAAGACTCTGAGAGATTATGCAATGTTGATGTGACAATATTGCATTAAGAGCTTCCAAGCTGAAAAGATACAAAGCAAGATGCATGAATGGATGCAAGATTATGCAAATACAAGCTAGGTAGTGAGTTTATATAGAACTTAGGAGAGGGGGTAGGTGAAAAATCCAACCAATAGGAATCAACCACAAAAAGTGGAGATAGACCACCAAAAGTGGAGGATGCCACAAAAAGTGGAAAGTGGTTCCACCCTTTAAGGAAGGGGACACCACACACTTTTCTCCTAGTGATAAATTCACTTGATTATCCTAAGCAAGCTTAATTAAGTGTAGGAAAAACCTAGGACTAAGGGAAAATAAATTAACCCACTAGGAAAATAAAAACCTACACCAATAGGCATGTGGGTGGGTTAGGGAAGAGGGTATAACAAACAAAGAGGAAGACAAAGCAATTCAATTTGAAAAAAGTATGACAAGTACATACTCAAATTGATACAAATAGTAAGTGGGTCAAATGAACAACTAGATGAAATTTGTCTAACTCTAGAGCACACAACGAAAGCAAAAGGCTAAAGAAGAAAAAGAAGAATTTGGAAGGCTTTCTATTTTAAATTATGCATACAAGAATTACATGTCCTATGAGCCACTCCAAAATGTATGAAACCCAACCAAACCTATGCTATCCAACCAACAATATTCAACCTACTTGTAGATACTTTGCATTACAATCTAACCCATTTGCAAGCTCAACTCAGTCTATGACTACTTTGCTATACTTTCAATAGCAATCCATATTCTTGACTTCAACACCAACTTCAACCCAAGACTTCAACAACTTGTTCTAAAGGTATTGCATTACTTTTAAGTTAGCACGGTGACGTTTTAACTTCCTCATATGTATGTGAACAAAAAGGGCACTTCCAGACATCAAACCTATAACCAAAACTTCAATATCCTATGACGCTTTAACTTAAATCTACTCGCGTATCAATTCTATGACCACTTCCAAGATGCCTTTGCTTGCTACCCATGCACATCTAACATAACTGACAAAAGGAGTCTGTCGTTATCCACTTGGTGGCCTTTGAATGGTCTCTTCACTTAAACTAAGGGCCTATTTCAACCTATGTGCCTATCCAATACCAATGTCCCAACATCTAGTCTTTGCATTACCACAATAGATTCTTCAAGTCCTCGACCTAAATACATAAAACGACAAACTAAAACACTCAAAGCACACTAAACAAACACAAAAAAGGAAACTCTTTTTGGGTCAAGATCACTCGACCCTTGTGATGCTCTTGCATCAAACACCCTAAGTGAAAACTTTGCGAGCTTGTTGCTCACAAATTGGCTTTTGCAAAAGATTGATTAAGCCACCCAAGTTGACTTACATCAGTTTCAATGATCCACAGATCCTCTTCTAGTCCCTTACTCTTCCATCAAGCAAGTACTATTTGTATTCACTTTGTCAAGTACTTTTGCCAATGCATTCATCAAGAATTTGCACTATTTGATTTTGTTACCTTTTAGATATTTGCTTCTTCTAATTGATGTTGTCTTGTAACAATAAGACTTCATCTACAATATCCTTTTTCCTAGAAAAAGAACAAAGATAAAACATATTGAATATTAGAGAGACATCAAATCCTTCAGGCAACTCGATTTCATATGCATTTTCAATAACTTGCAAAAAACTTTGAATAGGCCATTTGATTACTACCCTCACTTTCTCTAGGTCCATCCTTAACTTGTCTTGAAATATCACAAATCTCAAGTATGACAACTCATTTTGCATGAAACCGCACTTCTTCAAATTAATTTGCAACTCCAACTATGTGAAAACCTACAAGTGTGCAAGATACTCCTCCCTCATCTGATCAAATACCTAAATGTTGAATCCAAATATACAACTACAAACTTGTCCAAAAATGGCTTCAAGAACCCATTCATCAATGTCATGAACATGTTTGGGGCATTCATTAGCCCAAATCGCATCCGCTTCTACTCTTACAAGCCATCCTTTGTCCTACATGCCATCTTCCATTCATCTCCTTTGATTCTAAAATGATAATAACTATTATCGAGGTCAATCTTTGAAAAGTAATCTACTCCACTTAAACAATCTAACAGATCATCCATCCACAGAAATGGAAATCAATACTTGATGGTGATCTTGTTAATTACTTTGGAGTTCATGTACATTCTCCATTCATCTCCCTTCTTTGTTGTGAGTATTGTTGGCAACTTGGTACGATGCAAAAGTTCATACTTTCCTTCATCAAACCTCTTTCTAGCAACTCTTCTACTTGAATGTTGAGTTTTGCACCCACATATGGACTCATTATATGTGGTGCCTTGTTTGGAAAACTAGATCCTAGAATCCAATCAATGCAATTCAAGATGATTCGCATTGGCGGCAATCCCTATTGCATCTCACTACTCATGATATTTGTGTACTCCTTGAATAGCACTTCAATCTCTAGCCCCCTTGAGCTATGCGGCAACTTCTCTTACATGGGCTTGAACACCATTGTGTAGCACTCCTCTATGTTCCTCATCTCTTTGAGAAACTCCTTGTCACTCAACAACATTACCTAGCTTGTTGTACCTTTTTCCTCTTCCTAATAGGAAACAACTCAAATTTCTTACCATCCTTTGTGATGGTGAAGGTGTTTGGCTGCCCATTATGGATGGCACTATTGTCATACTATCATACCCTACCCATCAACACATGGCACACATCTATTGCGATCACATCGCAAGATACCTCATTTGCATAACCTCCAATGCAGAATACAACCTTGCACCATTCTATCACAATGAATTGCCCCTTTGGCAACCAAGAGATTTTATAAGGTGGGGGATGTTTGATAGCTTTTAAAACCAATTTTTGCACCATCTTTGCTAAGACCAAGATATCTATGTTGCCCACATAGCACTTATGAGTTATGACCAAACTTGCACTTGGTGCAAAAGATGTTCTTCCTCAACCATGGTCCATTTTCTTCTTTGGCCAACTTGAGTAGCACATTGTGCATCATCAAATTTTCCACATGCTCTAGATCCATGTTTTTTTCTTCACTCTCCTCCTCGGCCCATAAATGCCCTCTCTTCTTTGAAGAACCCTTCTTTGGCTTGACTTCTAGATGTTCAAATGCCCAATGACTTACTTGCCCACACCTGAAGTGAGTTTCTTTGAAGCCACCTCCTTTGCAGCTTGAAATCTACTCAGGTTTGGAGCATTGCACAAAACTTCTTTCCCATCTCTTTCTCCATTCATGCATACATCTGCCTCCCTACACCATGCTTGCCTCTACTACCCCTACCCTTACCTCTAGCGCTCTTTTGTCTGTGAAACAACTTCTCCTCTGCCCTAAGCATGAGTTGGTAGGTAGGCCTCCTCAACAAAATGTATGTACAGCAAACAAATCTCATCTTGAATTAAAATGTGCAACCCACTAACATACTTGGAGAATTTCTTAGTGTCATCTTATATATGACTCGCCTAAATGCTGGATCAAAAGAACTCCTCCACATATTCTTTCACAAATGTCTCCTTTTGGCCCTAATTTTTAAGTTTTTGGAACAAGTCTAGGATGTAGTTTTGTGGCTTAAATTTTGGCTTAAATTCTCCTTTGAGCTTTGTTATTATTTGATCCCATCAAGGAGATCCTTTGATTGTCTCTCTTAACACAACCTCTTTGCACAAAATCCTGTCACAAGATAGCATGTCCCTTCAACTTTGTGCCAGTGTAGGGTCAATTATTTTAAATTCAAAATACTACCCCAGCTCTATTATCTAGTCTACCAGTTCCTCTAGATTCAAGTTTGCAAAGTAGGTTGACAAATCAAACCTCAGTTTATTTCCAGCTCTCATCATGGCTCTTGTGAACCTATCTTCTATGGTGACTTCCTCATCAAAGTCTATGGCTTCTTGCACAACACCATCTTCTCTCTCATCCTCAATGATGTCTTTTGTCACAATTGCTCCTTTTCTCTATACAGTCTCCATGACATCAAGCCTCACCTAAAGGGCTTTCATCATATCAGCAAGGTCTTCCAAACACAGTCCTCTAGCTGCTCTATTGTTTTTGGTCCCTCATCCTCCTTTGTGGGCCCTAGCTCCTCTAGTCTGCCTATAATGCGAAAAATGCACAATGATACTTTGTTATGGAGCTCATACAGCTTTTGCTCAGAAGATTCAGTCCGTGCTCTAAATACCATTTGATGCAAACAATAAGCAGCTGAAATAAACGACCAGCTGACAATTGCCCAAAGTACACAATGAAAGTAAAAGACTAAGCAAGAACAAGAATAATTTGGAAAATATTTTAAATTATATGCAAAAGAATTTCATGCCCTATGCTACCCAACCAGCAATATTCAACCTACTTGCAAAGAATCTCTGCATTACAATCTAACCCCTTTGTAAGCTCAGCCCAGCCTATGACTACTTTGCTATGACTTCAGTAGCAATCCCAGTTCTTGACTTCAACACCAACTTCAAGACTTTGGCACAAACTTCAACAGCCTCTTCTAAAGGTACCGAACTGCATTTAAGCTGATACAATGACATTTTGACTTCCTCACAGATGTGGGAACAAAAAGGGCACTTCAGCACCTCAGAACTGTAACTAAAGCTTCAAGATCCTATGATGCTTCAACTTCCATCTGCTCACCTGTCAATTCTCTGACTGCTTCTAGAATGCTTTAGCTTGCCACTTGCATGCATTGAACAGGCTACACGGACACCACCTGACATAAATCACATAACCAACAAAAGGTATTTGTTGTTATCCACATATCAGCCTCTGAATGGTTTCTTCACTTAACCTTCTTCCAAGGCATGAACCAGATTCTACATGGCCTCTCCAAGCTTATGTGGCACACAAGTGGCACACTTTGCATTGATCAGTTCCACAAGAATTCGCATTGTATCTGGAAGATAAGAGTACTTCAGCCTGTGTGCTTATGCAGCACCAATGTCTCATCCTGTGGTCTTCAGGTTACCACAATAGATTCCTCAGGTTCCCAAAAAAGCATAAAAAAGAGGAAACTCTTTTTGGGTGATGCAAGATCGCTCAACCCCTAGGATGCTCTTGCATCACAAATCCAAGAGCAATTGAAGAAGACTCAGCAAAGGTACAAGCAAAGACATGATCAGAATGGGAGAGATCACAAATTACAGTTTATGACTGCACCTAACAAATGAGAGACTACAAGAAGAGGAAGGAAATTGAAGTCTCTTTGCTACGGTCTGAAAGAGATTATAGAACATTCACTGCAGAGAACTTGACATCATATGAGCCAAGCATATTGGATGAATCAGAAGAGCCGCTAAGCTTTCTTTCTAGTGTTCAAAGTCTCATGCTTGACCGTTCAGGAAGTGGAGGAGGACATGATAAAGAAAAAGATGTAAAGGACACTCAGAGAGGCAGCAAAGAGTATTTTCATCTTGTTCAAAAGGGGCAAAGACCAAACAAGGCCAAGTGGTATGAGAAGAAAAGCACGAAAGAGATCTTTCCACACAACTTCCAATAGAAGCTTTTGTAAACAAGGCCTCTCAACAAGGAACATATGGTCCACAAACGATCATGAACAGGTCACATAAAGACAGATAAACAGCAGACTATGCTCAGAAGTCAGCATACTCCAAATCAGAGCAAAACTTCAAATCAAAAAAATCATATCCAACTGTTTGAATTCCTGAGTGTTCTACAGAACATAGATGTTCTATTTCTAGGATCAGTTAATTTCAGAATCCCAACCTGATGATGAATCCTTGTTGTTTGGGTACAAGATGATGTACAAGTGATGTGTACAAGGTTTAGCTAAGAGAGGGCACACAGAAATGGAGGAAAGTTTTAAAGTGTGAGTGTAGAAAGACCTGTGTAGCATCCACGCCCTTTGTAGGGCTCCATTTTACTGTACACATTGAATTGAGAAATAAAACTCCTCTTTATTTGCTCCATGGAGATGTTTCTCCCACAGTTTGTGGATGTGTATAATTGGTTTCCTTTTAGTTTTCAAACCTGTTCATAATTCTTTCCAAGTACATTATTTCCCTTCAATGAATGAAAGCTTGTGAAACACTTTGAACTCAGTTCATAAGCATTAACGTATGCCTAGTTTGTGTTAATGCCAGCTTTGGGCAGGTCACACTCAATGAGTAATTTTATTATATGATCAATGAAACCTTCATCTACAAGCTTCTTTTTTTAAATCAAGCCAGCAATAATGCCGTACTTCTTGTGATTCGTGCAATCCATACCCTCATAAATCTATTCATGCAACATTTATCCATGTCGGATATCCAAATCAAGGAAACTACAAAGGTTTTATGAAGGTGATAATAAACTCACTTTTGCTCAACCAATCTTCATCTATAGCACGCTACTGAATCATAGTCGCCCTCTCATAATTGGTGTGCCAGCAAATCCACTCTTCACTAAAAACCATGGCAAAAATTATCACCTTTACCTCTACAAGATGCCTTGATAAAATTTGTAGCAAACTGTGTCTCAGTTACTTTCAACAGCTTTATCTTTGAGATTACCCAAACAAAAATGAATTTCACAATCTCCTTGCATTGTATCACAAGCTCCTATACACAGGGAATGTCATCATTCAGCTTCTCCAAAGTTAGGATCAAAAAGAGTGCACCATGCACTGGGTCTAAAAGATGTGAGAGCATTCACTCTTCACTTTCATTACTAAAGCTCTACAAACAAGTGCAATATCAGTTCCGATTTGCATCAGAAAACATATAATCCCCCAGAGTGTTGATTGAATGGAATGAATGAAATGCCTCACACTTTAGAAAGTTTGTATTTAATGTTTTTGAGATGATTTTTGAAATTTCTATCTTCATCTCCCACATGTTTTGTAGTCTCGGTTGTCTCCCCAATGACTTGTAATTTGAGCCCCATGTGCAACTGCCTGACTTCCTTGATGTTCATGCAAACCCAATTCTTCCACCTTCAGAAAATTGTAATATCCCCAATGGGATCTGCCTTAAAATTCTGATTTTTATTTCTGCTCAAACCCTAATTCTGATTTCTGATTTTATTTTCTAAAAACAAAATATCACAGCGAACATACAAATGCCCAAACATGACAAATAAGCATGCCAAATGAAGCTACCGATTGATATTCATATTAAACATGAAATCCATTATGAAAAACACAAGATAGGGTATCCAAATGCTACATACAAATCTGATTTTTTGTAGGTAACTTATGCTGTTAAAAAACTGAATATTCTGGACTGAATTTTTCATGAATTCATGGGCTCAAACATGACAAACATACATCCAGATTTCTGCTCTATAAATCAGATCTAAGACTAAGATTGTACATACCACAAATATGCAAGTTAGTCGTCAAACATCAAACCCTAGATGGGTGAATCCTTACTTGGAAAGTGCTTAGGGTTTGCTGCTCCAGAAATGCAAAATCGCCCTCCAAAAATGGGCACTCAAGTCTTCTCCAAAGTGGCGCTCCAAATTAGAGCAAAACCTTAATGCAATATGCACACAAAATGCTACATCAATGCTGCTCCAAATCTGATCTGCAAATCTGATTATGCAATGATGCTCCAAAGCCTCCAAATGTCTCCAATGAAGTACAATTAGAACTCCATTATGAGTCCTCCACAAGATGAGCTAGGTTTTCATCCAATTCACCGTATTCACAAGGGTTTTTGGCCTTGGAAAAAAGTCCAACCAAAGTTGCAGCCAAAGAGAAGAATCTCCAAATGAAAAATATGATATGAATCGATCCCCAAATGACCTCAAATGTTCATATATTTGTAGCCACCTTTCCCCTCCAAATCTGGCCGACCTCCTCAAGGCAAAATATTTATTTTATTTGCTTTTCTTTCTCTCCTTCAATCTTGGCTGACCACAATAAAGTATTCTTATTTTATTTTTATTGTCTTCTCCAAGGGAGCGAACCTTTTTATGACCCTTGATACTACATTTTTAGGCCCTTGCCTAGGTCGTCCACCTTCAAGGCCATTTTATTTAATTTATTTTATTTTCCAAATGGCCCATAAAAATATAGGAAGTCACTTCATATCTTCAATTTGCCCAATAAAATTGATTAAATATAATATTTGATCAATTAGGCCATTCCCTTAGCCCTCTGGCTTAGCCTACAGGAAAAGGATAGGCTAACCAACCCCATTAGGTGACCACTCAGAAAATGGGGACATTGCAAACATTTATGCCAGTTAGTGAGTCATATCTACCAGTTGGTGAGTCATTTCTACCAGTTGCAGGGTCCCTTTCATTGATTGCATGTTCATTTCCATCAGTTGCAAGTTTATTACCTCTGGATGCAGGTTCATTTCTGTGAGTTGCAAGTTCATTTCTGCAAGTTCACCAAACTTGCCAAACATGTGAAATTAGCCATACTTGCCAAACACCATGTGAAATTAGTCAAACATACCAACATATAAATGTCTTTTGAGGTGTTAAATGGTCAAATTTTTGGCTGCGAGTTTGTGGGAAGCTAGACTCAGGTGTCTAGCTTTTGCATATCAAAAATCTTCTCTTTTGGAGCCCATTTAATTGAATTTAGCCAAAACATATTAAAGACTGTTTTCTGGAATTCTGGGGGCTCAAACAGATGGATCTTGACCTGAATTTTGGTTTCTAGATGGCTCAAGGTGAGTAAACCCCATTTATAATCTTAGGACCAATCTGATTTAATGAGGAAGCTATAGCTTCAGCACTGAGACTGCATTCTTATTGGGTGCATGTTGGTGTTGTTCATCGTCAACTGTTACTGTTCGAGTAAAAGAACCACCAAATCTTCTTATTTCCTTCCAAAAGAAACAGCATGGAGTGATCCCCTGACATGTAGAACACAATAGAATCAAGTTTCAAGCCCTTGTATTGCCATCTCAGTGTAGAACCACTAACAAACAGTCATTAGCCACTAGGTATGTACTAGTCAATATCTTGCTGTTTAAGCATCATTTCTCGCATCCCTTGCTCAGGCCTGAGCGGAATGATATTTCAATCTCATAGATGACCATGTTAAACCATTAAATTGATCATTTTTTTTAACAAGAAGCAATCAATGGAAGCTAGCCAAGAAAGCTTCAAGCTACCATATAAGAATTGTAAACCATTGCCTTATGTGTGGCAATGCAGACATTCAATTCATTGAGTATGCTGATACAACCTAGAGAGGCTTCATTGATAAAAGCTGATCAACAAGAGGATTTTGTTATATCCTGGCGGGAGTAGCAGTGGCATAGATAAGCAAAAACAAAAAAAATGTTGCAATACGTTGCACAGCATCCAAAACACAAGGCTAGAAAAGTTGTGAAGTTTTCTGGAAGACATTAGTAAATGACAAAATGGTCCTTCAATTTTGATGTCTCACAACCAAATTTGCACCTTATGTGCAAGAATCCAGTAATTCGTTCAAAGAAAAACCATATTGCCATGCACAATCAATTTGTTCATAATTAAGTTTGTCATGGAGAAACTGAATTGCACTGTATTGACAAAAACATTGTACAATGAGAGATTTCTATATGGCAGAAAACAGTTAGGACTAGCAGAACTTTCATCTCAGAAGGTGCTTAAAATAACGCAGATTACAAACACTCTAACTTCATACAGCTGTTATTTGGATTCATTTTAACTGATGGAATGATTGGAATTTCACATGAGGAATGCAATGCTATTTTCTGTGTCATTTAGAGGGTAAGGTCTATGGAATCAGAAATGATGTACTTTCCTTTCTGCAGAGAGTATATTTATAGTTTTCTGTACATACAATTCTTTTGTGTATGACTTTTCTCTGTTCTGTGTCTAATTTCTTCTCTGACATATTAATTCTGAGTGCCTCTTCAGTCTGCTCTATTTTTTCAATATCAGAGCAAAGATGGACAAGTTATAGATGCAAGAAGCAGGAAAGTTTGTATCCAGAACAAAATCTCATCAAAGGAATACCTGCCTATAATAAACTGCTTGTAGATTACAATTTACAACCTTCCCATAGATAAAAACTAAGCTAAAGAGGACCCACGTGGCATGAAAACAAACAGCAGCCAATAAAAGTACGTGAGAGATTATGAATGCTAAAACATCAACTCAAGGACTTATGGCCGCTGCACCCTAGAATATTCTTTGAACATTGACAAACACTTTTTAAAATTCTAATTCCCCCGAGGAAGAGATTGGAAACAGCGATTTCCTTTTTTCAGGGAATTCCAAAGGTTAAACTCGCAAATTTACATACCCATCCACAATGTAGTACCAGAAGAGGAAGGATGCTAAAACATCAACCGGGGACTTGTGGCGTATCTAATAAATAAATAGTAAAAATATAAATTGATTTTTTTAACTTTGCATACATCTGTCTTTCATTTTAATTCCATATAAGACCTCAGTTTCCTTTTTTTCATGAAGTTCCTTCAGCCAAACTTCTGAATCCAAGCACATTCACACTCACAAGGACCCTATGCCTACCAATGTTTTTTCACATGGCAACACTACATTTCTACTGCTAGACCACAGTCCCTCTACCACATGCCACCGGACTAAAAGAAGACACTACTGTACTGAACATAACATTGAAGAGTTTGCTACTACCACCCTAATGGTGACTGCTCGGGACACTGAAATACTCTATCGTCAAGCTCAACTCAACTAACACTGTGCATCACAATCTTTCGCTGCAAGAACAATCAACACTCTGGACATCAAAATGAGCAGTACCTCACTGATAGAGTACCTTAGCATGCTAATAGGAGGTACTAGATTTGAGATTTAGTTGTTCCGTATCAATTTTACTCCATTTTTCTAAACCTAAGCAAAATCATGATTTTATTTGCAGTCATGTAATAAATGTAAACAATTTAATCAATTTTAGCCTTCCCCACCCCATCCCACAAACCTAAGCCCAAAAAAAAGCTTGTTTTCATATTCATGTACTAAATGGAATAGACTTTAGAGTCTCTGATCTGGGAGAGAAAAAAAAATACATACCCGGTGTAAATTTTTGCCATTGTGCTGCAACTCCTCGTCATCACTTTGACATTTATTACAGAACCTTGAATAACGCAAATCCATGGAGTTCGACGGAAAAAACCAGGCATATCTAGGGTCATCTGGCAGGCATTTCATGGAAAGTTTATTGAATACAATACACATGGATAGACCCGAAAAGTGCCTGCTGAGTTTTTTAAATACAACTCCACAGTTCAACATGCCGCCATTAAGTTAAATATTATCTCAGCAAACAGTTGAAAATTGCTTCCCCCTTTGAAATTGTAGGAAGGCCCTGAGGATCGAACTCATGATCCATTGCTCCCTTACAATCTAATAGAATTTAATAATTTTGTTTTTACGTTAATAATCTCTTCCTTGAGGAACAATGGGTTTTGTTTCGAGGCAAAGCTTTGGCAATTGGTAAGGAGAGCTTGAAAAGCCCAAAGCCCTCAACACTATTGTTTATCTTTGTTTTTCGCTAAACTAAAAATAGGTAACTCTGAAAATTATTACTCTCTATTTTTCATTGTTTTAAATTAGTTGTTCATTTAAATCTAGAATATAAATTAAAGTATAATAAAATATTAAAATATATTTTAGATTTTAAATTAACAATTTAGAATAAGAAAATTTGGAAATAATGTTGGAAGTTTTGGAAAAGATCTATTATAATTCATGCTATCTTTTTGTTTGATTTTTGGAATAGCTTGGGATGTTTGCATGCATTAGCTTCCTTTCTTCTAGTTGTTTTCCTTTCTTCTAGTTGTTTGGGGCTTTAGTCCTTTTATTTTTGGCAGATTTGGTTGGAGTGTAATTGAAGAATCTTTTTAGAGTGTTAGAGCATAATCTTGTAGGTTTGGTTTAGAATCAAAAAATGATTAAAGAAATGATCAAGGGCAAATTGACTATGGATAAGCCTCTCACTTTGTTTGACTTGCATTTAGTCAATCTCTTAAAGATGTCCTATCTCATCCCTCTCATAATAGATCCAGAAATAGGATTCAAGGTTCTAAGAGAGTGAATAGATCTAGAACATGAAGCTCGCCCTCTAGAGTTGTCCTTAAAATTAATATTGATGGCTTGTCTAGGGGCAATCTAAGTGTTGAAGGTATTGGTGAAATTAGTTGGGATAGTGAAGGCTTGATTCATTTTATTTTCTCAACTTATATGGGTTCACACTCTAATAATCAAATAGAAGCTTGGGTAATTTTAAAGGCTCTAGAAAGAGCATATGCTATGGGATGGAAAAAGTCTTATGTGAAACAGATTTTATGATTCTCATTTCCTTATTGAATAATAGGAATTTTCAAGAGGCTTCCTGGAGCTTAGCAACTATTGTCAAGAAACTTCTACATCTTGCCATGAATTTTGAGTTAATTTTTGTTGTGCATGTTCTGAGAGAATAGAATAGGGTAGCAAATTGCTTAGCTAAATGGGCCTCTAAAGGGAATTGTAGCTAGAATATTTTTGAGTGGGGTGATTTAGATCATGACAAATCCCAACAACTATGTAAGCTTATTCATGATAATTAAAGAAGGTAGCCTCAACTTGTTGTGGTCAGGAAGTAAGTGGAATTTTGATCTTGTTTTGAGTACTATGTGGTGGTTTTGTAAGATCCCTTGGTGGATGATTCATATGTTGTATGTTATTCTAGAAACAAATATATGGAAATCCTTGTGGCTTGTATGTATTTAAGAGTTCTTGAATAAAATTCTTATTTTTTCCCTAAAAAGATTAAGAATTTAGAAAAAAAATACTCAAAAAAATAAAGAAAATTAGAGAGAAGAGATATAATTATATAGTTTGTTTGATATTTAATATAGCTATGTTATCTATTTAAGATCAAGAGAAGAATTTTGGAAATTGCATTATATTTTATACTTCTTTATTTTAGTATCTATGTTTAAAGGATGAAGCCACCTATAATTTTGTATGTATGGTCACACCCCTATCCTTATATTGTGCCAGTAGCATGTACACTCATGCCAATGTCCTCTATGGTCTTATAAATAGTACATGTTATGAAAATGGGTATTTAGACAAGGTGGTTTTATAGGAACCTTTGGAGGTTTATTTTGAGGGGGCTCAACAATATAGCTTCCTCAATGATGATCATGCCTCACAAACAATTAACAAGATTGAATAAGGAAGTGCCTCAACAAATGTGAAAAAGTACAAATATTGAGTAGCTAGATAAAGAGTACATACTAATAATTCAATTTAATTTAATTTATGTAATTTTTTAATCAATAAAGTGTAATGTAAGGGCCCAATCCCATTTTAATGAACTTCCAAAATTGAACAAAATATTTTGTGCTTCAAACCCATAAACAAGGGAGCAAACATGACAAACCACACCATGAATTCCACATAACTGATGGGATGTACCTAAATAAAAATAACTAACATAAATATTTAACTAAGTCAAAAATCTAGAGTACCCATCTTAATATGGTCTAGCCACACCTTATGGACAAAATAATTAACGTTTCTTAAGATGGGCTTGTTAGAAATATGAAAACATGTGAATAACTCAAGATTTTTTTATGAGAGAAATAAGCTGTAAAATTGTAAATGCATAAATAAAAATAGAGCAAAGATTTTGAGGGATGTGCAAAATTCCAAGATGACAAATCTACATAAAGATATTACAAAGAGAATCTACTAAATCAACCAAAAATATAAGCTAGGTAATGAATAGAAATAAACTCAAGTAGACGATGAAGGTGGCAAGTGCAACCAATAGCCCCAGTAACCACCAAGTAATCTAAGAATAGAAAATGTAACACTCTTAGAAGATTATGACACCTCAACAACCCACTCACCTAATTAATACTCATTTATTAACATAATAAATCTTATTCAAAGTGAAAGAAAAATCTAAGAAAAAATTAAAAAAATACTCTAACAACCCCCCTTGAGCATAGCTTAGGTGGGTGAAAGGATGGATCCCAAAAAAAAAATTTAAAAATGAGGTACCCATGTACAAAGATATCACCCCAAAGAGAAGAAGCCCCCTCACAAAAGGAAAATAAGTGCTCCCTAAAAATATAAAGAGATAAAAAATAGACTAATAAGCCCCACCAAAGTGGTCACCTATCGCATCCCCAACAATGCTCACAAATGAAATAACTTGCTTTTAGTGAGGGGTTTGGTAAATATTTTTGTGATATGCTCTAATGTTGGATAGTACTAAATATTAATGATGTTATCATGAATCACTCATAGATGTAGTACATATGTATCTCAATGTGTTCAGTCCTTTGGTGATGGACTAGATTCCTTGAGATTTGTATTACATACTAGTAATCATAAAAGATTACTATGGGATTTCAAAGTCAAATCCCAAACTTTGTGAAAATGTTATGAATCCAAATGGCCTTTGTTGTTACACCATGTTGTGCATTTACCTATTTACTATTACTATGATAGGTAAAAATATTGAATAAATGAATGTGCTTGTATTTCTAATTGAGAAACATGTGTGTTTGCACTTTGGTTATATGTATTATTTGGAAAGTGAAGAAAAGAAGTTTAATTGATTTAATGATTATGATTAAATGTTATGAACATTGATTTGATTTGGTATTTTGCTTATGAAAAGAATATATATGCAAATGATCATTTTGATGAGCAACTAACTACCATTTCAATGTTCTAAGTTGAATGCAAATACAAGGATCAAGCCTCTAGAAGGAGGGGAAGTATCACTCAGGAGAAGTGATTGGTCAGTTAAACCCTAAATAAAGCCTAACTAATCTTTTCATACACACACATATAGATTGGTCCAGTTGAGTCGTACTTTGGGAAGTCGGTAAGTCATTCCTTAGTGATTATTGTGTTCAAATTGTGATTATGTGGGAATGTTCTTGTTTGTGATATTGTTGAGTTCCTTTGGTACATGTGAGTTCTTTCTTATATGTTCTTAGTTTAAAACACAATAAGATATATATACATGGTATGTATATATGTATACATGTACATGTCAACGGTAAACCCATACACGTGAGTTAATACGTACATGAGTATACATAGGTAGACGTACCTACGCATGCTCACGGGCATGAGGATATTGAGTGGATAATACATGTATATATATATCGTATGTATATATATATATATTTATTGATAAATTATAAATATGTACTATTGTTTGTATAAGCGAATGTATATACGGATATATGCATATATACATATATACACACATATTGAGCATATCAATATATGTATGTATATACATATATATGTATATAAATATATATACATATGTCTTTATTTGTAAAATGATAACATATATATACATTCGAACAGGGATAACTTTAAGAACCCCCCCCCCTCAACGAAGGTGTAAAATCCTGGCGAATCTTGCATACTTCCCAATAAAAATATTAATTTTAGTGGCAAATTTTTTTGTTTTTTGGACAAAAAAATCCTCAATTGGCGAATCTTTTCTAATTGCTAGAAGTCTGTGGAAAATCCTAGCGAATTGCAAAAAAATTTAAACTATTAAAATATTTCCATTGGCGATTAAAATCTATTTTCAAACCTAGAAATTCATGGCGAATTAAACCTATTTTCAAAATAGAAAAAACAATTTTGTTGGTGATTAAAACTTTTTTTTCAAACCAAAAAAAAAAATTCATTGGCGAATTAAACCTATTTTCAAATGAATAAGAAAAAACATTGGTGAATTAAACATAATCTCAAACTAATAAAAAAAAATCAATGGCGAAATGTCAGTGCAAATCAATATAACCACGACCGTTTGATGAATTTTCAATGGACGGTTGTAGTTGCATTCTAGAAGTAAATCTCAGAAGCACTAGACTTGCGAATTGAAAACTTCAGAATAACACTAGAACCATTAGATGCAGACACATGGCGAGATCAAGGCTCATTGCTCATCACGGTAATGAACACGATGGGTTGAAGGATTTTGGTGATGAGTGATACAAGAACTTAAGTGGCAGAAATATGCATATGCATAAAGTTTGTTTTAAAAGGACCACCTAGGAAGAACATAGGACCAAGGCTTAAAAACTTAAGAACGTTTTACACAAAGGATGTAAAGGCCAAACAAGGTTGAATTATCAACCTTATAAAATAATTTATAATACAATCCTCAGACCAAAGTAATGAAGGAAATATGTGCGAAGGATATTCCATTTATGTAGCCATATGTCAGTGCAAATCAATATAACCAAGACCATTCGATGAATCTTTGATGGATGACTATAGTTGCATTCCGAAATTAAATCTCTGAGGCACTAGACTTGTGAATTAAAAACTCTGGAATAACACTAGAACCGTTAGATGTAGACACGTGGCGAGATCAAGGCTCATCGCTCATTGCAATAATGAACATGATGGGTTGAAGGATTTTAGTGATGATTTATACAAGAACTTAAGTGGCAGAAATATGTGTGTGCATAAAGTTTTTTTTAAAAGAGGGACTGCCTAGGAAGAATGCAGGACTAGGGTTTAAAAACTTAAGAACGTTATACACAAAGGATGTAAAGGCTAAACAAGGCTGAATTATCAACCTTATAAAATAATTTATAATACAATCCCCAAACCAAAGTAATGAAGGAAATATGTGTGAAGGATATTCCATATATGTAGCCAAATGTCAGCACAAATCAATATAACCACAACCGTTCGATGAATTTTCGAAGGACAGTTGTAGTTGCATTCCAAAAGTAAATATATGAAGCACTAGACTTGCAAATTGAAACCTCCGGAATAACACTTGTAAATCTTTTTGAAGAAAGTATGGAAGTTGTACTATGGGCGACAATTAATGCCATAGGGACATTCAAAGCGATTGATTGGACAACTCATAGCTTTAATGAAACAAGATTTGTAATAATTTCATATCATTTGCAATTTGAGTGGCACTGGCGATTTTGATAGCTTGTTAGCTTGAGGTACAGTTTGCATGTAGCTAGACGTCAATCAAATTAAACATTTTAACTGTACATGTAAGACTTAAGTTACACGAATCGATTAAGTTAGTTTTTTAGTTTGTGTGAATCAGACTGGTAGCGGCACTGGTGGCCCATAAATAGGGATAGTGATAGTGGATAGTATCATAAGTTTTTTCTTTTTTTAGGGTTAATAAGGATTCAGGAAGAAGATGATGTCCAATATTATTGGGGATACTCTAAATTCTCCTGCCTCTAGTTATGTAGTTACAGAGTAAAAGACCAATTTCCTTCAAGTTCAGAATGGGTGGAATTGGAAAGAAGTTGATTTGGTTGACCTGACTTCTCAAACAGGTTTTGAACCAGGATGAGGAGCTCTGACGGAGATAAGTGTTATCCCAGTGCATGGAGGCTACAAGTAGAAGATGGGAGCAATTTTACTACCCCTCATCTCTGCATGACTCTGGTTCTCAAAGGGGATAAGTACATTTTGTATCTTCACAACTCCCTTTTCCCCAGCATGGTTGGCCAGGAAAATCCCTTGCATTTATTTTGAGAGCCACATTTGTATTACATTGTCACCAGCAGAAGCTTGGAATCATGCATTTATTTTTAGAGTCACATTTGTATTACATTGTCACCAACAAAAGCTTGGAAATTGGAATCAATTTTTAATCCATTGTCATGAGCAACAACTTGGAATAAACTGTGTCTATGTAAAGTGACATATGTTATTTATACAAAACAAGAGCTTGCCTACTCTATAGCTACTCATCTTTAAAAAGATATGTAATAATGTGACATTGTAATTCAGTTGTAATAAAATAAATGCTTGTGTTATTCTTCATTATTCATTTACAGTAAAGAATTATTTTCTGAGTTCAATGTCTATGAATCTATTCAAATCATTTTTTTTCCCTTTAAGAAATTAAGTATTATTTATTTATGAAATAATTGCATGCATATTTAAAATTGTTACCCTATAATTTTGACATGGAATTGTGATATCTCAAGGTACCCAATCTGTTAGCCAACAAAAACATAAAGCAATACAAATGAAAAACGAAAGTTGTCATCAGATTGACAAAAAACATTATACACTAAAAGTTGTCACTCTTGTTAGGGTTTACCGAAATGTTATTGATTTCTAATTTGTCGTTGACCTTCTCCCCTGGTTCCCGGTATCATTATTCATTTTATTAAGTCCTTTACAACATTAATTTACCGGCCCCTTGGCCTTGATGTCAATCCTAGTGCATTAAACTTTAAAACACATGTTTATTATTTATATCATAAATTACTCAACCGTTCAATGAACATTTGATGTATGGTTGTAGTTGCATTCCAAAATGAAATGCACAAAGAGTTAGGCTTGCGAACTTAAACCTCTGGAATTACCCTATAACCATTAGATTTATAAAGATCAATGGTTTAGAATTTGTTTTCAATGCAAGACTAAATGGCTTGTTTTAAATGTTGTCATCCATGTACTAATTGTGTAGTCTAGAGGCAACATGTAGATGTTTCATTCACTTTAATGTTAAAAAAAAGCACTTTCTACTGCTAAGTGATTTTATTTTTAAGTGAGAGGGTTAGCACACAGGGAGATTTGAGTCTTTAGTTTGCTCATTGCAGTGCACCACCCTATTCTGGGTTCCATAGTTCCACTTCCAACAAAGCAATTCCAGTAACCCAGTTTCCATGATTGTCAGCATTAATCTTTTCAAGAATCAAAATCCAGGTAAGTGAAAAATTTCATGCGCCTAC
Organism: Sequoia sempervirens; assembly: GCA_007258455.2. Lineage (NCBI taxonomy): Eukaryota > Viridiplantae > Streptophyta > Pinopsida > Cupressales > Cupressaceae > Sequoia > Sequoia sempervirens. The sequence goes on from VDFB02075321.1 coordinate 154,740,762, forward strand.
GTTTCATCATTTGACATTTCTTAAGATCTTATTTTGTCAAACTTTGAAGCTTGGGTTAAGGGTTGAGAGACTTAAGAATTAATAAAAATTAAGGAGGACTAATAGGGAATTCACAATTTCACATTGTATAAGCATGTCTACCACCAGTACCACTAGAGCAATGTCTGATAAAAAAATACATTATGCAAAATTGCTTAAAACCCTAGTTTCACTGATGAATACCATGATCTTTATGATCCTGAAACCTATGGTAGGTGTACCTCAAAACTTAGATATTCATCTCAGAATAAGGCTGCAAAGCAAATGCAAGTTAATAGTTTCAGTGCACTGTGGGTAACAAGATTAGGGCGCATGATGTTAAATGAGGTTTTCCCTTGCCCATAAATTATCATGGTTTGTGTCCAAAATTATGATGATAACAAAAGAGCAATTATTAATAAAGATAGCAAAGAAAAAATATTATCCATTAATACAGAAAAACTTGGAAAAGTGTTGGGGTTTACTACCGAAGAATTTAGAAATGTCCACATTGACCTAGAAAAGCTTGCTAGTGATTATGAAGCAATGGATGAAATGGAGAAAAAATATTTCTTAAATAAAATAGTTCAAGATAGAAACAAATTGAAAGGTGATCATAAGCCTCCTTATGATTTGGATATTTTTAAACCATTGGTTCAGGATCTACTATTTCCATGCTAGCATTTTTCCTTAGACTGGATAGCAATTTGGAAGTGGGTGCAAGCCTCCTTGAAATGGTATATAATATCCATTATGGTGTTCCACATGTCAAAGATAATTTTATTGAGCACATTGTAGAATCCATGCATAAACAATTTTTAATCATTAAAGGAGGTTCCACCAAGACATTTAGGTTCACAACCTACTTGTGCTATCTTTTTCTATTCAAATTTAGAGGAATGTTTCAGACCAACGAGCTTCAGATTCGACCCTATAGTAATGCTGAGGAAAAGAAAATGGCTCCAATATATGAATGGACCACTGAGATAAGAATGAATGATTCTCGAAGGAACTACAGTCATTTTGTAGAATACTTTGGTTCCATTGCATCAAGCAATTACAAATACTCCAATGCCTAGATTGCCTATGTCATGTAGAAACTACATTCAACTAGGAAAAGAAATACAATTGGCTGATTGGTACTTAATCCAGAAGAATATATTTTGCTAAGATTTTATGGATCAAGAGTACAACCATACAAACTTCCAATACATGTGACAGAAAGGGTTTTTGCATTGGAATATGTAAGGCAAATGCAAAGTACTGATGAACTACACTTTGTTAGTCAACAAAAGAAGACCTTATTTCCTTCTTTACCTTTTTCATGTGGAGGGTTCACATTCTATAGAAAAGCATTTAGTGTGGCACATAATCTTTTTATTTATTTTATTTTGATGCTATCTATCACTGGCAGTATGATCCATGTGACACCATTAAATCAATGATTGTGGCCAATAAGAATGTTGCAAGTAGAATTCAACATCAAAGTAAACCCTTGCTTGAAAACTTGAGAAACAAGGATTCTTGGGATGAGGTCAAAATAGCAATGGAGAAAAGTGTTGTTGAGAATGGTATTTCTTTTGAATAATTTTTAGTAGAAATTATGGCATTGCATCGAAAGACAATTAGGAGGTACAATATTTTTTATGAAAAAAGTGATCAACCATCTAGTAGAGTAAAAATACCAAATTCTCTAGAGAAGGAGGTTACAGATAAAAATTGGTCATGATAAAAAATTACTGCCTTTTGGTCTATGAGGAAGGACCTAGGTGATCCAAGAGCTCTTGCAAAGTATGGAGATAACGAAGAAGATCGTGAGTTTAGAAAATTGTGGAATATAGAGCATCCCAATGAACTTGGAGACAAAGAAACTGATGATGAATCTAATGATGATAGGGAATAAGTAGAACAAATCCATGTCAAAGATGGTTTAAGTGAGGCCACAAAAGAAGCATATACTTCAAGAGCAACCATAGCTGAAAAAATAGGTTATGAAGGTGGTGGTTTAGGGTCCCAAGGACAAGGAATTCCTATAGTAATAGATGTACAACATAGAAAACCAATTGATAAATCTAGCCTTGGAGTTGATAAAGTAGACAAAGGGCATGCAAGTACTCCTATTCCTTCACCATTCAAGCATTCCATTGTTCCTGCATCCCCAGGTTTTGATTACATTGAAGAATTTAAAAAGAAATCAGACTTGAATAAAAAAGAAAAGAAGCAACTGATGGAGAGTGCGTCTATTGTAACTTCAGAGCCTACAACAACCATGGCATTACCCACATTTGACACAAATAAAGAAATCATGGAGTACACAATTCTTGTTCCCACAGTTCAAAACAAACGAACAAATCAAATGGATCGATCTAAATTTCAGGTGAGCAATATTCAATTGGATTTTTCTGGACTCAAAAATATTGACAAAATTAATGTATCAAAGAACAATGAATTGGTGTACACATCATTGATAAATCAAGATAGAGAGAAAAAAATATTGCAAACTCAAATAGAAAAGTTACAGGAAGACATATAAAATGAGAAAGAAAAGAGGAAAGCAACAGATAACAAGAGCAATGAATTATAAAAAAGAATAAAAAAATCTACCTCTACATCAACAAGCAAAGAGGATAAGAAAAATGAGACTAAAGTGAATGAACTGAAGCAAAGGCTATATGAGAGCAACAAGAAATATGATGAAGAAAAATCCACTTCAGAAAAATTAAGACCAAGCATTGTGAATGGGAATGCACAGTGGGAACAAAAATTGGAGAAAGAGAAAAAGAAATGAAAGATTGGAGGTAGAGCTGATGGAAGCAAAAAATGAAATTAAGTCTTATCAAAATAAGTTATCTGCATTTTGTAGAGAAACAATGAGGCATATGAAACAAAAGATTTGGGATGAAATAATGTAGAGGATTGATCATTTGTGTGACATGTTTGAATTGATTGATGCTATTAGACAACATTATAAGAAGCTCAACAAATATTTAGTGGACAACAAAAATGTGTTGGCATTAGAGAAATCTACAAATCAAGTTCAACAAATAGTCTACAAAGCCAGTGATAATGTTTTGAAATCAAAAGGGATTACTAATTGGCTTGCTACATCAATGGCATTGCCATCTATCATTGAAAAGTGTTTGAGAATGGGTGAAACAAAGGAATATTTGCATTTGGTTAGAGACAAGATGAAGAAGGTGGATGAAAAGGTAAGGAACTTCACAGAGCTTGGTTTTCCAGAGGCTTTTGACACAAATGTGTGATTCATTGGAAAGAATGATTTTAGAAAGAAGATGGAGGGTGCAAGGAAGATTGATTTGGACCAGTTTCCTTAGAAACCAGATGTGGTGAACTATTTGGATTCCATCAAACCATTGCTAACCTTGAATGCAAAATTGATTGAAGAATCCAAGACAAGTTCCAATTTCAATCATGAATTGTTAACAAATCTTCAAGTCAAACAACATTAGTTAGAACAAATGACAATTCCACCACTTGAACAGTGGAATTTGCTAGAAAAAGTGATAGTGATTTGATTTTTGATAATATTTTTTTCCAAGTTCCAACTCAGCTCTTTGTAGAGTTGTCTTTGAGCAAGATTTTGCATTGCCAATGCCTCTATGTATTCCTTCATGTGAAAATCAATAAAAAAGCTCAAAGTCAAACTTCAATAATGTGTTGATGTTCAATTATTTGTATTATTTATTTTATCATTTGAAAAAAAAGTTTGGTAGTGGTTTCAACTACTAGATACACATTAAACGATTTTTTATGTTCATTGTTGTATATGCTACTAATACTATTGTTAATATTTTATTAAGCATTGAGTTGAGTGATGAATCACTGAGTACATGTTCAAGTTTTACTTTTAACACAATTAAAATATGAACTATAAGGTGATTTTAATTCCAGGCATCCATAATCTTAGTGAAATTGCATTACAATTCACACATCAATACTCAAACTCCATACTTATCAGATCCACTAAACATTTATATGAATTCATGCTTTAATCAAGGTACTTTAACTGGTTCATTAAACTAGAGCCAAAATTAAAACATACATCAATGCATAATGACAAAGAAGATTAATGAAAGATCATTGATCAAATTTCATTAATAATTCATGTAAAATGTTATAGCTGGAGAGATGATAGACTCAAAATAAGGGAGAAAAAAAAGCTTCAGGTTGGGATGTACACATGTCACATTTTCATTTGACATATTATACCGGTCATTTCCTTAAGAAATGGTTACAACAAACCAAAAGATATTCTCATGGGCAATCATCCACTCCCTGGTTACAACATGACTTGAACTAGTTGGTCCTTGAGACCTTAATATTTCCACTTGTTGTTTCCATAATGCTAGTTCTATTTCAAGTTCAACAACCTTTTGCTGACTCTTATTATATTCATCAATAAGCTCATTATACTTACTTCTTGTTATCCGTAACTTTTAAACTAGTGTTAGCAATTTTAAACTTCCCCTCCTTTGGTCTTTCGGGTCTTTTACCTCATTCATTTTCAATGCCTTGCTATTTATTTCTCTTGGCGAATGCTCAAAATCACGATTTTTGTGATTTTCCTAACCTTAGTCGCTAGTCCTTTGAGTTTTATAACCTTGTCGCGGAGTTCTAAATTTTCATAACTTCCTAATTCCCCGACTTGGTTCACTTTGTTGAGTTGCAAGTCTTTTTTGGTCATCTTTGTAGTTGGTGAGTCGGAGGTTTCCAAAACTTTGAAACTTCTTTGGTTCTAAGGTTCCAAGTTTCTGTGACCACACAACATTATGGACTTATCTTGGCTTTCAAAGGCCCCGCCATCTCATTGAATGCTATGTATGGACTAACCTTGAGTTGTCTTTTTAGGAATTTCAAAAAGCATGCAGATTTAAAGGCTATCTTTTCGAGGAATGAAATTGAATGCTGCATTTAATGCATGTCCTATCAAAATAATGACATAAGTGGGTGGTGAATTTTTGCTAAGTCATTTAGCCTGCATTCTCATTCTTTGCCAATGCCAGTACTTATCAAGTGCAAACATTCTATCTCTGCAAATTTGTGCTCATGTAGAGTGGAATTCAAAATCACTGGTCTGGCATGATGAAAACTGAAATTGGGCACCTCCATTTGGAGGATTTTTTGGTGTGCCTGGAGCAAAGTAGAGAATGCCATTGGAAGATAAAGTTTTGCAGAGCGGTTTGGCGCACGCGGGAGGTTTTCCTGAGGCTGTACAAAGCGTCGACCTGGTGATTGTGTGCGCAAGGGGATACATTCCAAAGACTTGGTAAATTAGAGTTGTGGACGGGTTAGTCATTGCAAGAATTACTCCTAAAGTCATTTCCCGCGCATTAAGCATTCCAGAGAGGGAAACTGTAGAGGAAATGTTTGTAACTGTTGGTGACGAGTTTTTCAGAATGAATGAGGAATGGTGCAAAAATTCCATTGGAAAGAATTGGTTGAAGTCTAAGCAAAAGGGTAAGTCTTAGTTGCCCTCAAAGCTTAAAAGGGTTCATTTTAAGGATGAAATTTCAAATGTTATCACCTTGCTACATTGTGTGGTTGGTAATGCATATTCAGAATCTTTTGAATTTTGGATGTGTCATTTTATTCTGCTGATTTGTAGTGAAAATAAATTCATTGAGTGGGCTGAGATTATTAGTTATCATTTAAATGAGCAATTGATAAATTTTCAACAAATTGTTGCCTTCCACATGTGCTCATACCTGGTTTACATTCTATCCAGTCAAGAGGTTGTCTAGGCAGGGTTGGAAATGCAAAGGTCTCTGACGTCAGACACACTTGTGTATAGAATTTTTCCACAACTCACTAAGGAGGTTGGAATGAGGAATTTTTTTCACGTCAATGACGCATTTTTAATGGAAATTGTGAGAAGAATTGATGGAAAACCTGAGCTTCGGGTTTCACCTAAAGCGGTTTCTCTAGTATTAAGGTTTGGAAGTTTCTACATTTAGTTCAACATATTTACTTATCTTAGAATTGGAGGTTTTGAGAAGGCTCCATTGAAATTACCCCGTTACCTAAGTGATTTCCTGGTTTTTCTTGAAGTTTGTCAGTAGATGGTCATTGTAAATGTTAAATATTCAAACATGGGAAAGAAGGGGTATGCTTTTCCATTGTCCATGCCTTCATTTTCTTGCAAAAGTAATAATATTGCTAGGGGTGCGGAGAAAGCCCTGAATGAATTCAATTTTCAGTGTTTTCCCGTGAGAACTAATTTTGATAGCAAGGGTTATGTTAAGCAAAACTTGTATCGAGCTGGAAGTTATGAACATCACCCTAATATTTAAGATTTTTGGGAAGACTGTACATATGAAGGCGAGGTGTATAGAAGAAATTTCATGAGATTGAACCTAAGGCAAATACAAGCTTTTGGTATTTCTTTCAATATTCCAAAAGATGCACAAGAAGACTTAGTGATCATTGATCCCGAATATCGGGCCCCTGTTGCTAAGCCCTTGTACATAATTAATTGGTTAGAGGATGAATTTTTAGACTTAATGATCCTTTTTGCCCCTGTTTTGAGAAGAACTTCAGACTGGTTGAATGGAAAATGGCGCCAAAGTGTGTGTTCTCCCCACAAGCAAAGAGTTTCGCAGAGAAAAGAGCAAGGGACTGCACAAGCCTCTGGCATAAATATATCAGTTGGAAAGCAATCAATTAGGTCGTCTGGCACTGGCTCAAAGTCAAGAGGAAATGGCGAGAAGCCAAAAGACACTAGGGCCAAGCTAAAATCAATTTGTGAGCAGGATAGTGTACCCTCGGTACCTAAGAAAAAGGCTAGTCAAGAAAATTCAGTGCCTATAGACTCTGAGGGAATTTTTCAACAAATAATTGATGATAATTCTTTTCCCACATTATTTGAATTCCCCCTTCTCTAGTACGAGATACTTTTGTTTATGTTCAATCAATTGAAAAAAGAAAATAAAATGTAAGTGTTGAAAGTAGAGACACTGGATTAGTGGCATCTTCCCCAACATGGTTAAATAAAGCAGTCAAGAAGAAAATAAAGAATATTCCCGCAATGACCATTGAAGTAGATATAGTTGCCATGCTATTGAAGGGTCACCAGAAGCCCAAAAAGGCTAAGAGGGTGTCATGAATTGTCACCAATTCCACTTTTGGGCATTAACTATTGGAGATTGTTGATCCAGAAAAGGACCTAAACAAAAATGAGATAACAGAAGCTGACTACAAGGTTACTCATGTTGATATGGGGCCATCTACTTTAGAAGGTGATGTATATCATGCTGATTACTCTGTTAATGCATTGATCAAAAGAGAAAAAGAACATAAAAAGGAGAACCTTCAGATGCAATCTCATATTCTTTCTTTAAGAAATTTTATTTCATCAATTGTAACTCCAACCACAGAGGAAGCCTCAAGCTCAAATTTTCAAGGTATTGATTCTGACACTGTGCAACGGGTCAGGAAAAATTTAGGTTATGCTAAAGTTGCCAGCGAATGGATAGAAGGGCTTTATCAGGATGGTGTTTTCTACATTAGTAAATTTATGCAATTCTATGTTAATGTGTTTGATAAAAGAAAGGAACTGGTAGTTGAGCTCTAGCAAATCGGGAGAGAACATGGTAGCACATTTTTGCTTTCAAGGGAAATTATAGAACTACTCTCCATGGAGCACAATTTGTTAATAAAAGAAAATTTGGTGGATGACCCTAGAGAAATTGATCCTAGTTGGTATGATTCCTTGGATTGGAAATTTTCAGTATATGAAGATTATATCAAGGAAATTAATAAAGTGTTAGAAAAATACTTTGACATATTGGTGAAGATCAAGGAGAACTTTAATGCTCTTGAAGTGGACCTCACAGATGAGTTCGATGAAAAGGTATTGGATGTTGTCGAAATAACGAGAGAATTTAAAGAGGTGTATCATAAAGAAGTAGGTGATCCTGAGACAACCACTAGAAACTTGTTCAAAAAATTGAGTAACTTATAAACCTATATGAGTGCATTTAACGCAAAAAGTGACAACATCTATGAAACACTAGTTGAATCGGACAGTGCACTTTCAAAATGGAGGACAAGGATGCAAATCACCACGACTCTAGGAAGCAAAAACATCACTGCAATTGTCACCAAGTACCAGGAATAAAAATGAAGAGTAAAGGAACAAGAGGTGTTACCGGAATAGCAAGAGGTGGAAATAATTGGAAGCAAAAGAGTTGGTGTTGGGACAGCTGATTAGTTTTTAGTTTTTATGTTATTTTCTTTAATTTGGCTCTCTTGATACTTCAAAGACTTTTTATTTTAATTTCTAAAACGATTGTCTTCAAGAAACTGTTATCAAGACAATTTGTAATCTTTAAATATGGGGGTCGATGCTTGGCCAAGGGATCTTTTGGGAAAACTTTGTTTTACTCATTAGAACAAAAAAAAACTCTGCTATTTTTACTGCTTTTCTGTTATTTCAATATAGAAAGACAACGATGAAGTTCATGCATACGTAATCTTTGAGTTATGGTGTGTGGATTTATTCTGCTTTTGCTAAGTAGTTTGGTAGTGGATTATCTATTATTGGAATGATAGATTTTTGGTTAGTTTCATTGTTGTGGAATGTTTATCTGTGAATAAAGATTTTATGGTGATGGATGTGTAAGGATTTCTCAGTATAATTTAGGTGATTTGGTAGTTTAAGCTTTTATTGTTTAAGTTGTGTGGATGCCTTTATAAGTTATTTATGTTGAATTGTTAGCTTTTGCTAGCTTATAAGTTATGGATGTTGACCTGTTAGCTTCTATTCAAGGAATGGATTAATATTCCTTTCAATTATTTATCAAAGATTGTGTGAATGGAAATGCAATAGGAATTTATAAGTAGTGTGATAAGTGTTGCTCTTTAAAAATGATGTTGAATCACATATCAAATTCAATACCATGAAATACAATATAAAATATAAAATATCACAATTTCATGGAATACAATATAAAATATCAACTATAGTTTGGAATATGATTCATGAAGTGCAATATAAAATAAAATATCATGAAGTGCAATGATTCACAATTTCATTAAATACAATATAAAATATAATCAACTATAGTTTGGAACAATGGAAATTGATTCATGAAGTGTAGTATAAATACCTAAAAGCTGCTAATTCTCTTCCATTTCCCAAACAGAGCCAAGGTCGTCAAACTAACGTTCATCTTGAGATCAAGTAAAAGATTCATCTTGATTCTAATTTTGCTCTTCATTTTCTTTGGCTTGTGTCTCAAATTCAACATTCATTGTGTGATTTGTGCCAATTTCATCTGTCCCAATCTCACTGCCACTACCAGTGCCACCAGTACTAGCATTTGGAATTGGAGTGTTGCACAACCCGGTCCCTCTTCTTTCACATGTGGACCTCCAAATTGTGAGTGCCCTTTCAAAAGGAAGTTTTTTGACATTATATGCAGTTCCTTTCATCCTCAAGCAATTTTTCAAATTCTTGTCTAGTTTGTTTCTTAACTTTGATTTCAAAAACGCCAATGTATTGAAAACTCTCTCATCCTTCATCGACCCCAATATCATTTTTTTACATAAATTAGCAAGTTTGAAATATTCTGACATCGAATCACACAATATTTCACTCTGACCTAAGTTTGTCCAAACCTCTTTTATTGATCCCGGTTCAAAGGCCTTCTCCATGCCCATGGATTTATATTGGTCCTTCATAGTGTTAGGAATTGTATGCAGAAGATATCAATTAAATGCAAATAAAGATTAAACAGAGAAATGAAAAACACAAAAATAATAACAGCAAGAGACAATATTTAACGTGGTTCACCCAAACTTGGGCTATGTCCACCAACAAAGAGTCCAATATTATTATCCAGTAAATCGAACCAATTACAACCAATAATCCTTGCAACTCAATACCGCTACAAATGCTACAATACAATGTCAACAGAGACCCAAACCCTTAGCCTATTATCAAGACTTATGTCGGTTACAAAATAGGGTTTTTTATGTCGGTCAATAGAAAAAATAACACCCGACGCCTTTATAAAAACATAAAAGTGGGGAAAATTTAACCTCTGAATCTGATTAGGCTCCATATACCAACACATAGCTATTGCAAAAATCCTACATTGTTGTATAAGCTTAGCTTCATTTAAAATTCCTTCTATTGTTTGCTCATTGTATGTTACACTTTTCAAAAATTGTTTGATCAAGATTTTTACTTTATCATGAAAATATTTTGGGTTATCTTGGTTTACCCAAAATTGAGGATACACAATACCCATCACTTCAAGTATTTCATGTCAAGAGAATCTTTCACGAATATCTAAGGAAAGATATTTTGCAATTTCCTTCAAATTATCACTAACAGATTTAACAATGTTGTTAAAATCTTCCTCATTAACAACTACTTATGTGCTAGAGCGCTTAGCTATCTTACAATGGTACATTGGTATCTCATATCCACGTACACAGATACATAAGTGCATGCTTGCATTAAACTGTAAATAATTATCAGGGTTATTCAAATCAATAATTTTCTCCCATATGAAATAATTTGGGCCTTCTTGTGTTAGATCTAGATATAGATGATTGAGGGCCAAGTATGTATGTTTACATAGATTGAAATATTCATAAATATACATAATTTTGTCTTGGGCTTTCTTCACAAGATTGTTCATCACATCCAACATGGGGAGAAGACTAGCTAAAGTCAAGAGTGTCTCTATATCGCTTAACCTATGTAAGAGGTCAAGAGCTTTTTCTACTAGGGTAAACCCACAAAAGTGGTTTACAATTCGAATGAGGAAGGAAAAGTTGTAAAAAATGACCCCATGCAAAAAAAATGGTTTTTGGGGGTTTGAACGAACTTTTGGTTCAAGCGAACCCAAAGGAGGTTCAATAGAACCCCCCTTCAAGTGAACCCATTTAATGATGGGGCCCACCATTCCCGAAAAAAGCCAAAAGTGAAGGCTTGTGGAAAGGGGGTTCGAGCGAACCCTCCTGGTTTGCTTGAACCCCCCTTTTCCCCCTTCTCCTCCTTAGGCACCAAAAAATTCCAGCATTTTGTGCTTCAAAGCTCAGGTTGAGGATGAAAATGGAGGAGACTTCACAGACCCAACTGGATGATGGTAGTCCTTAGAACGACCTATCCAACAAATATAATTTTAATATGTTTTGGTTTTATTATGTTTTTTTTTATAGTTTTATTAAACATAGGTTTTTCACCAAAAATCAAACTCTCTGTTCTGCACACATGTGGAAAAATAGCAGATTATAAAGAAATTTTTTGAAAAATATGAGTGCACTAGATATTGAAGTCCTTAATCCAAAAAAAAATAAAAATTTGATACATACAAAAAAAGTTACGCATTATAAGGTCCACCTATGTTTGAATTGTAATTAGTTTGACTTCAAAACTTGATTAAGGAAAAAATATTCAATAAAACACTATGAAACTAATTGGAAGCACTAGATATTGTAGTTACAAATCTAAATTTGAAAAAAATAGAATTTTATCCTTCATGGATTTTTTTTTTGTGTTATACGATGAGCGTCACTCCTTAAAAATGTTGTTTACTGAAAACAACTAGTTTTCGAAGGAGATGGAAAAAGAAGTGCAATCTGATCCCAAAAAAATTAAAAAATATATATTTAGAATCTATAGACAAAATGTCACAAATCCCTAGTTTGCATCATCTTCAAATTCCTCACAGTTTAGCCGCTATAGGTGCTCGAAAGTGAAGATTTAGTTAGAGAAAAATATTTCAGTGTCCAGTTTAGCCAAAAATTATAAACCAGTATTGTGGGATCACCCACTGTGTTGCGATGCTTGTACATCACTCCAATCAAGGATTGACATTTTGAAATAACTCATTGCACTGGTCCATACAGGGAGATCCATCTAGTATCAACATCCTTGAGAAGCTTGTTTCCTGGTGTTATTCCCTCAGCAAAATTTTGAAATTATGTGAAACGTTTAGTACTTTGGCAGAAGTATGCGTGGATCTCATGGCCTAGATTTTCAACTTTTGATACTGTAGGAAACTTTCTTACAATTTTGAATGCTAAATTCATTTTGTGGGCCATGCAGTGAATTCCAAGCATGTATGGTGCACAAGTAGTTTGTAACTTTATGCAAACACCGCTCCTTTGACCTTGCATCATTGCAGCTCCATCAATGCCTACACACACCAACTTTTTGGAAATTGTCAACTCATCCATTCCTACAATTTCATTCAAATATTTCTTGATTAGTTCAAATAGATTTTGCGATGTTGAACTGTCCTTCATTTTATGAACACAAAGAAGATGAGCTTGGCGAACATGTCATTCTACAGTATACAAATGCATACAAACCCAAGTATTGTCTATCGTAGTAACTTCATCTAAAGATAATGCAATGAAATTTGACTCTTTTACTTTCTCCTTTAAATCTTCCTTTTCCATTGTAGCAAGATAGCTTGCCCATTCCCATCCAACATTTACTAACCAATGTAAGAAGGGAAAGTGAGGAACACCCAAATAAGATAATAAACTATAATATTTTGGGTAGTCTATCATAGGATGCCCTCTGGACAAAATATGAAAAACAACACTCATCTAAACAATTTTTGATAGATTTTTTGCTTTCATTGCTTTTCCAAATTGAGCCTCAAGTGTACCTTGACATGTAGCAAGCTTCGACATTCTTTGGTCATGCTCTTCATATTCCGCAACATACCTAACATGAAGAAATTCTTCCTTTGATTTCCATCGTATGACTGATTGTTCCTTTCCATCTACGATTTGTTTTCATAAACTTTACCGATATGCTTTTCTATAGTGTCAAGCTTTAGCTGCAACATCTTGTCTCTTCCACATTTCCAACTAAAAATTGTACATTTGGCCTTTGTTGCACTTTCAATATCATTTTCTTTCCCCATTGGTACAATGAATGGGTACTTTGACAACCAACCAAGTTGAAAATTCCTTGTCATTTCCCACTCGCGCCCCATTTTTTATTTTCCTTTTCTTTTCTTGCTACCAACATCATCCTCATCCAAGTCAATTATCTCATTCTGGCTAACCAGGGTATCCCTTGGAACATCTTCTGCGGTATTGCCATCCTCATCTGATACATTTTGATTTAACTCAATGAAAATATCACCTTGACCTTCTGGTGGCGGTGAGGTATTGTGAATGCCTTCTTCATTAATATTTGGTGGAAGAGTTGATGATGTAGCTCCATCTTGATCTGATGGATCAAAATCTTTTCCAATTCCAAAGTAAGACTGTATGGTACCTCTACATTTTGGGCGTTTTGATGGCCTCCTAGTCTCTTCACTACCTTGAGGAGTCTTACCCTTGCTGCTCGACATATTGATCTCTCACTTTAAATAAAAGCTGGAAAAAAATATCTTCTTGTTTAAGGACATAGAATATATATCCCATTACCCACTCAATATCATCTTTAAGAATGAATCAATAATGAAAAAGAGAAAGAAATATTATTATTATAACTAATAACACTATGAGGAAATGATCACTCGCCTTTAAGTCTACGTTTTCGGCTTTCACTGACTTTTGAATCGAAAAGTAGAACCTCAGAACTGAACAAAATGTGTAAGAATAAATGACAATTTCGATTGTATTTATATCAATCCATATTTGGTGAATTCCGTGGGATTTTTAAATGGTATATTAAAAATTTGGCAAATCCCGCGTGCTTATACAACAATATGTTGTAATTTTCAAGGAAAAATGTGTCCTCAAATGTAATTATTTTTTAATGTTATTGGCGAAATAGGTCCTCATAAGCAACTATTTATAAATTTTAATTGGCGAAATAGGTCTTCACAAGCAACTATTTGTAAATTTTAACTGGTGAAATGGGTCCTAATACAATGTTGTTTTAATAGTATTGGCAAATATGTAGGTGTTTTATTACATGCTTCCGAGATTCTAGGAGAAAATATTAGTCAGTCCATTTGAAACACGTAGTTTATTATGGCGAATTTGTTGCTTAAATATGTCTCATAAAATAAATTGTTGGCAAATGGACATGCATTGGACCAATAGTTCATAAAATCTGGGCAATTTGGACACCCTATTGGGTGTGATTAATTCACCAATTTCAACTTGGCCAATTTCTAGAATTCGCCAATTGGAGAAGATTCACCACTAAAGTTCTCCCTAGCCCTGTTTGAAAAAATGGATCCAAGAAATGGGGTCTCCTGATGATTTACATCACTGGGAGACCCCATTTCTTGGACCTATTTTTTTAAACAAGCCAAGTTAGGTTTCCAATTTCACCCACTAGCTTGTCAATTCAATGAAATTGGAAATTTAGTGGCCTATTTGAAAAAATGGGTCCTCCAAGAAATGGGGTCTCCCGATGATTTACATCACCGGAATACCCCATTTCTTGGACCCATTTTTTCAAAAATTCCAAGTTAGATTGCCAATTTCACCCTCAACCCTATACCCTCAACCCTTAAACCCTAAACCCTTAAACACTCTCAACCCTCAATTCTCAACCCTCAACCCTTAATCCCTCAACCCTCAACCCCTATACCCTCTACCCTATACATTGGAACCTCAACCCTAATCCTTCAGCCACATACCCTCAAACCTATACCTTAAACCCTCTACCCTAAACCCTAAACAATCAACCCTAAACCCTTAAACCCTTAAACCCTAAACCATTAAACCATCTACCCTCTACC